>JAOSBP010000002.1:25484369-25495636 GCA_027563825.1 Erythroxylum mucronatum | reverse complement strand
CCACATGACTCATCTCTCTCCTAATTTCCCACTTTACCCTCACATCCCCCTCACCTAGCCACTGAATTCGTATTCCTTAATCTAGTCTCAACAGAAACCGGGGACGGCCTATGCTCACATCTAACTTGTGTTTGAGAAGAAAGATCCAAGTCATATCATATGTCTGTTAGATCTAGAGTTTATAATCCAAGGATTATCTTTAGAGTTTGAGTATATAATACCTGATTTTGCAATATTTGATGTACCAATTATGGAAGGAGAGTCTAGTTTTGAGAGAAGATGTCTTAAGTTCATAAATTCCTAATTGGATAAAAACCTAGTTAACGGTGTTTTAGATGCTTCATTCCCTTCAACCAAGTGGGCCTGGCCCCTTACCACTAAACCGCCTTGTTTTTCATGACTCTGATTTGGCCTCCCATGCAGTTTCCAGCAGGTTTCTTTGATGTGCCTTTGTTTTCCACAATAATCATAGTGCAAATGATCCTTATTGGATGAAGTATTTGCAGGTTTTGGCTTCTTAGTAGAACTAGCCACTAAACCTACTTTCTTAACAATGGTTGTATGTAGCATGACATTTCTTCTACTTTCTTCTTGCTGAATGAGAGAATGTGCAAGTTGTACTAGAGGAAAAGGATCTTTTCCAAGTATACTACCATGTATATGATCATATTCTAGCGTGAGACCCCCTAAAAAGTCAAATACTAGATCCTCCTCGATCATTTTCTAGAATTTAGCAGCATCTTTTGAGCATTTTGCTTGAAAGTCCTGATAATAATCCAGTTCTTACCACAATCCACATAGCTTTGCAAAGTATCGTGATACATTCATATCTCCCTGCTTCATTATTGTGCAGTTTATTAAGAAGATAAAAAAATTTGGGCTTTATTACCTATTTGAGAGTAAGTCAGAGAAGAAACTTTCCATATCTTTGTTGTTGTGTCAAGTGACAGATATGTCCGAGCAATCTCCAGTTTCATTGAATTGATGAGCCAAGAAATCACGAGGGAATTCTCAGACTCCCAGTGATTATAATCAAGATTATTGACATCGAGTCTTTTACTATTACTGGTAATGTAACCCTATAAGCCTCTAGCTTTGATGAACAACAAACAAAATCTTGAGCAAGCAAGATAATTAGTTCCATCAAGTTTCACAGGACTGATTTGAAATGAAGGATTATCAAAATTCAAAGTGGTTACCTTTTTTTCTATCCATCTTCTTTAGAATCACTTAGGACAAACAAAGAAATATGCCAACAGTAGTAATAGAAAGAATTCAGAGACAATCAGAGACTTCTAGTGTATTTCCCAACAGGATATCGGAGTTCAGATACCTCAAGGAAGATGTACAGGAGCTGGCGAGATTGGTGGACCAAGAACCAAGGTGAAAAATGACTGGAGGGTGGTGCATGGAGCTTACATGTGCCGGAGGCTAACGGTCTGTGGCAGTGCGTGGTGGAGCATGGCGGTGCTGGTGGTGTCGAGTCTGTCACAGTGAGGGTTGCTAGTCGATTCTGAAGCAAGCTAGGTGGGCAGTGAGATTAAAACCGCCTTGTTTTTGGGCGAGTTCAAACTCAACCGTTACTGTTCCAAAAAGAGAAGAACAACTAGAAAAAAATTTTTGAGAAGAAAGTATAGGCCCTTAAATCAGACAAGACTTTGATACCACGAAGAAAACAACACAGAGAGAAACCAAAAGTGTTTCTATTAGTGAATTGAGATGATTTGTATATAGAAATCCTATGGTTTATATACACAAGGCCTAGGACTATTTAGGAATATCAAATCCCTCAATTATAGGAGGAAATCACTATAACTATCAATTCTAAGTGTATACAAGGAAATACAATCTATTATAATAACTCTAGTCAACAACAATGATCATTGATAATTGTCTATATGGATGACATTGTATTCACTTAGGTGATTTAGGGGGTATTGCTTAGCTAAAGGGCTATTACAACAACACTTGTAGACAAAAGACCATATTCCTATATAATATTTTTAGGACATTAAGGTAGCATGGTCTAAGTTATTTATTTCTCATAGAGAGAATACACTTTTATAGGAGACTGGATTATTAGGCCCAGAGCTAGGAGGCACTTCTATGGTGTGAAATTTGTACGTAATCAAGGAGAGCTTTTCTCCAATCCAATGAGTGGTGACTTAATTCTTGACTAGTCCTTGTGTTGAACATTGGGAGATAGCATTTAGTATTGTTCGATACATCAAACATGCTCCTTGATAGGGTCTTTTGTATTGTAATAAGGATATCTTAATATATTAAGATATGCAGGTGCAAATTATGCTGCTTCACAATTTGATAAATGTTCCACATTGGGATATTGTGTATTTGTCGGAGAAATATTGGTTTCATGGAAAAGTAAGAATGTGCACATTCTAGTGCAAAAGATAAATATAGAGTTATTTCGAGGGCCACTTGGTTGCTGCTTTGGCTATATCATCTCCTTGAAGAAATTAAAATGTATCCATCAAGACCTAGATGAAATTAATATGTGACAATCTAACGGCACTACATAATGTATCCAACCCAATTTGTCACGAAAAGACAAAGCCCATAGAAGTGGATTATCACTTTATTCAACAATGGATAGTTTCTAAAGAGTTGATTACAAAAGTTACAGTCTCAACATAGTAGCTAGCTAATCTTTTTACCTAATCCTTAAGGGATTCAAGAATTTCATACCTTGAACAAAGCTATGCATGGATTATATATATATACACACACACACACATACACACCAGCTTGCGGGGACATGTTGAGTTTACACTTTTGTATAATTTATAATATATTATATAATATCATTAGTATTGAATTAGGGTTAAGCATTTATTCACTCATTTTTATAGTGAGAGAGAAAAAGAGAGATAGAGGGAATTGGTCCAATGTAAGCATATATTGAAATCATAAAGAAATATTATTATGTACTTAATATGGAATATTTTGTGTATCCTATGGTAGAATGGTTTAGGGACTATTTAGTAATCTTATGATGAAATATTGTGTCATATTTTTTATAATAAATAGATGGATTAAATCTAATGAACAATAAACCACAGCTTTTTGCAGTCTTTATATATGTAGCCTAAGTTTTATGGCTGAATCACATTAAATCAATGTGTATCCCTTCTCTTTGTTCTCTTTCGTCTCTACTTAATAGACATTAGAGTTAAGTTCTGATTATGAGAACTTGTTCTTTGTGGAGTTCAAGGTTTTGATCTTGAAACTTGAATGTTCAATCTTCACTTCTTGAAATCCTTTGTTCCTTCATCACTGTTGATGTCTTCTCTCTTTTGGTGAAACACTTCTTTCGTATTCCTTCTTACAGCTCATTTAGAGAGTTTTATATTTCCTTCCTTTCATTTTGACAAGCTATTAAGAGTGTTGTTATTCTTCTCCTGTCTTTCCTTTTGGTAATGCTTGTGAATTTTCTTCCCCGTAGAGCCCCTTTAATTTTATTACGTTTTTCTTCCATTAGCACATTGAAAGCACCACTACCTTAATTATTATCTTTTCTCTCTTAAACTTCCATTCTGTATTCTCTCCTTCCTTATTCCGTTTTTTTTTTGGCTCAGTAGGCATCTCTCTGACATTGTTACTATTTTTGCCAACAGAATTTCTATTCCTTTACTCTTAGGTTTGTTTTCGTTTAGTGCTTTTTTTATTTTAAAAAAAACAGCAGAAAGAAAAAAGAGAAAGGGAGAAAACAAAGAATCATTTGTTTATTTCATTTTATTTATTTGAAAAGTACTCTATTTGCATATTCAAAATTCATATTCAAGTCGAACATGAAAAACATCTACTTACCAACTCAATGATAATGTTGAATAGAGATTAACTATTCTATATAGGAATATTTTCATGTGTATAATAATATGAGAACATGTTGCATAACTGATAATAGAATCGTAAAACAATTATTTAATAATGTTATATTATGTTATTATTGAATATTGTACTGCCTTACTAGTATAAAAAATGAATTAAACCTAATGAATAATGTACTTTAGAACTTTTTATGTCTTTGTGATGTAGTCGTAGGCTTCAAAAGTGAACCACGTTAAACCTTTATATATATTTCTTCTTTTTCTCCTTTATCTCATCCTTCACATAATATAAAAGCTAATTTAACACAACAATGAGGCCCATTCTATTTATTCGTTAAGCCCAAAATTTCTAAACAAACCTGACATTTTTTTGTGGTTGTTCACGTGTCTTTTCTTTTTTCACTGTAGTGTATGCATGGTCCGAATTGTAAACTTGGGAACTTCTGTACAGTTGGCCGAAGACTGCAGGAAGTAAACATTTTAGGTGGACTGATTCTCCCTGTCTGGGGCACTATTGAGAAGGCATTGGCTAAGCAGGTAAAGTGGGTCTTTCGATCAAGTTTATATTTCCTTGGTCTTTGGAGCTTGATCCTGTAGTGATGGTTGGATAGTGCAGCAGAGCTTCTTTCTTACACTTTTGGGGGAAGTGAATGGTCTTTGCTAGATATAGTATCGTTTGTCTTTTACATTAGCAGAATAATAAGGCCTTCCAAACAAATAGTACTAAGACAACTGAAGATCAATGGAAAAGCTTTCTCAAGGTAGCTTGTCCTGGAGTAAAAATGTATATGTGAAAAAGCTGTGTCTATGAAATAGGTAATCATCTGGGTTCCACTTTGAGAATCACTAAGCAGTTAAACGTTTCAATATGAGTTATTATTCTTTGAATGAATATTTCAGAAAAACGTTAATAGTCTAACCTAATCCTATGATGAAAATAGGGCAGAAAAAAATAGAACTAATTGAACCACAGGAACTTGATCTGATTTAGTGTCTAATTCCTTGGGTTGCCTTTTCTTATTTCATTTTTGGTAAATTGTCGAGCATGAAGACTACACTATTATTTGAACTTCGGTGAAGGTTGAAGCATTCTCCACCAATCAACAATTAGCTCATCGGAATATGCATATTGGATAAAACTCATGTATAAGTACGAAAACCCTGATTTCAATTGTTAGATTCATTTTACCGGTAATCCTAAATATAACTGTGCATTATGGGAATATTTCTAGAGATCTTTTCCTACCATATTAAAAGCCCCAAACTCACATCATTGTCATCACTCTCCCAAAATTCTACATGAAACCTCCATCCTGGTTTCTTTCTACATAAAGTGATTTTCACTTTTTTGCTAGCTGAATTTTAGGTATCCACATTTAAGTTTCAGAAAAGTTGTATACTTACAGGATGAGAAAAAGTAACTCCTGCCTGTCAGTATTGCTTTGATGTGAATCTAATGTATACTTATCCCCCCACCTAAATTGCTACTTATCCTTGAGCTTGATGTTTTGGGTACCATATTAAGGGTATGTAAATTAATCAAGTGTGTGCTAAATAACTTTCTCTTGCATGTTTGACTTAAATGGCAGCTCATCTTGAGAGTATTAAGATGAAGGCCTCAGATGCTTGTCTTGAAATGGCATTATAACTAGATTTTCAGTTATTGTCCTTTCTCAGTATGTATAGGGTTTACTGATGCTTCTATCTTCATAGGATTTTATGCGAGTGACATGTATCTTCACAAACTTTCTTCTGATCTTTGATTTTGCTCGTGTTACTGCCATCTTATATTTATACATTTTGAAATATCATCTTAGTTATCATAAGAAGTGCACATTTTCAGGATATTGAAAATCAAATATTCGCATTTTCCACTATCATTGAGTTCGTATCTATTAGTTTATATACATACATCTAAACGAAGCCAATTAAACTATTTTTGGTGGAGAATTGCCTTTTCTGGACAATTGCTCTTTTGAGGAGATGGAAAATGAAACTTCATTTTGCATTTCATACAGGCTCGTCAGAGCCATAAGCGGCTCCGTGTTGTGCGCATAGAAACTACCACTGATAACAGGCGGATTGTTGGGCTCCTTGTTCCAAATGCTGCTGTGGAATCTGTTCTTAAAGGTCTTGCTTTCTCTCAACTAGCTTTTCTTGCCACTGTAATGGATAAACAGTTACATAATGTCAGAAAACATGTAATATCCTCTAATAATTTTGATTAGATTTGTTTCTGAACACTTTCTGCCACAAACATTCATTGTTACTGATGCCCTTTCTGAGCGAACAGGCTATTTCTAGATTAACCTGATTGCTAGTTGATATCGTCGCAGATCTAGCATGGGTACAAGATATTGACGATTAGGATGCAGCAGTCATTTATTCGAGGTTGACTAAATTAAATAGAAAGCTACAGTCTGTATCATATCAAGACGCCTTATTGGAAACCTCATCATGTTTCATGTTCAGAACATACAAGCATGAAGCAGTGAAGAAGACGAGAAGAATTTCCTGCACAGTGTATTGAATTTGTGCAGTCTCATTCTTTTTGTTTATTAGCTCCAATTTTTGCCATAGAACTTTGTATATTTATGGCACCCTTGCAGGTACCAGAAAGGCAATTTTAGGTTATTAGGCTGTATTTGCCACAGTTATAACTCAGAATAATTCTTGTAACTAGCACACCGTCATCAACTCAAGTTAAAGGCTGAAATATAAGTTTCTATTTCTCTTCAATGCTTCTGAACGTGACTCTTAGAGACTTTTCATATTTGTTGGACATTATAGTTGCAGGCAAGGTGGCAATTTTGTGTATAGCTGCTCGTCCTAACTTCAATTTATGCATGAGGAAAACAATGAAATTTTAAGGATTAAATGAGAATTATGACTAATTTACTTTTTAAAAAATGTTTATACTGATACATTATATTGGTAATCATCTAATATTGGGTTAAACACAATCTGGATTGCTTTAATTCAACATTTTATTAGATCAAAGCAGTTTTATCATTATGTTTTTGACTTTATTTTTGAATCTAATATTTTCTTATTAAAAATATTTTAACAAGCTCCTCTTCAACCAAAATTTTCTTAAATGATGCAAAAAAAAGATTTAAAATGACAATATGTTAATATGATGTATACCAAATCACCTTGCTATTTAATAAAATAACTTTTGTCAACTCTTTACAAACAAATGTGATATTCAATCCTTATCTCCTCCTTGTTAACTTTCTTAACCTAGCCCGGTTTTGCTTTGGTCCCAAGTCTCTTCCCCTATTTACTTTAGAACATTGTTTTTTTGTAGAGCTTTCTTTTGATTCCATTTCTTCCTATCTTAGTGTCTCACTTTATTCAAGATCAATGATTAGTCAAATGATCATCCTTAAGTTGCCTATCAACTTCCTCTCCCTTTCGGTGAAACCTAAACCAATAGGAAAAAATGGACCCCTATAGGCAAGATTTTTCAATGAGGGAACTATTGTATCCTTCTTTCTTACATATAACTAGTCATAAAAAAAATTGTTGATATCATCCTTCTTCAATTAGATCCAACTGCCCATACTTATTTTATCCTATCTAATTTCATGGAGTTCTTTCTTCACTAAGACATAAAGAAATGATATTTCCACTTCTATAGGAACAACACCTTTACTTTGGTAGACTAATAGGTGTTTACTCTAGAAAATGTTCTAATCATCATACAATAAAGCATGAATGTGTATAGTATTTTTATCCTATCTAATTTAATGGAGTTCTTTCTTTACTAAGACATGAAGAAATGATATTTCCACATCTATAGGAAGAATACCTTTACTCTGGTAGCATCCATAACTCTCTAACTATTACAATTTTACAACAAAAGTTCGCGCTGAGGAAACAACTAACTAGAAGTGAAACCTGAAACAAAAAAAATTATAATTATATTAATAATACACATATAAAATTAAACATATACATTAAATATAAGTGAAATTGAAAGAAGAGGATAAATAAAAACTTGAAATTTCATTCAATCGAACACTCGCTCAAATCGCATTGACCTTAGTTCTTATTCAGTAAAAAATCTTTATCATTAAGAAAAGTCACATCATCACCATCATTCAGATTCATTACACCAAATGATATATCAATAGTTTCTCATCCAAGACTATCTTCCAAGTCACTCTTATTTATCAAATCTGGTTATTCAAAAATCCAATATACCAAAAGATTGATATGACCAATTAAAATTGGATCTATGCAACTATTTGTTCTATTAAGATTCCAAGTAATCAATAAAATTAAATTATTAAAAAATTACAAGAAATTATATCCAACTTAATAATGATAATAACATATATTTCCTAAAGTTTTAAACTGTATTAAACAAAGGTCAAATCATTTAATCTTTTGTGCTCCAATCTAACCCTTTTCTTGGAATAGATTAGTTCAATTGTATTCCAAGTCCTTTCATACTCTATTGCACTCATACATTGACTTAGAATTTGAATTGTAAACTTTTGTAACTATGGAACACCACTTCCAATTTGATCCCACTAAGTAACTATAAGACAACAAAAATAACATTACAAACAAAATAAAGTGATGATTAATTTTCAACAAGTGACAAAAGAGAAAAAAATATATACCTGAATTAAGTTTGTCCATTTGATGAATAACAATTGGCATCTTAAAATCACCAGAAGCATCTTTATAAATCTCCATTTATGAGCTTATGAGATCTTACATCATCTTATGGGCAATGATTGTTGTAATAGTTAATAACATTCTCCTATTAACTTTAGCTTTGTTTGTAAAACTTGGTCAGAAATAGATATTAAGAGTAAAACATGCCTCATCTATGAACAAGAAAGAGTCAAGTTGCCCTTCCCATCTCTTATTGATGACTGCAAGATAAGATGTGTACAAGGAAGACCTACTTTTCCTATTTTCCTTGATTGCTTCCTTCGCCCTCTCTACGACATCATAAAAAAATAATACATTGTTGCCTTATCATCACTATCAACTAAACAAAATATCCTCACCAAAGGCTCTTAAACTCAGATGAAAAATAGACATTAAAACCAAAATTCATTATCTTTAAGTATAATTCTAGAAACCTTCAATCCAACATTAGAAATGTTTATAAGTAATACGTGGATTGCATCTTAGCATTAGAACTAGAATGCTAAAATGCAATCCACGTATCATTTGTAAATATTTGTTTAAGCTCTTCATCAGAATAAAACACTGAAGTGATAAGAAATTAGTTATAAATCTTGTAATAGCAGGACAACACAAATTCTTACATTGGTGAAATCCTTTCTCTTTAAATTTAAGACCTACACACGATTATCGATGAACTTGGTCACCTTTTTTACTTTCTGCACAGTCTTATCAATAATCGAAAAATACCTATCATCTCTTATATTTTCTAACATTAAGTTAATGCAATCTGTAGCACAAAAGTCCAATTAAAAGAATTATACTTGCTTTACAATCTTCTTCCAATTGCTTTATAAGCAAAATTATTGTCAATAATAACTAAACAATTTTTTGTGGCCTAAATTCATTCACAACTTCATTAAATATTTGAAATAGAATATTAACATGCCAAACAAGGGCAAATGCATAAATAGGCTTTGAAAACATTATCCCCTTTGCAAAATAAACTAAAAAAATTAATAATAGGTTTATGTCTTCTATTTGTCCAACTATCAGATATGATTGAACACCTATAAGTAGCCCAAGTGGTTCTTCTTCCGTCCAAATAATTTTTATTTCATAAATAGAGCTCTTTAGAAGTTTACCTCTATAGTCATCAATTGAAGGAGCTTGTATCTTAGATAGTAAGAGGTAATAACATCCACCATAGGCTGATAATAATAAGATTTGGCGGCATTAAATGCTATACTTGAATCATACCACCTTCTAGCCATTGTCATGTCTATATTATGAGTCCCTTCTCTAGATTGTAAGACACTACAAATTGAAGCTTGAGCTCTAGGAATTGTTCATGGTGTAATAAAGTTAAACACATGTCTTCTTCTTTTCCTAACATCAAGTGCAATATTTACTTCTTGCTGGGTAGGAATACTATGACCTTTAACATTCCCACTATCATCTTGAACACAAACAAAAGAACTTCCACTACCAATTTCGTAATTTAATCTTTGCCTTTTATCTTTCTAATCATATTGATACTCTTTAAGCAAAGTCTTCATTTTCCATTTTACGTTATGACTCACTTTCTTACAAGGCTCCATCTCATCTTTGATCCGAACTAAATGCTTCTTTAATCTAGTAACTTCCTTGTTGGAAAAATAACGCAACATTCCTTACCTTGTAAATGCTTGTTACCTTACAAACAAATAGTATGGTTCTTTATTCTAGGGACCAATCTAGCATAAGCTCAAGCTAGATCATCGAATCTTTCTATACCTGAAACGATTGAATTATTAGGTGTATTTGAACTTCCCTGCATTTATTTGTAAAAATAAATAAAAACACGTATCAAAATTAACTAATAACTTTGTATCAAAATCAAATTGTGTATAATAATAGGAAGAAATAGATCAATAATAGTTTCTCAACAATCATATGATATATACAAGCAAGTGACCTTTATAAAATTATATGAATGATTCCTTAAGAAAATTTGATGACTAAGCATATTCTTTCCAAAAAATTATCATGCTTCTTAACCTAAAATTCAAATATATACATTGATTGCTAACAACTATAATGCATTTTATATGATTACATAATTTAAAAATACAGTCACAACTCACAATTATAACTCATTTTGTGTAAATGAGTTATAATGTTTAGGGATAATTTTTTAAAATTTACAACTTAGTCTAAAATTTTAAAAAAATTATATATCAATTCCAAAAAAATGCAAGTATTTTAGTACCAACCGGTACCAAGCAATACCGACTAATGGTACAAAATTAGTGCGTACCATATTGATTTTTATAGTACTGGCCTTTACTGTTCGTTTGTGGAAACGATGGCTCTTTTGGATATGATTTTTCAAACTTGGTTTCAGTCACTAACATGGACATCATATAGTTATCTACCTAATTTCGAAACTTTCAAGTTTAAGTGTCTGTTTGGATGGGCTTATATCAGTAGAGCTTTTGTCAGTAAAGCTTTTGTTAGTAGAGCTTTTCTAAGAAGCCAGTTGACTGTTTGGCTGTCATTTTAAAAAAAACTTTTTTGAAAGAGCTTCATACAATAGATTATTTGGTAACATAAAAATAAAAAGCACTTTTAATTTTAACTATATTTTATTTTTTAATAAAAATTATTTATGCATATAAATATTATTTAAAATATATTAAACAGTATGCACAGCACAATATATTAATTATTATATAATTTTAAACCATATGAAACATAAATGAAAATATATTTAACCAAATCTTTTAT
>JAOSBP010000002.1:25471675-25484269 GCA_027563825.1 Erythroxylum mucronatum | reverse complement strand
AATATTAATAATAATATATTTCAATAATAATAAATACAAATTATATAATAATAATAATATTAATTAGACATAATGATGATAATAACATTCATAATAAAAATATCATTGAATTACATCTTCCTAATCATATTAAAGAGTACGGGCATATTCGTCATTTGCACTATTATCTGTCTCTGTCCCTTACAACCAAACACATATGCCCAGGAGACGGAGACAAGATTCTCTGTTCTGTCCACCATAAACCAAACAGCTTACTGTCCCCAGTTTCTGTTCTGTTCCGTTCCGTCTCCAGTTACCGGAGACGCTAACCAAACGCTCGTTTGTGGAAACGATTGCTCTTTTGGATATGATTCTTCAAACTTGGTTTCGGTCACTAACATGGACATCATATAGTTATCTACATGATTTCAAAACTTTCAAGTTTTAAGTGTCTGTTTGGATGGGCTTATATTAATAAAGCTTTTGTCAGTAGAGCTTTTTTGAGAAAAATTTTTCTAAGAAGTCAATTAACTATTTAACTGTCATTTAAAAAAAGAGCTTTTTTGAAAGAACTTCATACAGTAGACTGTTTGACAATATAAAAATAAAAAGCACTTTAAATTTTAACTATATTTTATTTTGTAATAAAAATTATTTATGCATATATTAAACAATAATATATTAATTATTATATAATTTTAAACCATATGAAACATAAATAAAAATATATTTAACCAAATATTTTATATGAATTATAACATAAGTAAAACTAATATAAAAAATAAATATTAAAACATATAAAAAAGTCAAATCATATTATATAAATCTCAAAATAAACGTGAAGATGTGTTTGTAGGTATTGTGAGAATTATGTGTAAAATATAAGGGCAAAAGGGACTAAAAAATATGCTCATTAATTGATTTGAAAAATTTACCTGAAAAAGTACTTTTTTGAAAAGCTACAAATTTGAATTTCTTAAAAAGTTATATTTTAACTGTAAAAAATGTTACATATGCTAAAAAAGTACTTTTTTATTTTACAGTCAAATACTTATTAAAAAAAATTTTTGCAATGAAAAAAAAAAACTTATTCATCTTCCTGGAACTAAACTAAACACGCATTAAAGGTCGTTCTTCTTCGATAAAAACCACCTTGCTCGTTTGGTCGCTCAAAAAATCTCTTTTGTATTTGTCCTCTCTCTAACTTCTTCGGTTCACCCGTTGAGAATTCTGCTGTAAACTACTCAATGATACTGGCATTTTCCGTATAAAAAATATAGAGAAAAGCTAAAGCAACCCAATACGTGCATGCATATATTTTATAATTAGTTACGTATGTCCAGTCTAGGTATAAAAGTGAAGATATACTCGCGACAATCTAAAGCCAGCCATTACGTCTTGTTCGTTGTTTGGCCGTCCCAGTATGTACAGAAGGTAACTTGTGACAAGCACATCAAGTGAAGGGATCGAATTGTTTGTTTAGTTAGTCATTTATACCATCGGAGGACTCGTCATATTAATGTAAATACGCCCTTGAAGTAAACCGGCCCCATGAGTATACTATCTGCCCACCTTTAAGGCCGGCTATGGTAGTAAACATGCCTTCTTATTTGCTATTCATGTAGATAAGAATCAACCAAACTTAGTTGATTCTTAGTTTCTTACCAAAGAGAAAAGAGACACTGAGTGCTTGTACGTTGTCGCCAACCCCAAGATGCCTCTTTTCTCTACACCTCTGATTCTTCCATTTAACATTAACAGTTAATGGCAAACCAGAAGAGATGTCGAGTCAAACTAAAATTAATGCTTAGCCTGGATTTTCCTGGCTACTTGTACTGTCCGTTTGATTAATCAGTTTTTCTCCATGCTGGAACCAGTACTTTTATGACAAATTTCCTGTTATTAGGATCGTGGGAGAGGAATCAAATGGACTTCTGTGATTGTTATTCAACAGATAGTCCTTTTCTGTTGGCATTTAAATGTTAACCTCATATAAAAAGCTTATAACAGCTTAAGTTATTGTGATGAAACGGTCACTTAGCATGATATTAAAATAGGTTTGGTCCGAATTATTAATTTTCTAGTGTGTTAGTGAATGTATAAAACGGATTAAGTTGGCCTCACACAATAGCTTAAGCTATTATGATGAAACGGTTACTTAATAGTCTTTAACTCAGTAAATGACAATTAATATAATCACAAACGGGGTACCAGTCGAAGAAGTGAATTTTGTTTGTCAATACGATTAAGTAGGGTTTCAAAACAAAAATGTTACTGACTGGCTCATTATTTAATCACAACATTTTTAACTAATTCAGAAGTTTAAGGTGCTGTAAAAGGCATGAGAGACTTGTCCTTGTACATTGATCATGATTGTGTGCCTTCTCACACATTCTTTGATTAATATTTGATGATTTGCCTGCTAAATTGTCCTCCCTTCCACCATCTTTTTGCCTTTTTTCTTGTGTAGACAAGCTTAAGGATTTATAGAACATTAAAGAAATGGTTTCACCATCATCAACCTATAAGTATAGAAGGTTTCTGCTTTCCCCTTCAGGAAGTTGAAATATATTTGGTTACTATTCATTGTCTAAACCAAGAGCACCTTTCCTATATTAAAACTCTTCAGCACTCTCTAAACTCTTTAACTATCCAAACCGTTCACCTTCTTCCTAATTCCTTAAACAAACAATGGAAGCCGTGGACAGCTGGATATCCTTTCCAACGAATGAGAGTCTCAACCAGGACCTTGCAATCAGAAGGTTTTGTCCAGCTCGAGTAGAGCAGGAACTTGTAGGAGAGTGGGATGAGACCATGAATGAAACGGAATGTTTCTCTTTTCCTCATGATACCCCAATCACTCCTCACTTAGATGTTTCTGAGGTGAATGACTTGGTTGATAGCTTCATCAATGTGGATCAATACTCTGAAAATGATGACAAATATCCGGGACAGCAAGAAGCTTTCAATTACTTCCAGGAGGATATTGAAAATTTTTCAATTGTGAATGATGTTTTTGCAGATGTTTCGATGGTCATGGAAGTGGATGTACGTGGCTTGAATGAAGATTTTGTGGCTGTTCCTGATATGGTACCTGGTGTGAAAGAGGTAAGTCATGGAGTAAACCAAGGCCTTCACTTGGTCCACTTACTGTTAGCTTGTGCCGAGGCTGTCGGTTGCAGAGACACACAACTAACAGAGTCGATCCTTGCCCACATTTGGGATTCTGCTCATCCATGGGGCGATTCATTACAAAGAGTTTCTTATTGCTTTGCAACAGGATTGCAGTGTAGACTGTCACTATTACACAACGTTAATGCAAATGGGATTTTCAGCAATAGCACTGTGGATGTTTCGGTGATGAGTAGGGAGCAGAAAATGGATGCCTTCCAACTACTTTACCAAACAACTCCATACATTGCCTTCGGTTTCATGGCTGCAAATGAAGCCATATGTCAAGCAGCGCAAGGGAAGGACTCAATGCATGTTCTTGATCTAGGAATGGAGCATACCTTTCAATGGCCTTCATTGATAAGAACTCTTGCTTCAAGGCCAGAGGGCCCACCAAAGCTCCGAATCACAGGATTGATCAGTTCTCAACATTTTTCAGAGCTTGAAGCTAATATGAAAGCCCTGGTTGAGGATGCTAACTCACTAGGTATGGCTTTAGAATTTAACATGATATCACAGCCTGTTACACCATCACTTTTAACCAGAGAGAATCTCAGCTTGAAAGAGGGCGAAGCATTGTTTGTCAATAGCATTATGCACTTGCACAAATTTGTGAAAGAGAGTAGAGGTTCTCTCAAGGCAATCCTCCAAGCAATTAAGAAGCTCAGCCCAGCCTTGCTTACTGTGGTGGAACAAGACGCAAGTCACAATGGTCCATTTTTTCTCGGGAGATTTCTTGAATCTCTCCATTACTATTCAGCGATTTTCGATTCGCTCGAGGCTAGTTTTCCCCGAAATAGCCTGCAAAGGATGAAGATAGAGAAGCTTCATTTTGCAGAAGAAATACGCAACATTATAGCTTATGAAGGTTCTGATAGGACTGAAAGGCATGAGAGAGCAGATCAATGGAGGAGGCAGCTAGGACGAGCAGGGTTTCAGGTGATGGATTTGAAGTGCTTGAGCCAAGCTAGGATGATGCTCTCTCTTTATGGATGTGATGGTTACACTTTAGCAAGTGAAAAAGGTTGTCTACTTCTGGGATGGAAAGGAAGGCCTATCATGCTGGCATCGGCATGGCAAGTGCACAATGTTTCTTCCTCCTAAGGCCTCAGTTTGATCATATCGGTCACTGGTATGAACTTGTTTCTGACACAATCATTACTTCATCCAACAATATCAGAAAGTGGATTTTCTTGTAATCACTGGTGAATCCAATGTTCTCTTATTCACTCCGAATCACTTGTTCCAAGGATCTTAAAAAGGATCTTAAAAAATTATCTAATTTTGCATCAGTAGAAGACATATACCTCTTGAACATTTGTTCCATCACATTGCCCTATGAAGATGGTGGTTGATGTTGTAATTAAGACCATTTGTTAGTACCTAAGTGGACTTATATTTCTACCTACTCTAGCTCTTTTCTCCTCTTAATTTTTTTTTAGAAGACTTCTCTACATTAAATTGTAAGTATTTGAGAAAGATTAATTCATGCTAATTCCCACATAGGTAGCTAAATAATTTTCCTCTTCTTAATGATATAAGGTGGACTCTACATTCATACATGCATTGGAAGGATGCCTATATATGTCACAATAATAGCAAACCTCCTTATTGACTATATCATGTTTCAACAACATTTTCATCTAGTTCAAAAGATTAGCTATTTTTTATGCCAAGTCTGAAAATATTTGATCATGATGCCAACTCTTGAGATGTCATATAGGAGAATTAAATAAAATTATATAAAATCAAAAAAATAAGATTGATGAACTGGTAAATAAATACTCACAGGTAACAACAACAAAAAATTAACCTACTAAATATATTTGTAAGTGTAAAAAGTGAATTATAACAATTAATTAAAACTAGAGTAATTCAATTTATCAATCTTATAATAACTATATTACTATTTATATTAATCAAACAATAACATTTAATTATATTTCTCTTCATTTAATTATCTTATCTCAATAGTTTAGCAATTTAATTTTTTATAAATCTTATTTGTTTTAGTGAAGAGAAATCAACAAAACTAATGCTAGGGTTTCATATTTCACTAATGTGGAATTATAATTATTATACACGATTTGTTATCATATTTGAAATAGTTAACCTAATACATCTATGTCCTCTTTCAAGACACGTGAATATATTTAGTTAGGTAACTACCACCTCTCGATATGCAATTTAACATAGTCAAACCCATTAATCCTATTTATATTTTTCATTAATATTCTAAGATATGTAACTGAAACCTAACATTAAGTTGCAATTAGTGCCAATCTTATTTTGTTTCCCTTACCTCTTTACCTTGCCAAAGATGGGAGCTTATCTCCTTGGTATGTTTGGAGCCTATTATACCCTTTTATATTACCTTCGTTACTTTCTAACATCTTTGAACTAGATTTGGCCTTTCATATCTTCTACAAAGTTATTGTCTATCTTTTTACTTGCCAAATGAGTCTAAATTCTCCTTGATTGGATAACAATGGAGAAAGTTACAATTAAATTCGAGTTACCCTCTTAAAATCATTACCTATAAGAAAATGAACTAAACATATGAAAATTTCATATAACCCATGTAGAACATGCTATAAAAATGCAAATAACTAATTTAACTCCTAATATAAACATATCAAAATTTTCCAAAAGTAACTCATTACTTGCCTTCAAGCAATTAACAACAAATATATCCTGGCTACTAACCTAAACTCAAGTAAAACAAGAAACAATTTTACTTTCTTAAGTTTACAATGATTTTTAACATATGTCGCAAGCCTTTAAACTCCTAGTTATTCCTAGTGAAGGAGTTACAATCTTTGAAATATTTACTTAATTTCTACCCACAAACATTACCCTACATACATTTGTTATCTTCATAACTAATGACACAAGATACATAACACATGCATCGAATGAATTATAAAACTTAAACACAATACTTCTTCAGTAAATCATTATACAAATAGGACAAAGAAAACACTATTGTACCTCCTTTATAAAGCTCAAACACTTCAATTTGATATGTCATCATAAGACATCACTGATTCATGTGTGTGTTTGAAATTTTCATGATGCACTCTTATTATCTTCTTATTAAGATGAACTTGCCATAAGTTTGAAGATCACCTAATCTCTAGTACTTAAATAGATATATACAAGAAAACAGAAAAGGTACTTTGAATATGGCTGTAATAAGGTAGCAAAAAGGATAAATATGTTAATAAAGAAAATGAATTAGAAAAACAAAGATATGAAAAACAAGGACACTTATAATTGGTAGAGCACATAAATCAAAAAATTGATAAAAAAACTCCATCAACTCCTCGTATCTTGAAACAATCCTCCTTTTCCTAGATTCTTTTCAAGTATAAGAACTTATGCCTATCGATTTTCAACATTCTTTTAACACATTTTTTTTCATTTTTTATACAACAATTCTCTATCTTTTTTTTAATTGACTCAATTTTTTTATTAACATTGCCTTCTTTATATAAATCACCATCTTCCTCATACTTGTTTCTTTGCATACTATATCTAACACCCATATCAAATCATAAGCAAAATCTTTACTAATCATGAATTAGGAAATAATAAATTGGTTTCCTTATAGGCTCAAGGTTCTTTGAAAATTTTCATATAAAGGCTCAATGAGATTTATTAATTGGTTAATTTATAAAAGGTAAGCAATTTAGCTCAAACTTAATCATAAGTGCCTTTATCATTTTAACGCTCATATATATCTTAAATATAATCTCAAATAGATTAATTTAAATTTTTGAAATCCAAGATCGAAGCAGGTATCCACATTTTAAAAAAAAATTCTATATAAAGGTCTAAATTCTCACATTATCACTCAAGCCAAATTAAATATTATCACTTAAAATTTTAGTTTCTTAGCATTCATAAAGTTATGACTGCATTGCAACCTACTTAACTATAATATGGATTTAACATTTTATAGCTATTTTTAACTAAGATTTATGCATAAACTTATGCTATAAACCTAAAGTAACTAATGAGATCCTAAACACAACATAAAAACATCAAGAAAGTTAAAAAGCTAAACCTAAAACACATTAAACACGTAACTTAAAAATGTATTAGTTAAAACATAAAACTTTAAAAAAAAAGAAAAGAAAATTAGATATTTAGGAATTCATCCCCCACAATTAAACTTGACATATTCAATGTCCAAAAGTAAGATAAAAAAAAGTATATGTAAAATAAAGATAGAGAAATCTTCCCTAATTCCATACCAAGTTTAGTGACAAAAAATTGCATTGAATTTAGAAACATCTAACTATAAAAATAAAATAAAACAAACATTAGTAGCCAAAACTAATAACCTAAAACAAAACAAACAAAAGGTTAGAACAATAAGTTGCTCTCCAACAAGCACTACTTTGGAAGTCCTTTACCTAAACTTCCTACTAAAGCGTTTCACTCATTCTGAATTTATAATTAAAGGCTTGCTTCTTATCTTTTTTAGAATCAAATCTCTTTAGATCCTTCATGTTTCATTAAGATTGAGTTGTCGCATTCCCCTTCTTTTCCTTACAGGATATATGAGCTTTCTTTATTTAACTTAACCACTAATAACTCCTCAAACTTCTTCTTGTTTGATAGCAGATCCTTTGAGCATTCAATATTCTTTACCATTTATGAAAGAGAAAATTTATCTTCCTTTTCATCCAATTTAAACTTTTTTTGGTATGAAATTAATGTCACAGTGGTCAGTTATTTATTGCTTTAAAACACTACATTGGATGGGGATGATATTGGTGCTGCTGATTTTATTTTGTTCATCATTTCCTCACCCACGTCCTTATGTTTGGTCTACCTTGGCACTTCCTTCTTTTTATGTATCTTTAACATCAAATATGTTTGATCTATTGGGTGTACCTTATTATTACTAAGAGGTTGTTCTTGTCCTCTTTTATCATAGCTAATTGGTTAACTTTCATGTCTAGGTTATAAATAGATTCACTAGTTAACTACACTTCTTTTTCAAAATTCTTCAATTTATCCAGTTTTGTATCAATGGAAGATATATATTGCTTGAGCATCTCTTCCATCCCATTTCCTTATGAAGATGGTGGTTGATTTTGAAATTGAAACTATTTTTGGAACCCAATTAGTCCTATATATTTTCCTACTTTAGATCCTTTATCATTTTAAAAGAAATATGGATGACTTCTCCATCCATAAATTATATGTATTGGAGAAAGGGTTGTTCATACTAATTTCCTAATTGGCAGACATATAATTGTTCCATTAGCATTAACATGGGTTAGGCTTCACATTCATGTGTGAATAGGAAAGATGTCTGTACTTGCCATAATGATAACATGTGTCCCTAATGGTCATGTCAAGATTCAATAATGCCTTTAGTCGGTTCAAAAATTAACTAATTTTAATGTTAAATTCAAAAGTTCTTGATCATTATGCCAATTTTAAAGAGGCCATATTGGAAAATTTAAATATATGAAAAATAATAAAATTAAAAAAATTATTAATTGATAAACTAATAGATAAATAATTCTCAACAATGTCTCCAAGAGCTTGACCTACTAAATCTATTTGCAAGTATATAGAATCAATTGTAAAAAGTTATTAAAACTAGAGTAATCTAGTGTTTATATCCCGTAGGAACTATATTACTATGTCTGTTAATCCTAGTTAAAAGGAACAAAAATAAATGAGATTTATAGAAAAATTCAATTGCTTGACTTATGAAGACAAGATAGTTAAACAAGGTGAAATCAATAAAACTAATGCTAGGGTTTTGGGGTTCATTTATGTGAAATTCTTATTATCATGTTGAAATAATGATAGAGGATTAATTAACTATATTTTTACCCCATATTTAATGTATTCTTGCTTAATATTTTATACTTTTATTTTATATTTGCTACTTAATATAGATCAAGTGTGTTTACAGGTGATAATTGCCTTTATGGACTTAAAAGAGAGGAATTCATAAGAAAACATGGCGTAAAACAGAAAATTAGCAATCCGAAAGGAGTGCACGGTCGTGCACTTTCATGATATTCGACAATTTTTAATTATGCAAGTTCCTGTGCACGGCTATGTACATAATCATGCATAACCCAAAAACCTAGATTTTAATATAAAAGTGACGTTTTGGAGGCAAATTGAAAGGGGGGAGTGGTTGACACTGTCCTGAAAAATTTAAAGATGATTCCAGAGGCAATTCGGAGCTTGAGGAACAGAAGATGCAGGATTTATATCGACATAACCATCAGAACACAAGATCAGATGTCTACATTGTCAGAATACACGATAAAGAATAATAAGGGAGATTCATAATTTTGATTATGATTTTTTCAAAATTTTTAATGTATAAATGGATATGATTTCATGTTCGCTGATATATAGCTAAATTTTTTATTAGTATCTAGGTCAGATGAACCCTAGTTGAATTCTTTTGACATGTTTTGATCCTTTTATGAATGCAAATTGTGATTGTTGATTATTAAGATCCAACTATCCATTTTATTTATTGTCTACTAATATGATTTTTAGACTTTAATTTAGGTTTGAATAAATCTACGATAATTAGAAATAGTTTATTACAATCCTAGAGATAGGATGACATAAATCTTCTACATTAGGATCAAACTTAGTAGAGGGATTGATAATACGGTAATGCAATCCTATAAGTTTTAATTTGAGTAATTCAATTAGAAACCTTAGAATTAGTTGTTAGTAGACTCAAGGTCATCTACTAGCATACCTTAGGATTCTCCACGGTCTAATTAATCAACAACATAATTGCATGAAAAATAATCAATCAGTTAAGGGTTTAGGGGGATTTGAAGCCTATGTACTAATTATCTGATATAGGTAATTCATTTAGTGTCACCAATTCTTTGCTTTAAATCATGCTGATTATTTACTTTAATTGTTTAATTTTAGTTTCATTAATTCAACCATAATCAATATGTAGGTTAGATAATAGAATAATAGTAATTATTAGTACTTACCATCCTCGTGGGATCTATCAGTACTTACCAGTACTAGCTACAGCTACATCGTGTACTTGTGGTATTAAATTTGGCTACTCACTAAATAGCACAATCAAATAACAATTAAGTTAATGTACTCTAAATTTAAGGAGATTATTCTCCTAGTGCATGTATTATAATTATTCTTCTAGTACTTATACCTAAATTTGAATCTGCGATGATTAATCACAAATCTAACAATTCCTAATGATAGTATTTATGTCTATGGTAAGAAAATATAGCCATCTAATGATTGAACTTATGATTTAACATTCCTCAAACTAAAGTTGGTCATGTTCTAATTTTTTTAATTTAATACAAGGTAGTGCGTATTTATCTTGTAGCACCATCTTGTGACCAATATTAGTATTATTACCTCTCTTAATCTCTTTGACATGCCAAGTGCCTATTATGCCCTTTTCCACTAGTTTCTCCACTTTTGGACATCTTTGACCAATAGTAGACCTTTCATGCCTTCTAAAATTTTTTGTCTTTTTTTGGGTCTAAATCACACTAAAATCTCTTTGATTGGATAATGGTGGAGAAACATGTTCTCAAATCTAAGTTACACTATCAAAATCATCACCTACAAAATAATGAACTAAATATAGGTTAAAAAAAATCATATAATCCATATGGAAACAACTATAAAAATACAAAATTATAAATAATTTAACCCCTAAAATGTAAATTATAGACCTATCACCACGTTCTAGAAAATAAAGCCTTGCCTCTTGCTATTTCACATCACCTCTAAATGCGCTCAGTATGCTCCATTATAAGCTAAAGACATTATTGTATTCTTTTGTGGTTGATCATATCATACTCTCCTTCTATCTTATTAGCTCATTTTTCCATTCATAAGCATTAAATCTTACTACTACATTATGATTTTAGTTGATCAAATCTTGTATAGCTTAATCTCATTCTCAACTCTACTTAATGTCTTAAAATAGGTCAATTTGATCTTGAGAGATAGTTAGCTCCAAAAATTTGACACTAGAAATCCTAAATAAAAATTTATTAGAACATTCTCTTTCTAACTTGTAAACGTACCTTAAAGTTAAAGCTTAAGAGTTTTGGTTGTCATGGTTGTTGAAATGGAGTTGTGACTCTTTGTTCTAACAGGAATTTGAGGCTTTTATGATTTGCTTAACTATGAAATTTCTTCCAATCAAATAATGTTTTCAATACTCTATTTCTTTAATGACAATTAAAAACTCTTTTTCATAAGTAGATAAGCTTTAGTGCCTTGCTATTAATACCTTACCCAAATAGGCAATAGAGTGTTGATCTTATTGAAGCATAGCCCATATAACTATTCCATTTGTATCTGACTCAATAACAAAAGCCTTAAAGAAATCAGGAAGAGTAAGTATATAGATAACAATCAATTCTTTAATCACAAAAACCTTAGGTTAGGGAGCTTCAAAACTCCACTTGAAAGCATCCTTGCACACTATTTTAATTAAATATTTATCTATGGTTTGATAATACTTAATAAACCCTCTACAATATCCAATTAAGCCTAAAAAACCTCTTAAATTTTTAACAGAGGTAGTTGTAGGCTAATTCTTCACTATCTCTACCTTATAAAGATAGTAACTACGACTCTTTCATATATGATATATCTAAAGTACTTATTTGTCTTTTAGAAATAAGTGAATCTCTATCAAGGTTTGTAATGTAATCCTTACATGTTCCATGTATGACTAAAAAAGTTGGGGTCATATATCAAGATATCATTTTTAAAAAACAAGATATGCATCCTAATGCTCAAACTAAAGATGTCATTCATTAAACCATAAAATGTGGAGAAGGAATTAGTCAAACCAAAGAGCATAACTATGAATTTATAATAACCATCTTGTGTTCCAAATGCAATCTTAGGGGCATCCTTAAGATGCATAAGATATGATATTCTAACTGAAGGTTAATAATATCATTTTGCACAACATAGTACTTATATGAACTAATCTATCTTCTAGTAACACGTGTTTCTTTTAAAAACCCCAAATTCAATGAAGTGTTAATAGAATATGGCATGACATTAATTGAAGCTCCTAAATCTAACATTGCCTTTTCAAATCTGATGCCACCTATTTTACAAGGAATTGTAAATGTACTTGGGTCCTTACACTTTGGTGGAAGTTTCTTTTAAATGATTGCAGACACAATTTGATTTTCTAGATTTTGAATACTAGCTTTTGTTTGTTGTTGAAATTGTATGGTACTATTTTGAAACTAAACTGCACTCTAAGCTAATGTATTAGCCCCGAAATTTTTTTTTTATTAAGCATGATTAACTTAATTGAATAAGTTGTATTAGCATTAATTAAGTAAGTTAGCGTGTAATAATGACGTAGATTGACATAAATTAAGTGAGTAGATAGCACGTGTTAATTGTTATAAA
>JAOSBP010000002.1:25460731-25471575 GCA_027563825.1 Erythroxylum mucronatum | reverse complement strand
CTCTCGGAGCACTGGCCAGTCATATGGCAGGCTTGCCTCGAGACTATGGTCTTGCAAACTTCACTGGAGACACTCCGCCTTACGAACTCGGTCTACCGCCTCCAAATATGACGGCTCCTGAGATCCACTGTCAAGAACGATATGCTTGTCAGGAGTTACCCTACCTGAGTGGAGTGTCCACAGAACATCCCACTGATGCCGTGTACTCTCAGCCGATATATTCCAATTCTGGTTTCCAGATTCTTGGGTATGTTTTCAAAAACATAACTGGAATGTCGTTCGAAGATGCAATGGAAGATAGTGTTTTCAACCCATTGAACATGGGCAGTACGACGACATATCAGCCGAAGAACACCACCAACGCGATCATTCCAGGAACCCTCACGAGTAGCCTCTGGAATTATCGGGCTGGCACGGCAGCAGTGCCATGGCTGGGAATCTATTCCACCCAGTTCGATCTCGAAAAGGTCGGTCGCAGTATTCTGAACAGCACTTTACTATCGCGAAGCCTCACTCGCCGCTGGATGAAGCCTGTTACACATACCGCAACCCGAGATTTCTCGGTCGGCATGCCGTGGGAGATCTTTCGCAATCCGGTTCAAGACCATGTGATTGATCAGTATACCAAAAGCGGGGACATCGGTGCGTACCATTCCCGTATCAGTCTGTTGCCAGATTATAATGTAGGTTATGTCGTCCTACTCGCCGGCGAGGGCGACGGTGGCTTCCTTGCGGTGGAAGGCTTGGTCCAAACTGTGTCCAAAACCTTACTTGCAGGTTTGGAGAACACGGCCAGAGCACAGGCGCAGGCGAACTTTGCTGGCACTTATCGCGCGACCAATGGTTTGAACAGCTCGATCATCCTGACCACTGATCCCAACTTGCCCGCATTACGAGTGACAAGGTGGATCAGCAATGGAACTGACTTCCTGGCGTACAACTCGGTGCTCTACGGCGAACCCAATTCGGAGCTGCGGCTATATCCCATGAATCTCATGAAGGACACGGCAAGCGGAACGATTTTGCGATCGTATCGAGCAGTAACATCCTTTCCAGCTATCCGTTATGCTGGTACAACCATGCAAGAGCAGAATTGCGACAGTTGGATCAACATGGATGGATTACCATATAACGAGGTCTCGTTGGACGAATTCTTGATCGAGACAAAAGACGGACGTGCTATCAATGTCATTCCACGAGCCCTGGACATGACTAGAATGGGTGTTCGTGCTTATGTTGGTAATTTGAGAATATATTGAGTTATAAAACTCCAAATGAGGTAATTCTTGAACCAAATTAACCTAGGGTCATAGAGCCGTAATTATCAAGAAAAATTAAATTGAAATTATGGTTTTTAGTTTTTTTCCAAGTGCAGGTAGTAAGTAAGAGAGTTGGATTCCGGGATCGGGCTCTAACATAATGTTTGCTTCATGTCTTCCCTTGAAGGTCCAGAGCTTGATGGTTGAGCTTGCCCTTGAAATGGTTGTTATTAGGAGCTTTGTTGTTGCTATTGTCCTTACTGTCTATAACTGTTAAATGGATAATTCTTCCATCCCAAATTGTGTGCATGGGAGTAGTTACGTTCATACTTCTTTTTTGGTTGACCTGGAAAAATTCCAAAAGCAATCACTTGTTCTGTGGGTGTTTCTTGTAAGGTTGGACATATATCAGTTAGATGTCCTACTATTGTGCAAATACTATATACTTTTACTTGTTAGGTACCATTTGTTGTCATATGTCTCACTAAAGATATCAACCCAACTATCTGTTGCTCCAATGTGGCAGTACTAGCTTCATTGACTTTTAATGGTATGGGATTCTCTCGAATGTTAAACTATTAAAGAGTTAGCAACCATTTTGGAAATTAAATTTTTGGTTTCAACATGTGTCTTATCTACCAATGCACCTCCTCTTGATGCATCTATCATACTTCTTTCTTGTCGCAGAAGTCCCTTATATAAATATTGGATCAAGAGTTCTTCATTGATTTGATGGTGAGGGAAACTAGCACATAACCTCTTGAAATGCTCCCAAAACTTATATAATGTCTCCCCATTATGCTACCTAATTGCATAATATTTGCTTCTGAATATTTGTAGCTCGAGAGGCAAGGAAATACTTCTCCAGAAAAAGTTTTTTATCTCATTCCAAGTAGTGATTTATCTAGAAGGTAAGTGGCAAAGCCAATCCTTGGCGGTATCCCCTAATAAGAAAGGGAATGCCCTCAGCTTAATCTGCTTTTCTTTTACCTCAATTGGCTTCATGCTAAAATAGACTATGTGAAATTTCTTTCGATGCTTATGAGGTTCTTCATTTGGCATACCACAAAAAGTAGGCCAAAGATGGATTAAACCAGATTTAAGCTCAAAAGCAACATCAATAGTAGGAAAATCAATGCACAAAGGTTGATGGTTGAAATCAGGAGCAACCAACTACTTAAGAGTGTGATCATTATTTTGCTTTGCCATATTATAATATGTTGCAAAAATAGAATCGCTAGATGAATTAGAATGCAAATCTAAGGCTATTTGGATTCCTGGTGAAGAAATAATTTTCCTGTCAGAAGGTGACAGATCCTCAAAACTTTATGTAACTTTTCTTTTTAATATGTGGAGAGTTCTTTCAATTTTTGGATCAAATTTCAGTTCACTAGAGTGAGAAGATTGTGTCATGAATAGTAACTAAACAAAATAAGAAAAAATTAATCAAAAATAAAATTAAATAAATAAAGATATTCAGAAAAGCAATGGATATTAATCCCCAGCAACAGCGCCAAAATTGACAGTGTATCGTAACACCACAACAAAAATAACTAAAATTAAAGCTATAAGTAATAATAAGTCTAGGTCGATCCCATATAGATTAAATCAAATCACTTTTCTAAATTGTATTTACATGTAAACAATAAATTAAATTGAGAGGGGATTGGTTAGTTGATCTAATAGAACGATGAAAGTAACAAACAAAAACAAATTAATCAATCAAGGGAACTCTGTCAAGAATAATTTTATCTTTGAATTGCAAGTTAATCATAGACAACAATATAACACTTCACTCATGAATTACCAATCAGTTTAGATTAACATAAAAGCATATATTAATCTTATCCTCTTTAATCATCAAACAAAGCAAGCATATTAATTGCTCTTCATGTGTAAGTCCACAATAGCATTAATGAATCATAGGACAACCGAAAGTAAATATTCAACACACAAGCTCAGTCAATTTAATCTACTATATATTCTTCTTAGATTGTAATGATATCAATAATAGAAATCATTAAATCTAATTGCTACTTATGAATAGATTTTATAACATATACGAATCACAAACTCTACTTTAATAATTATTCATTGATCATAATCATCTAGTAGGCCTCCTAAGCAATTGATAACAAGAATGTATTCCATTAAACACAAAAGAATATATGATAGAAAACATGAACAAAATATAAAATTAGAACAAGAGTATCACAACTTGATAATTGAAGTCACACTATTCTTGAACTGAATAAAGATCTAACCTTGCATACTTGAAAACAAATAACAAAATAAAGAAAACGAATTTATCAAATCAGATCTATCTCCTAAAATAAAAGAGAGGAACAATATATATATGGGTACATGCACATCCCAAGCCCTCAAAATTCTCCTAAATTCTATCAACTTGTGTCAGAAATGTGTCCCATAACTAAACCTAGTAAATTGTATGAAACAACCCCACTGCTCCAATTCATGTATGGAATTGTATTTTTGTCTAGATACATCCCTTTAATTTATGACCTAACATGCTCATCTTCAGGTCAAGATCTCTTTTTCTTAAAACAAAGCCTTATAGTTAAAGTTATGGGCCAAAATAAAAGGAAATTCATATTGGGTCAAGATAGATTTCATATCTCATTCTCAGTCTTTTTAGCCCCTCAAAACAACACTTTTGGGCCCTGAGTTCTACATGGGAATTATGGCCTAGGATGTTGTCTTGAATTTGAGCTTTTGAATAACGTCATTTGGATTTCATAAGCCTAGATATGTCCATGTAAAGAGATAGTGGTTAGGCTATCAATTCTTCAGAAATAAGTTTTACTTTGAACAAATGGTTGCTAGTCCAAACGAATTCGAAAAGCTACAAATCTGGACTTCATAAAAATCTTAAGATGTCCTTTAAATTTTTTCTAAAGACCATGTTAAGATTTGGACTCTCCATCTATGCTAAAAACCTTAAAACATCCTAGGAGGTCAATTACAGAAGATGCTATAAATTCTCAGTTAAAGATATATTTTATCAATTGTTTCCCCATAATGTCTTGTACATAAAAATGGTTATATATGAGCATAATAAGACATTCAACATCCTTAATGCACTAAATCTAAGTGTGAAAAATATATGAAATTATGCATCATCAGAGGGTTTTTGAATTGTTACCTAAAGAGGACAACTAAAGAGTTGTGTCTCTTACTCCTACTGAAACAATTAAGAAACTTTTATTAAAGTTGATAGCTGACCTAAGAGTAGATTAAATGTGTTTAAGGATGACATGAGCAAGTTGATGGACTTATCTTCAACTTTAGAGAAGAGTAGTAGATCATTAGTGAAAGTTAAGCTAAATAATCTCAACCTTTTATTTATTGAATGGAACTTGATGCTATTGTCAAAACTGATAGCATTGTCAGTTAATCTATGCAAAGAAACCATGTATAGGATGAAAAAGGTAGGGTGCCAATAGATCACCTTTTCTAATTCTTTTTTCCCCTTTGACTAAGCAAGTAGGCTTTTCATTGATTAAGATCCCATAGGATGTGGTAAAAATGCATTGACTGTTTCTAAAATGAACCTATCTGGAAATCTAAAGGCTTTGAGCATATATATATATATTTATCTCGGATTTGATGATACAATATATATAATGAATTCATATTGTATTATGTTGAAATCTATTTTAAAATCCACCTTTATGATACACTTTTTGCTCTTGTTTTTCTTCCCATAATTCTTGAGGAGCTTTTGGGCCATCAATATGTTATCTTCAATCATCAAATCCGAGATAAATGTACTTTGGGGTATATTAATAAGAGAAACTATCACTCTATTTAACTCGGTAGATATTATTTTATAGATTATCTTATGAAGCATATTATAACACCAAATAACTTTGAACTCCTTGATAGTGCTAGGGTTTTGTGTTTTAGGAATAAGACACATGAAGATTTGTTTATTTCCTTTAACAACTTACCTTTATCAAATAATTCTCGCACATCTTTTTTAACTAAATCTTTAATAAATGGCCAAGTTTTTTAGAAGAAAAGGTCAATCAGAGCATTTAGTCCTAATGACTTACTAAGATTGAGCTTAAAAACCATCTTGTTCACTTCCAAAGGAGTAATAGGTTGAGTGAGAAAACTATCATCCTCAATTGATATTTAAGGATGGAAATTAAGCATGTGATTGGTGATGGTTTAAGTACCAATTTATGACATGATAACTAAAGCAACAAAAGCCCTTTTTCTAATGTTAATGAGTTCAATTCATTAAGCAATCTTATTCCTGATAATTCCTCCATTAGAGATGTTCTAGTTTATAATATTTTCAATCATACTAATAGGGATAGGATAGAGATTTGGTAATTTTCCCCTCTCCTCTTATTAACCCCATTATGAAAGACTCAATTCAATGCCTTAGACACTATATGGGTTGCTTTACTAATAAATCTTGCAAACATTTCTTGAGGAACTTTACTCCTAAGGTGAATTGGTTCAACTTAGTTTAGTTCAATCAAGAAATTCTTAGAACTTACTTTGTTCTTTGGCTGGCTTTTAAACAGAGACTTAATACTAGAAATAGAATTAAAAGGAATCACAGTTTCTCCACCTGTTGTGCATTATGTAAATAAGAGCTTGAGAAACTTAATTATCTCTTTTTTCAATACTCCTTTTTGTGTTACATTTGGAAAGAAACTTTGAAACTATGAAATATTGTTCATACACTTGAGAATTGGTTAAGGGTCTCTCTTTTGCTACCTCATAGATGAAATATGAGCAAAAGAAACTTATCCTTAAGATTTTTATAGGCAACCTGGTTTATGTTATATATAGAGAGAAAGGAACTTGAGTTTTTTTTATAAAAAAAGCCTCATATCAGCATCTAACTACTTTTTGAACTAAAGAATCTAATAGGGGAGCAATTGATGGTTCACAATATCTCTACCTAATGTTCTAGGTATCTTGCTATTAACTTGTGAGTCCTTTCTTCTCCTTCTATTTGATATTAAGTGAATCATACTTGTACAATGTTGAGAGGATCAATAAAATGAATGCAATAGACAATGAGAAGCTTTGTTAATTTGTTCTAATCATCTGTCCTTGATCTATTTAACGAAAGACAATAACTTTTTGTTATATCAACTTATCAAAGCAGCTTGATCTTATCCTTATAACATCATTACACATATGCTAAGTAAGCTATTTCAAGAGCAATTAACAAACTCCTTAAAATCTTCTTGATTTAATACTTATTTTTGTTATTTTTTCTTTAGCTTATTTAAGGTTATATGGTCTTATAGGTTCTTATGCTACCTTAAGCTTTTTAGTTCTAACTTTTTTTTTAATGTTGAAAGTACTTCTATTCCATTACTAAAATGTCCTTTAATAACTATCTTCTATATTTACAAACCATGAAAAATATTATTTTTAAAAATAAGTTTATCTAAATGAGTAATGCATTGTTTTTGAAGTGGATTTTACACTTCAGTAGAAACAAAAGACTCGTTTGAAATGAGATTACACTCTTGTACTCTGTGTGGGCTGAGCCCAGCCCATAAAACGGAATAGTATCTACCTGAATTATCAAACACGCAGTCCAGGTTACCACTCACCCTATCATATAAGATCTATCAAGTGCTTTTGCAAGCTACCGATACTGACGCCGCTGAGCTCTTCTCCTTATCGTCCACCGAGATACGTTATTACCGCATAAAACCCTACCTAACGCCAAGGTTCCGTAAAACCCTTAGTTTTTTATTCATTATCTTCACTTCGAATCATTTATCAGTATATGCATTTTTTCCCTTAAGATTTATACATGATTTCCAATCTGGATTTTGCCTCATTATAGATGATTTTTTTTGCTATTTTTCATCTATGGTTTCCGTTTTTTTAATTTGTCGGGTACTTTGGATGATAGTGGAATTTTCGTGTTTCTATTTTTCTTTGAGGTTTGAAGGGAATTTTGTTCAAAATAGTGGTATTCTGGAGTGCTTGAATCTCGACATCTCCATATAATTATAGATCTTCCCTAGGGCTTAAATCTTCCGCTATTGCCCTCATTTCTTTGCAGTAAGAGACATTAATCAACTTCATTGGTTTGTCACTGTGTGGATGATGACAGCTTTAGAGAGCTTGATGCCCATTGAGCTCAGTGTACCGTTTTACCCAGTGGGTATGAATCAGTTTCTGATTGTTTACTAGGGCTTCTTGATACTAACATAAGCTGTGTTCTGTTGCGGGATAATGTCCAAGTGATTGGCTGATTTCTTTTGTAATTTATGTCACTGTTCTTAACCTTACTGCCTAGCCAAAATGTTGTTAAGCATCTGTTCCAGAGCTTTGTATTGGTTTGTGACATTTACCCCCAAGTCATTCGCTTTTTTGTGTCCGTACGTATAACACATGTACGTGTATATGTGTGTATAAAACATATGTCACTGTTGCTTTCTTTGCAAGGTGTACTTTGATGCTTGATTTAAGCTTCGAAACTGTTCGAAATTAGTGCTCATTGTTATGACAATTGTATAATTCTTTCGTTTTCCCCATTGCGTTGAAGAGTTGGTAATCGTTGTTTATGCACATACCAGAGGAACTTATTTGCACATAATAAACATGAGCATACACACAAGCTATTTCATACAATAATATTCAGTTTACCTTATTAAGAAAAATGTCAAGTTCTTTATCTTTTTGGAACTTCTCCTTCTCTATTCTTTGAGTTTTAGAAAGCTGACTAGAACTTCCATGTCTAAATGTTTTCCATACATGTTGGAATGTCATTGCAATCTTCCTGCATGTGGTTTTGTGTCGAGAAATCTTTGCATTTTTTTTTCCCTGTGATTATCTTTATCTTGCACATGTTTGAGTTCACGCTGTTGCTTAAGAGTAGCATAAATGTAATCCCAAGTTTGATCAACAGAAGCATACAAGTAATCCCAAATTTGATCAACAGTAGCACCCAGGTAATCCCAAGTTTGGTAAACAGTAGAATATAGCCATTTGCGCACCTAAAAATGAGAAGCAAATAATTGAACCCACGCACCGAAAATATAATAAAAATCTTGAAATATATTCCTTCTGTATACCTGGTGATAGGTTGATAGATTGATGCAAAAACTTTTGTATCATCAATTGTCAGTACTTAACATTATTCAGAAATTTAGTTGATAAATTTACTCTATAGAAATTAAGTCGGCTTTCTAATAACCTATCCTGATAGTTTGTTCTCTATCTCGTTAGCAGTGTAATTGCTTCTTAGTATGAAGTCTTGACTAAGGCCGATGAAACTGGATCCTAAAGGGTTGGGGGCTTAGACCACTTCTTTTTTTAGCTTAAAGATAGGCCTTCTTGAGCGCTTTTAGACGAAGTAAAGGGAAAGGAAGGTTATCTATCTCGTTAGCTGTGTAATTGCTTCCTGTAGTATGAAGTCGACTTGTTGAAATTATTTTCTTTTGCAGATGAATAGAGAGAAGCTCATGAAGATGGCTGGTGCAGTTCGCACTGGTGGAAAGGGTAGCATGAGAAGGTAGGGGAGTTTTTTAGTTTCGAGTACTTGTCCATTTGGTGTCATTTTTTAACCTTTAGAATTTGGTGTAATCCCGTCCAAGTGCTTGTTGTGTTGGTTGATAGCCTATCTTTATATGTGTCTTGTTTAAATTTGGCAACATGAGTGGCTAAATATTTTTTAGTAGAATGTACCTGCGTCTTCTGTTGCTGTTTGAATTGTTTTAAAAAATTTCATTTTTTCCCAGTAACTATTTAATCTTTTTCTGGTTTGTTTCTGCTTGTTGTTTGCATTGTTTTGCACATAGAAAATTTCAGTACCACTTGATTACAATTCTTCCTCCAACTTTTCTTCCCAATTTCAGGAAGAAGAAGGCTGTCCATAAGACCACAACCACAGATGATAAAAGGCTACAGAGCACCCTGAAAAGAATAGGTGTAAATGCCATACCAGCTATTGAGGAAGTCAACATATTCAAAGATGACATTGTTATCCAATTTTTAAACCCTAAAGGTAAGGCCTAGTATGTTTGTTATAGTTGATTGCTTAAAGATGGACAATGTGTATACCATCCATGACACTGTTGATCAATGAATTGAGTATGTTTGTTTGTGTTTCAGTTCAAGCATCAATTGCTGCCAACACGTGGGTGGTCAGTGGTTCTCCTCAAACCAAGAGTGTGTGACTTACTTTCTGATTTCTTTAAATTTACAATTACTTATTGAATGATTTTGTATACTAGCTAAGTGAAATTGGTGGCTACATGTATATTTCTTAGCTTACATTGTGTTAGATCTGTATGTGACCTTGTTTTGTTTTTCTTTTTTAATAAACAGAATTGCAGGACATTCTCCCTCAAGTTCTTGGACACTTGGGTATGCACTCTCTAGATAATAACTCAAAATATTGAATCGACTTTACAACTGATGAAGGACTTCATGATATCCTTCCAAGTTTTTGAGATTCTGTATCATTCTTTTGTTACTTTGATTTGCAGGTCCTGATAACTTGGACAACTTAAAGAAGCTAGCAGAGCAAATCCAGAAGCGAGCCCCTGGTGCTGGTGCAGCAGCAACTACTGAACCAGAGGATGACGATGAGGTTCCTGAGCTTGTGGCTGGAGAAACCTTCGAAGCAGCTGCCGAGGAAGGACATGTTAATGCTTCTGCTTAGGAGAATTTTTGTGGTAGTTATACTTCGATGTTCCAGAAATCTTGTTGGGCTTCTAATTATACCTTTAAAATCAGGTGTTCGAGATGTACTCCTTATGGTTATTAGTTTGATTCCCTGTTCCATGATTTTCTCCAAATTCTCAAATGCTTGTCTTGCCTTATCTGCCTTCCTGGTGCGGCCTGGATATCTTTTAGCTTACTTTTCAACGAACCGTGACTGTCATCAATGGGTCCGCCAACATGGTGAGTTTGGCAGCACTTGCTTTGCCATTTTTATTTGTGCCTTTGGTATTTGTGTCCTCTGGAAAACAATTCTTTTTGTTTCTTGTTGTCTGGCGTTAAAAGGAGAAGTAATGGCAGGAGTTGTAACAAGAACGGGTAGAAGGGACTCGAGGTTGATGTTAAAAATGGGTAGTCAAATGGAAGGGACTTTCACTATTGTAAGCGATCTAATGCTCTCATTCATTATCGTGTTGGTATGGCAGAGGCCTTGCCCTTTCTCAAGTGAGACGATAGTATATCGATAACCAATGATGTCTGGTTTCTTTGGTAATACTATTAATTAGGGTTCAGCACAACTGTTTAAAACGCCCTAATTAATTTGTTAAAACAATTTTAACTGTTAATAATAAAAGTTGTTAATTTAATTGTAAAATTAAATTGTCTTATTTATATGGTAAATTATATTTTAAGTTTGAAGATTTACATATTTCTGTAATGTTAACCAGATTGTCTTAATAATTTATTTAATAAATATAATTCACCTAATTAAGTCATTATTAATTATGTCCCTAATTCTTGTAGGCCTTCTTTGATATATTAGGTGTGATAATAAATGTTAAGGAAGGTGAACAATAACTATGGTTAGAGATAAAGAACTTCTATTTTCAATAATGGAACTTCATTTAT
>JAOSBP010000002.1:25433754-25454498 GCA_027563825.1 Erythroxylum mucronatum | reverse complement strand
GAAAGATATTTTTAAGAATTATTAATCAAATTCAAAGCTTGAATATAGAAACAGATGCAATAAAGTTTAGAGATGTTATGGGGAAGCACAGTAAACAAAACAAAATAACTTAGGAAGAAGTAGTTAGGTTTGGTTTACCTCACAGTAATGTAGGTACCTCTGCAAATACACTTGACAATTTGAAGCAAAGTACGACCGTCCCTCTTAGATAAGCAACTTTGGAAGTTTTTGATCCTTTAAAAGCACCTCTGTAAGTTTAATAAAGCTAAGGTCTCTTAGCAAAAAAAAAAAGCTAAGGTCTTTCTTATGGTGGGCCACTACATTGACTCTTCTTTTAGCAAGTATTTGCTTTAACAAGTACTGCCACTTTGGTGTGACCTATTGTGACATAAGGTCAAAGAAAATTACACTAAAAGGAATAATATCATGTTGCAAACGTCTTGGTTAAACTATGAGCTTATTTTACAAAAAGCCACAGGAGTAAAACAAAGCAAGTCAAGAAACATAGACATTATAAATATCAAACAACAATATCTTAGTAACTTCACCTGAATTGAATCTCTAATACACCAGTTGTTCGAACTCTTGCATATCTAACATCCTTATACAACACCAAATACATAAAGTGTCAGAAAGATCTATATTTAAGAGCTAAAAAAGAAAAGTCCACTGTATAAGCATTTAAAGTCTTTCTTATAGTGGGCCACTACATTGACTCTTCTTTTATCAAGAATGTGCTTTAACAAGTACTGCCACTTTAACCTTTTGTTTTATACAGGATCATGTAAACTAATAATTTCACATATAATGACCTTTAGTTCCTCTATTTTTTTAAGTCTAAAAAAGTCCAAAAAGCAAAGAAAAGCCAGGAAGAAGAGCCAAACTGTGTGAACGAAGTCACCAACAGAAGCGTCTGACCAGGAAGAGAAGTGACGGTGGGTAAGATGTGAGAGATTAAGAGACAGAGAGAGACGTGTGAGATAGACCTGAATAGAGCAAATTGTGGCAATGGGTAAGATGAGGCTCGAGAGTGGTGGTGTCTTCCTTCTCAAGCGACGATGTTTTCCTTTTATTCTACTTTTGATTTTTAATCAACAGACGTGAGAGAGAAGTATTTTGCGTGAACCGGGCGATTTTCTCTTATACTGATTCACAGGTTTTTACCGGTCCGACCGTAAAATAAACGGGCTAACCACTTATAAAAATAAAAGTTAAACCAGACCGTTTTATGTTTCAGGTCACTGATTTTTCGATCCAACCGACCGGTTCGATCCAGTTTTTAAAACACTGATAAATACACATAAAAACCCTAGTTGGAAGATGGTTGACATTATTTTGAATTTTAAAATTAAGGTTAGTCAATAAGATGAGAATAAAATCACAGAGACAATGAGAGGCCATTTTGTAAAAAAATAAGATAAAAATTCATCAAAACTCTTATTAAATATTTCCTTTCATCTCTTGAGTAAGTGCTTTTATTTATTTATAGGATTTGGTGTACCTTTTTTTATTTACTTTTTAATTTTTGATCCATCATCACTCTTTATTTAGGCAATAGTTGGAAAGTTCACTAATTTCAAAGTGCTTTTTTTATGATCGACACTTTACTCATTTTAATATATTATCAAATAATAGTTGCACCTATCTTAAATTGTAAATAATATTTAATAGTAAAAAATAAAACTATAGAAAACACTCACCAAACTCCGTTATTGCTGGGGAAGCAATTGTCGAGTACTATCTTTTGTTTAATAAATACAATTTAAATAAATGTGATGTTGACTATAAATTAAAAATGTCAAATTTAGCCCAATTTGACCCGATTTTAGTTCGGATTGTCCAATCCCCAACAAACATATCATTTATAATCATAAAAGAAAAAAGAAAAACAAATTAAATCCCACGCCGTCAACAACGACCAAACAGACTAGATGTCAAGTTGTGCATACAAACCTACTGGTCAAAAGCGTAGGGAAGAATGAGGAGTTGGATGAAAAGAAATTGTCAAGACTATCCAATCCATTCATCCAAGCAATAAAGTGGGCTTTCAGAACAAATATTGGTAATTGATACCCCTTTTACATGGCCAAATTCACAACAACTGCAAGTTGATTGTACGACTGATTGATTCATAAACCATCTAATGAAAGAATCTATCGATGGCTTTGAACAATGCTTTGGATATTAAACACAACGAACCCACAATTGCTTTTACTTGTCAAATTGAAAGAACTCCAATTGATAGATACATACATGTCGATGGAAGCGCCGGCGGCGGTCTACCTGGTGAAGCGACGATTGAGATTGGAGAGAATTCGAGAGAGTGCAAAGTGAAAGCGAGGAAATGCTCTGTAAGCGTAGAGGGCGGTCTGGTGCAGGAAGTTTTGTATTGCGTCCAGAAACAAGTTTAGAGATCTAATGGGCGGTACGTAGAGAGTCAACGGCACCGCCGAGAACGCCACCGCGAAGAAGAGTTGTAGCATTTGGTTAATTGAGTAGGAGAGATTATGTTTCACGAAATGGAGGACGTACGGAGAGATAAATGGGCTGGCTTGTCGGTTATTTCTTAGAAAATATCCAGTGGTTGCTTGATGCTTACCTAAAAATACTTATTTCTTTAAAATTAAAGGTTTGGAGTAGAGAGTCAACGCTTATGCTTAGTAGTAATAATCTTCCATTCCAAATCTTGTTGCAGCTTCCTTTCCGCTAGACCTTGTATTGTCTTTATTTGGTATTAGACCAGGGTATTCATCGGCGGATCCAGTGACTAATCTCCTCGCTAGTTTGTAGGTACCTTATATGGTGGGACAGTTAGCCCAAAAATTTAAGGCTGCTTCATATCTAAAGTCAATGATCGAAATCCTGACCTTGTATTTCCCTTTTATCAACTTCAAATTCTCTTCAGTATCTTTTTTTTTCTTCTTATTTTTGTAAAATTCATGTAAGAGAACGACATATCTTTTTGTCATTAAATAAGAAAAATAGAAAGCAACTGCGTTGTCGTGAAATGAATGGTATCGTGAAATGAATGGTATAAGCAAAGATTCACACAACAAGATTTGACCGAGCAAACTTAGCCAAAGAATGCTCTAAAGACCGGAAACAACTGAAAAGACAGTTGCTAGGATACAACGTGAAACACAATTTTTATTGAATAGAAATGTTTCTCTAATATAATAAATCTTTAATGAAAATTTGGATATAATGGGAGAGATCCTTTGCTTATATAAATAAGGATGTTAATAGGTCAGGTTAGGAGCTGGGTGGCTTGTGGCTTGACGGGCCGGAGTTGACTAGCCCGTAGCCCGACCCGATAACAGGCTAGCTAGCCCAACAATAGGCTAACTGGTTGGCCCGACCTAACTTTATATATTTTTAAAAATTTTAAAAAATGATGTCGTTTTTGACATTTTAGTCAGGCCACGGCCCCGCCAAACAATTTTAGCTCGTGACCGGGTCAAAATCTAGTCGAGTCAGGGCCAAAATTGACATTCTTATATATAAGCAAAAGTGATTACAAAAGACAAACATCTCTGGATAAGAACAAGGTTACAGTATATCCTAAATGGATAAGAACATCAACACATCATATACTTAATGGATAAAAACAATGTCACTTCATACAGCAAATGAATAAGAACAAAGTCATATCGTAAAAGACAACTAAATATAAAGAATATCAATTTTAAATAAAGGGACTCACAATAATAATGAGAGAAATCTTAGTCATCATCCTCATCGAATAGGTTTTTACCATGATTGCAAATTTAAAAGGGAAGCTCCTTCACTCGTGCTCTTACTAATGCCACTGATTTTTCTTTGTCTATTACTGAGACTCACTTCCTCTGTATTTAATTTTTGTAAAAAATGTATCGAACTCCTATTCATCAATAATGGGAATATCATAGTCTACGTTTTACGCATCCTAAAATGAGGAAATTTGGGTCTAAGATGGTCCAACTATGCCTAAGCGCAAGTTTATAAGGCTATCTGGAATGTCAAAGTTTGCATTTGAGGTTATCCAAGAATGAATTATCCTGAGTAAAGTCCAATTGATGTAGAGATGGCTCACGGTGTATATTTAGAAAATTATTTAAGTCCTTAAGAAAGTGCCTAAGGCCTTTAAGAATGTTTTCCTTTATCATGGCCATTGAATAGAGGTATGCTACAATTATGATTGATTTTTAGAGTAGATGGATTCATACTGTGACGTGCTATAAGGTCAGCGAAGGACAAAGAAGCATTGAGTGGCTTGCATTTTTAATGGAGTCTCTCATAACCTGATATCCTTAATTATTTGTGAGAGTCGAGTCCTCCATCTCATCAATGGTTGGTACCATTCAAGGAAAGTCCATAAGAGGAAACCTTCATTCTCTCTATCACATAAATGTTGATAGATCTATAAGGGAGGAAGATAGATAACACATGCATATAGGAAGAGAGTTCCCATAAGTACCACATTGCATTCTCCAAGAGTGAGCCAATAATGGAAAGCATAGTAAGATATGGTGTCTAAATGTTAAACAAGAATAGGCAACAACATAAGCCTAATTAGTTGAGAAAGAGGTGGGGGTAATAAAAGAGGCTTAGTAGGGCGAGAAAAGCTATTTCATCAATGGTATAAGGTATTTTTCTAATGGGAGGAAAGAACTTCTTTGTCTTAGCAATGCTAGGTACGTCAACAATTGAAAGGATGAGAAGAATAGTTCTAGAAGGAGTGATAAGGCTAATATATTTTTGAGGTCGAGAGAGGAAATCAACTAAGATGTTCTGATAGCCTTTGATGTATTTTATTATGAATTTATAGCAGGAGAACTAATCTTTCTATCAAAGCGATTGACTCTTTGGAGAAATTTTTTATTCAGATCCACTATTTTTAGGAAGGGCACATTATCCATTCCTATTGTAAAGAGATAAGGTCTGAGGTGGAAATTAAACTTTTTCAATATCTTTTTTGCTAGAATCTCTTTGTAGAAAGTGTGATATTGCTTTTTTAAGGGTTGAAATCGTCTGCTATCCATAGTAAAACTCCTTTCCTCTTATTTCCTCTAATAATATTGCTCCCTAAGAATCTCCACCAGCATCAATTTGCAAGATTCATTTTCCTTTATGAAGAATCTTTAATGGATGTGGATGCTATTTGATCTTCTTTAATTGCTTTACTACTTTTGTCTTATCAGGGCCCCATGGTGGCAAATTTTTCTTTAGTAGCTTTGATAGTTGGTGAAATATTCTAACACTTGAGGGATAAATTCCTTGATATAATTAACAATTCTAATAAATTGTTGAATCTACTTAAAAGTAATGTTTGTGTTTGGGAAGTTCAGTATTTCACCAACTATATATGGTCAAGCTGGTATAAACCATCATGAAACTTCAATTCCAGAAATTCTATATAGGTTGATCCAATTTGACTTTTGTGGACTGAAAGCATGATCCCGTACTTCTTTGTAAGATCTAAAATTTGTTTTAATAAGGCTTGATACTCTTGCTGTGTTTGAAAATAAAGTAGGATATTATCAATATAAATCAGAGCACTCGATAGGAAGCAATCATACATCTTCATCATGGCTCTTTGAAAAAATGCTGGGGTGACTTTTAGCCTAAATGACATGACTATTCACTGGTACTAGGCATTAGGAATGCAAAATGCTATCATATGTTGATCCTTTCGGTCAATACCCAATTGCCAAAATTCAACTTTTAAATCAAACTTTGAGAATATTTTTGCCTATTTCAGAAATAACACTTACATAGTTATCTTGGGCAGAGGAAACCTATAATCTTGAAGAAAATTATTCAGAGGCTAGTAATCAGTAACTAACCTTTTCTTTCCTATGTTCTTTTATGCTCTTTTTTGAACATAAAAGACTTGACATGCAAAATCTAATTTCCTTGGTTTGATCAGTTCTTGTTTCAAAATTATAGTACATGCATCTTATAAATAAATTCCCACAAATTTTTCTAACAACTGAGAACTAAATGTCTTGTATCCTCTTCTACTTCAATCAGGGATGGCTTGCTAAAAAGTCAACTAGCCCTAACCTTTTACTGATTTTTTATAGTAATATACCAAATTAAAGATTACAACAGTAATGAACCATTTCCTGATGTTCCTTGAAATGACTAACTTATTCAACATATATTTAATTAAGTTAGTCTACAGGACCATATAAATTTTATTTTACAAAAAAATAATTCCTCAATTTTTAACAAGTATAACACCAAATATATCTTAATGATGGGAACATATAACACCAAATATAACTTAATGATGGGAACATACTTCTTTTTCATTGACGTGAGAATTCTGCTCAAATAATAGATAGCTTGTTTATGGCCTACCTTATTACTCCGAGCTAACAAACACCCAATAGATTCTTCTATAGTAAAAATATATTATTGGATTTTGTTTCCAGCAACGTACCAATACTAATGGTTTGGTCAGATATTCTTTGATACTATCAAATGTTATCTGATGCCTTTCCTCCCATTATAATTCCTCAAAATTGTTCAACTTCAAGAGGTCTGAATATCCTTTTATTTTTCCTGTTAGATAAGCAATGAAATTCCATATATAGTTTACCTGGCTTAAATTTTTTAAAGTTTTACCTTATTCTAAGGTGCTTTTTCTTTAATAATGGTTTTTGCTTTATTCCTATCTATTTAAATTACTATATTATGAACTAAAACCCTAAGAAGTTCCCTATTTTTCCTCCTCTTCATAAGGTTTAACTTTAATTTATGTATTATCATCATATGAAAGGCTTCTCGTAAGTCTTGGATATGATCGCGACTCTTTTTTATTTATTTCATAACAATATCATCTACATAAAGTTCCTTCATGTGCTTTATGAAAAAACAAAAAATAGCATTAATAACCTTTTGATAAATGACTCCTGCATTCTTAAAACCAAATGGCATTACAGCTCATTCAAATGTCCTTATCGACCCTAACCATATAAAAGCCATTTTGGAAATATCCCCTTTATGTCAACATTTAATTATAACCAATAAAACAGTTCATAAAAGAAAACAAGGCATGTCCAGTTTTTGCATCTAGTAAAGAATATGCAATCAGCATCATTTATACATCCTTAGGAGTGGTTGCATTAAATTCCCTAAAGTTAACACAAATTCTTGTCATTGCATTCTTTTTAACTACAAATATATCATTACCTAGCCACTCAGTATATCTAGTTGGTCTAATGAAACCAGCCTTGTATTGTTTGTCGTCTTCTCCTTTAATCTTTAGCTCAACTTTTAGACCGTCGCTTAGGACGATGAAGGTGGAATTCTAGCTTTATTAGAAGCCCATGTTCCATTAACATTCTACTTAACCCTGGCATCTTTTTATAGTCTTAAGTAAAAAAAATCTTTGAATTCCTTTAGGAACTCTACTTACTCTAGTTTTATTCTTAGATATAAATCTTTCCTAACAAAGACTCTATAGAATTCTCCCAAATTATTCAAATTCATTTCTTTTAGTGGTTATTGATTTTGGTTCTTAAAATCATTAAACTTTTCAGGAGCAGATTTCAACTCTTGGACATAATCATCTCTTATTTGTAATTCTTGGTAATTCTCTAGAATTTATTGCATCCGAAATTTGATTTCTGTGGTTATAGAAGCTACCATTTCTCTTTGTGAAAATGTACTTATCATGTTCCCTATAATGGGAAACCTTATCAGCCTTTGAGTAGGAACGATGTTAGCTGTTTTTACATACATTCCTATCACTATCCCTAATTTTTCCTTGTCTTCATATCTAGGACAACTATTATATGACAATTTTTTAATTTGTCCTAGCTTTGTATGATCTTCATAGAATTTTTCTTCCACCGTATCAAATTTAAGGCGAAATAACTTTAAATCAGCCCGAACAATTTCCACTTCATTTCCTTTTTATAAAATAAAATGTTGGTAAAGACAAAATTGGATTCAAAAGTTATAATGGATTGAATCTCTTCCTAATAGGATTTGATAGTTGGCATGTTTGTTGAGATCAAAGAAAGCAATCAGTGAAGACTTACATAGTGTGACATTTGTAGGGAAAATTCCCTATGCTCTAGTAGCTTCCCTAATAAATGTAACAACATACATTTTAGTTATCTAGCATTTTTTAGTTGGCATAATGTTTACTACTGATCCATTATTGACCAAAACTCTTGAAGTTAGTCTACCATTAATATAGGCCTTAATATATAGATATCTTATATGTTGCATCATAGTATCAGTTGGATTTTATAAAACCACCTCTTCTGAAATTCATGGTCCTATTACCAATATTGAAACAATTCAAATTATGAGACTTAATAAGTAGTATGATACAATGGAAGACACTCTAAAAGTTACTAATGCCTAGAAACCATAGCCCATAAAAACCTAAAATGTTGTGGAAGCCTAATGGAAGGATTTTTAATACAGGAGATTATCAAAAGCTTATTGAGCTAGAACAGCTAAAGGAATAAAAGAAAAATAATGATAATATCACGGTTGTTGATGAAGACCAAATTAGTCATAAAGAAATTTATAATGAAGTTAAGAAGGCAATTGGCAATAACCTAAATAAGGACGCTTCACTTGACAAATTTGGTGAGATTAGCAAGTAAAATAATGTTTGTTCCAATCTTGTGAAAAAAGTGGCTTGTGAGCAAGATGCTAAAACAATACATATAGAAGATCATATGGATTCCACTAATAAGGATAATATCAATGCCTTTAGATTTGTCCTAAAAAGAAGATCTAGCAAGAAGAGGAAACATTTTGCTCCCAAATATAAATCATGAAGATTTTAGCTTAGAACATAAGAAGAGCCAATGATCTCTCCAAAAAATTGTTGCGTAGAGATTTTATCTATAAGAATAAGCTTAATGTTATTGACATTTTAGAATCTATAATCAAAGTATAAATTTGTAATTTTGCTTAGTTACTGCATTCCTAGTAGAAAAATGTTACCAATTACTCTCATCATCCTAATGGGAGAATTTTGATCTACTATGATTACCAATCAATGGAGGTTAATATTATTTGTGTTATAGATCAACTCATCAACATTAATGTTTATAGCAAAGTCACCAAGAAATATTGCTTTATGTCCTTTATATATGCTCATAATAATGCTCATCTAAGGACACTCGTATGGAATAAACTAAAAAATATTTATGATAATATCCATAGTCCATAACTATTTTCCTAGGGAGGCTTAATGGATTAGTCTTCCAATCAACCTTGTATAAAGTTAAGGAAATGCCTAATAGATATCCAAGTTTTTGACATTCCATAGGCAAGTTTTTTTTAATAGAGTAACAACTAAAAGGAAGATAACTTTATAAGGAAAAAGCTAGATTGTAGAACTTTATAAGGAAAAAGCTAGATTGTAGGGTGGCCATTTTAGAATGGTTTCAAAGCACCCCTAATTGCTTCACTATATACCTTACTTTAAGTTTATCTGATCACTCACCAATCATCACTCATATTGAAGTTGTGAGCATCAGAACTCCTTTTAGGATTCATAACTCTAATAAACTTGATAGGTTTAGAAGAAGCTTTATAGAAGGGAATTACAGTTAATATCTCTAGCACTAATCAATCTGCTTATGTCAAGAAAATGAAGATCATTTAGAACCTACTCAAGCAACTTCAAATAGATAATATAACAATATTCACCATTTACTCTAGATTACTAAAGATTCCTTATGCTCTATTAAATTGAATTACAATCCAATCTAACCTCCACAACTCCACTAGATTGTGGGAAACAAACTACTTCCAACTTATCCAAGGCCTTAACCTATGATTACTCCCTTATGAAACAAAGATCCAAGGTTTTATAACTCAAGGATGGTAGCATGAATTGATCCTTTTTCCATAAGGTAGTGATGTCAAAGAAAAGCATAAATAGAATCTCTAACATTATTGAGGATGGAGAGAGTGAAATAGAAGAATTTACTCAGGAGAGGAGACTACTAAATATCAAATGGTAGCACATATTATTAACGAAATCTAAGCTCTTGGTATAGCAAAGAAAGCTACTAATGTACTGTCAACTACAATAAAGCAAATATGGAATTTGTGACCTACGGCTACTATGATTGACTGATTAGTTTTGCATTCCTTGAGCTAGTACTATATAATGATATTCTAATGCTTTCCCTACGTGATGAAATCATTGTAATGTTGAAAAAGTTTAACTATAGTTAAAAAAATTACTTTAAATTTCAAAAAAGGATGATCTTTTAAATTCTAATCAAAAGTAGATACTTAAAGTAGCCATAAAGCACTTCTCTAAAGTCATGAATGATCCCACTAATGCTCCTTCTTATATTGAGTTAAAGTCACAATAAAGGGAGTCTATCTTCAACAGAAACTGAAATTGTCTCCAAACGGGTCAAAATTTAGGAGATTGAAAATATGTTGAAATCACTCATTCCTCTAAAATCTCTAGGCCCTGATGGTTTATCACATCCTCATTCATTAAAATATGATCAATTACTAAAAAAATGGTTTTTGAAACAATCCTGGAATTCTTCAAAAATAGAAAATTGCTTAGTGAAATCAATAAAAACTTTATCACTTTGATTCCTAAAGGAGATGAGTAAAAAGAATTAAAATACTTTCTCCCCATTACATGTTGTAACTCAATTTATAAGATAATATCCAAGATCTTATCAAAAAGAGCAAAGAAAGTCCTATTCAATCACATTAATTAAAATTAAGGGGCTTATATTCTTGATAAGGTAATGGGAGATAACATCCTTCTAATGCAGGAATTGCTAAAGAATTATTTGAGCAGGAAAGGGACCAAGATTTGTTTCCTTAAAGTAGACTTTAGGAAGGCCTATGGTAATGTGCTGATTTCTTGTGAATATCATAAAAGCAATGCATTTCCCTAATAATTTTGTGGAATGGATGGACCAATGTGTCATAACTCCAAATTTTAACATTTTGCTAAATAGCGAGCCTAAAAAAAATGTTAAAAGCACCAATGGAATAAGATAAAGCAACCCCACTTCTCCTCATATCTTTTCTTTGCTCATGGAGGTCTTTAAAAGGCTCCTTAAGAGACTAGTGGAAAGAACCATGAACTTCAAATTCCATTCTAAATGTAGAAAATATGGTATTACTAATTTGTGCTTTGCAGATGATCTAATTTTGCTCTCTCAAGCAGATAGTATTTCAGTGAATGCTCTAATGATAGCCTTGAATATGTTCACTAAAATGTCTAGAGTTGAGGTGAATTATCTCAAAAGTGCCTTTTACAATTCCTACAATACTAGATATCTAAATCAATTAATAACTTCCTTAACTAACTCTACCAAATATCTTATCATCCAGGACCACATACGGTGATTTTAAACCATTAATTAAGAAGATACAAGCTAGAATATGAAATCTTTATCCATGGTTATGAGAGCTCAGTTGATTTTAACAGTTCTTAGCTCCATTAATGTGAGCATCTTATATGGTTTTTTCTCAAGTTATTATTAAATCCAATGATAAAATACTCAAAAAGTTTAAGTGGTCTGATAATAATGCAAAAGGATAGAAGTATACCATTAGTTGGGATGAGAAATGCACTGCTAAGAAGCATGGGGGACTAAATGTGATTTCTTTAAAAACTCTTAATTTGGTAATGACTAAGAGGTTTTAAAGACTCTTGGATGATAAGTAGTCCTTATAGATTAAATAGGTGTAAGGATATTATATAAACATCAAAACATATGGAATTTCAAGTTCATAAATTCTACCTCCACCATTATGAAGCATATTGTCAAAATCAGAAATAGAGTGAGTTACAAGTCTCCAAACAACTTGGGATTGGTAATAACACCTACTTTTGGGAGGATAACTAGAGTTTAGTGGGTTCTTTAAAGCATCTTATGGAGATTGCACCACTTAGAAGTATCATTCAAGGTAATAATACTATTTCCATAAGTATTGAGCCTAAATATGACATTCTTTGATAAGTGAAAATTATAACATATTTTACATCTCTATTTTACATTGTTTTAAATCATTAACATAGCACATTTGGGCAAAAAAATTGTTGCATTTTATTATTAATATCTCATGTCGCTTAGTTTTATATTTTATCTAAAAAGAGATTAAATTATGTTAAATATTTTCTATAGACTTGATGGAGCTTGAAGAAATAAAATGCAACAGCCAAGACTAAAACATATAGTAGATGAGAAGTGTATTATAACGACAACGTCGATAGTAGATGTTGGGAGCACAATGGTGAAGCAAGAAGCAGCTCATGTGTACATTGGATGCATGCATGGTGAAGAAATGGCCATGAGAACAAAACGCATGTAGCTTGTAAGTGAAACGATGTGCAACGTGGAGGAGGACACAACCAAAAGCACAAGCCAAGCAACAACCCCATGCACATGAATAAAATGCAATGTCCAACACACAGCATAAGCCAAAATGGCAACGCAGGAAGGATGTTCCAAGAGCACAAAACACAACGCAAGAAGATGTTTGGCAAGTGGCAGAAACGTTGTCGTTGGAGGCAAGGATTCTTCGTAGGTCTTTAAAGAAGAATGAACAGTAGCATGATGCATAACATTAATTTGTCACATCAGTGATTAATGAGGGAAAAGAGAGAGTAGCGTGAAACAGAAGAGAGGGAGACACAGTGAAGAGAGCCGAAGGGGGTTTCAGCTAGGGACATTGAATAGGGGCTGAAGCATTTTTTCAAGAGAGACCTATGGAAGGCTAAGTTCTCGACACTGGTTCAGAGGCGACATTAATACCGACGACCCAGGTTAAGCATTTTTTTAATTATTTTATTGATTCTTTCTCTCATTAGAAATTGAATATGTTATCTTGCATGGATTGATTGGGTATTTGAATGATGATGATTTTAATGCTCTATTAAATCGTTTTTCATAAAAACCCATTGCTAGAATCGAATGCAATATGTAATCATTGTATTTTCGATTCATGTGTAGCAATTAATGGTTTCAAATCATTAGAGATAACATAACCTAGGTTAAATAATTCGAGTTTGTGTGATTATTACCTAGATTGGTCTGTTTTTCTGATTCGTAAGGTAGTTGTCCGGATCAACTTAGAGAGCTTATTCTAGGTTTTCCAATAGCTAGGGTTAATTAACTAGTACTTAAGAAAAATCGGGATTAACAGAGCTTGTTGTTAATTTACGACCAATAATTGCTAAGAGAGATAAAAGAACAATAAATCAATGAATTATGCTTAATTAGGGTGTAGGCTTAGATTGAGCCAAAGAATCGGATCCTTACCGAATGCTCAAATTTTATCATTTTTCACAGGTTTTCTTTAATTTGTTTTCATTAGGTTTATTTTATTTTATTTTCTTATTCCAAAATCCAAATCCTCCTTTTTCCTAAACACCGATTAATCTCATTTCAACAGCTTTTTACACACTCTATATGGAATCGTCCTAGACTCACCACTGCTATAGTAATAGTCTAGTTATTTTATTTTAAATAATATTACGACACGCTTATCAATTTTGGCACCATTGTCGGAGAGTGCAGTGTTTAGTTTTTATTATCGATTTTAATTGGTGTTTTGTATATATTTGTTCATAATTGGTTTCTTTTCAGTTATTTTGTAATATTTTCAGTTTTTGGTTTCGTTTTTAAAAAAAGAATTTAACAATTAAATTTGACATGGATGGGAGTAATTTTTTCTTTAATTCATATTCTCAATCCTATAACAATGTTTGGAGTGATCAACCTAACTTTTGTTATAGATGGGATAATGAGCCAGATTACTTCCATGATAGTTTGCAGGAAGCACAATAATTCTTATATAGACCAAAAGATTCCTATTAAGACTCAGGTACATCCTTGGAAGAATTAGTTAATGTGTTTGTTTCTAACACTTTGCAATTCCAGTAGGAAACAAGTTCTAGAATCCAGAACTTGACAAGCTGGGTTGATTAACTGATGGAAGCTATCAACTGCCTAGCATCACAAAGCAAAGAGAAGCAACCATACCAACCTAAGGAGTACCCGATGGATATTAGCGCAGAAACCTTACAGAGTAAAAAGGAGCTTGAGAATCTTGAGTGTAGTACTCAAGGAATTGCTTGTGAAGAAGAAGAAGTTGAGAAGGAGCTAGAAGCTGAAAAGGACATATCATTTATCTCGAAGGTAAGTACTGAGTCCATGATTAGTTCTGAAACTAACTCTTCACCTTTACATAGTAGATTGAAGGAATTAAATGAGGAAGAAAAAGTTGAAGAGATGTTCGAAATATTTTTCGAGTGTATGGACTTAGTCAAGATTGAAAGTCTGAGGATAGGGAAGAAGCTAAATAGGAATGATTATCAACTAAGACCCTATCCTGAAGAACCTCACATTGAAGAACCGCATGTGCCATAAGAAGATCATAATTTTCTCACGAGAGGGGAAGAAGGAGTCGAGTCAGTGACCTTAAACAAAGGTGCTTCTTGGGAGGCAACCCAAAGGAAGCAAATTTCTTTGCTTTTAAATTTTCGCATTTAGTTTTTTTATGCATGTGTGTTTCTTTGTTGATTATTTTGCTTGTTTTTATGTTTTCAATCAAAATGAGAGAAAGAATAAAACAAACAAAGAAACATTTGCTCGTTTTTTATTGCTTCTATGATTATTTAATCATGAGTAGAGAACGAAGTGACTAGAGAACTTCATAGCAACTTTAGCATATACTTTTGCTCTTGTGATTTGTTGATATGCATTATCTTTAGAAGAATAGTGACTAGTGGTAAATAAAGCCGGTAAGATTTTGAGCCTTATTAGACTGAAAAATCTATATCAGTCTCATTATCTTTTCATAATGTGCGACCTTCATGACATGTACATCTCAATTTTATGTTGAATTTCTATTCGAGACTACATTTTTATCACATGCATTAATATGGATATGATTTGGCATTCTTTGTTTTTTACAAACTAAATTAGCCAAATAACCTATCCTATGGACACAATTTTTCCCTTGATAAACCCCTTTAAGCTTTATACTTTTTCTTTGTGTATTAACCACATTACAAGCTATTAGACTTAAACAAATGTTCTACTCAATTTATAAAGCTAGTAGAGCATTTGTGATTGTTGAGTTTGTAGATGTACAAAATTCTAAGTGTGGGGTGTCAATATGTGTGGGTTTGTTATGATGTTGGGATGTTTTGTAATTGAAATTCCCATGTTAATGTAATTTCTTTTAATGTTTAAAAAAATAAAAGAAAGGAAAAGAGAAAAGCACAAGAAAAGAAAATAAAAGAAAAGGAAGAAAAAGAAAAGGAATGAAAAAATATGTTTAAATAAATGTATCTAGGAGTAAATACACATGTGTTGAAAAGTTGTTTATGATTAATGCAATCTCCTAAAGTTGTGATGAATAGGTTATTTGAGTATATTGGATATGAGGTAGATGCTGTCTTGGAAGGTTCACTTATTGTGGTGTCAATGTATTGTTGGCATAAATTATATGAGTGATCCCTTCGGTTTGGTTGTGCTTAATGTGGCTTGTGTGTGAGAGCTTGAGTTTGAGTTGTAAACTTATTTTTACATTCATCATAGTTGATGTACACAATTGTGAGTGAATGTTGGGTTTTTGCACTTGATGGTATAATTGAGTGTTGCATTTGTTTCACTAGCTTTGATGACTCTCATGCTACTTAACCAAAATATATCTCATCTTACCTTAGCCCACATTATAACCTTGAAAAGTCCTTTAATCCATGATTTTGCATGTGAATTATAGTGGTGGAGAAATGAAATGATATGCAAAGTTATGGATTGTCATGATCATGAATGGTGTTGAGTGTACCTATAGATATGTTTTAGTTAAACACATTTTCCAAGTCTACCATTAAATTACTCAATTTCCAAAGATGATGCTTATTGATTAATCATGAGTAGAAGCATTGAATGTTGAATTCTTGCTATGATTTTTGAAAGTCATTCATCTTTGTTTATGATTATATATTTTTAGAAAATATAGGAATTGAGTAAATGTTGTTTTTGGGTCTATTAGCTTAATTTTGATGTTTTGCCAAGGACGGTCAACGTCTAAGTGTGGGAGAATTTGATAAGTGAAAATTATAACATATTTTACATCTCTATTTTACGTTGTTTTAAATCATTAACGTAGCACATTTGGGCAAAAAAATTGTTGCTTTCTATTATTGATAACTCAAGTCACTTAGTTTTATATTTTATCTAAAAAGATATTACATTATGTTAAATATTTTCTATAGACTTGATGGAGCTTGAAGAAATAAAATGCAACAACCAAGATTGAACAATGTAGTTGATGAGAAGTGTATTAAAACGACATGAGAAGTGTATTAAAACGACAACGTCCATAACAGATGTTGGGAGCACAATGGTGAAGCAAGGAGCAGCTCACTTGTACATTGGATGCATGGATGGTGAAGAAATGGCCATGAAAACAAAACACATGCAGCTTGAAGGTGAAACAACGTGCAGTGTGGAGGAGGACACAACCAAAAGCGCAAGCCAAGCAATAGCCCATGCACGTGAATAAAATGCAATGTCCAACACATAGCATGAGCCAAAACTGCAACGCAGGAAGGATCTCCTAAGAGCATAAAATGCAACACAAGAGGATGTTTGGCAAGTAGCAGAAACGTTGTCATTGGAGGCAAAGGTTATGCGTAGGTCTTTAAAGAAGAATGAACAGTAGGGTGGTCTATAACATTAATTTGTCACATCGGTGAATAGTAAGGGAAAAGAGAGAGTAGCATGAAACAAAAAAGAGGGAGGAGCAGTGAAGAGTGCCCAAGGGAGTTTCGGCTAGGGACATTGAATGGGGGTTGAAGCATTTTTTTTAAGAGAGACCCATGGAAGGCTAAGTTCTTGACGCTGGTTCAGAGGTAACATTAACACCGACGATTCAGGTTAAGCATTTTTTTAATTATTTTATTGATTCTTTCTCTCATTGAATATGTTATCTTGTATGGATTGATTGGGTATTTGAATGATGATGATTTTAATGCTTTATTAAATCGTTTTTCATAAAAACCCATTGCTAGAATCGAATGCAATACTTAATCATTGTATTTCCGATTCATATGTAGCAACTAATGGTTCCAAATCATTAGAGATAACATAACCTAGGTTAAATAATCCAAGCTTGTGTGATTGTTACCTAGATTGGTCTGTTTTTCTGATTCGTAAGGTAGTTGTCTGGATCAACTAAGAGAGCTTATTCTAGGTTTCTCGATAGTTAGGGTTAATTAACGAGCACTTCGTAATTAAATAGGAACTAAGGAAAAATCAGGATTAACAGAGCTTGTTATTAATCTACGACTAATAATTGCTAAGAGAGATAAAAGAACAACAAATCAATGAATTATGCTTAATTAGGGTGTAGGCCTAGATTGAACCAAATAACCAAATCTCTACCGAATGCCCCAATTTTATTGTTTTTTGCATGTTTTCTTTAATTTGTTTTCGTTAGGTCTATTTTATGTTTTTTTCTTATTCCAAAATCCAAACCCCCTTTTTCTAAACACCGATTAATTTCATTTCAATAACTTTTTACACACTCTCTGTGGGATCGACCTAGACTCACCACTACTATAGTAGTAGTCTAGTTATTTTATTTTGACTAGCGTTATGATGTGCTTTTCATTCTTCACATGCTTTAAAATGCTCTACTGTAAAATAAGAACAATAACATTAATATTTGTAATGATAAAGAGGACAGATTATATGGAAACCTTTCATCAATCGCAAGTTCTCTGATATGTCTTGTAGAAGATTTTATGAAAAGGCCATCACCAATGTCACTTAGCATAAAATAGTATGGTGTAAGTACATGTTACCCCATGCTTATATTACATTATAGAGAACCATAAAAGGAAAACTCCTCATCATTGAAAGAATCAGTCAATACTTATCCATTCCTAATTGGTTTATTCTAAGCAAGGGTGCAATGAAGAGTATTCCACACCTATTTTTCAAATGCAAAGTCACCAAAGTTCCATGGAAATTGATATTAGGGAAATGATGTCTTAAAGACCCTCCTGATGATTGGAAACAAATTTTAATACGAAGATTAGATATGGTAAGCAAAAATGATGCATTCACTTGGTGTTACTACATAGCCCTATCCTACTTAATCTTGTCCATTTTGGATGAAAGGAAGAAGAGATTTTTCTGGAACACATCTCAAAATAGTGACATTTTTTATAAGAAGGTACTCTACAAAATTATATTTCATACCTGTCCCTTTGTAAGCAAAATCCAAGTATCATTTGTTATTAGCAATGTGTGGAATATCTAGCTAAAAATAGGAAATCTAATTTGGTTAGAAATATGTTTAACTTAATGATTGGATTTTTTTTCTTATTGTATGCCTTAATGGCCTTTGTAACCCCTTATTCATTTTTGTTGACAGATTGTAAACTTAATTCTATTTATATTTTTCAAAAAAAGAAGATTGTAAACAAAATTTGCTTTCTTAAGAGGTATGATGGGGCATTGATCTCTTCACAAGAGGACTTAAAGGAACAACTAGTTACATTCTTCAGGTAACTAATAGGAACATCTGCTGAGTGTAAGTCATCTTTCTTACTGTTAAGTTACTTTTTAAAAGAAGAGTAGTTACAATCATCATGTAAATAATAAGAGCAAAAAAATCTGCTAAGAGTAAGCCGTCTTCCTTACTGTTAAGTTCTTTTCTCTGTAATCAATTTTAAGAAGAAAAGGGGACATTATTTATTGCAACTATGAAAGACAAAGAGATTGAGGAGGAATTTTTGGGTATGAATCCTAACAAAGCACCAGACCCAGATGATCTCAATGGTTTCGCTTACCAAAAATCCTAGAATATTATAAAGCATATGGAGACTGAAGCTATACAAGAATTCTTTGATGAAGGGAAGGTGCTAAAAGAAGTTGATAAAACCTTCTTGTCCTTTTATTCATAAGGTTGACAATCTAAGTTTCTTACATGAATACAAACCAATTTCTTGCTACAACTTCTTATACAAAGTATTTTCAAAATTATTGCAAAAAGATGAGAAAAGTCTTGAATCCTTTAATTATTAAAACATATGGAGGTTTCATAGAAGATAGATTAATTGGAGACAATATGATGTTGGCACAAGAGCAATTTAAGTGGTATTTCAGAAGAAATTCCTTAAGGAATTGTGATATTAAAATTGATTTTTACAAGGCTTATGATTCATTTAGTTGGGACTTCATACTTTAGGTTTTTGAGCTTCCTGAAAAGTTCACGAGTTGGATTAGACTACACATAACTATATAGTCATTCAGTGTACTAATCAATGGGGACCTATACCCTTATTTATACATGGTAGGGGTATGGGGCACTTGCCCCTTATCCCTTTACGTATTTATTATATGTATGGAAGTGTTTACAAGGATTATGAGGCATGATATTAAAGCTAACCCAAATTTTTAAGTTCCATAGCAAGTTCAAGAAGTTGGAACTCTTCAGCTTGTCCTTTGCGGATGACTTAACCCTTTTCTTAAGAGCTCATGATGTGTCAGTAAACCTACAAATGGCATTTATCATATTGCTCAAAGAGTTTTTAGGGCTAGATATTAAAAGGAGCAAAAGTCACCTAAACTTGTTACTGAGAGCCCAACACCTTGTTATATAGTTAACTTGTATGATTAAACTTCAAGTAAAGCAACTTCCTTTTATCTACTTAGGCTTATCTATTATAACCAGGAGACTACATTTTAAGGAGTCCATTCCCTTAATAAAGAAACTGCAAAAGAGGATGGGAGGGTGGTGTAATACAACCTTGTCTCTAGTTGGTACGTTGCAACTCATCAAATTAGTATTGAGCTCATTTCATATATACTAGGCTTCCCATTTGTTCTAACTAATGGGCTAAATAAGACCTTAGAAAAATTATTGAGGCATTTCCTATAGGTTGGGAACATGGAAGGGAGAGTCTTGGTAAAAGTCAGATGGAGTGAAGCGAGTAAACCAATGTATGAAAGAGATTTTGAATCACTTTCATCATATTAAACAATAAAGTTATCATAGGGGGGAGGCTGTACAGGTTGTGAATAATAGAAGCTCTCTATAGAAGATATAGATGCAAGGTTATTAGTTGCAATGTACAAACATATGGGAATATAAATAAAAATCTGCCACGTCTTCCTATCAAAATAAATACTGAGAGGAGTCAGTTAACATATTGCAAAAAATGTAAGATAGGTAATGGTGAGAATGCTTCACTTTTGTTTGACAATTGAAGCAAGGAGGGACCCTAGTGCAATCCCAACTTAGGACTTTAATTCTAAGAGATTGTCCCCTAAATGATAAAAGTTAAGCATAGATAAGGCCTAATGAATGGGGTAAGCATCCTACAGAGGCTCAAAGGATCTTACTTGACTATAATCTAGATCAAGATAGGGAGGATAATTATGAATGTCTAGAACAATCTTTAGAAGTGTTTGCTAATAGATCATGTAGAGAAAAGTTAAGAAGAAGAGGAAAAAAGCAAACATGGGAAAAAGTGATTTAGAGTAGGATATTTAACTTAAAGTGTCTTTTTGCTTATGGTTAGTGACTAAGAACATACTTCCAACTTTGGATAGATTGCCCGTTTACATAATATTAACAGATGCAAGTTAAGTGAGGAGAAGCCTGAGTTAGTTGGGCATATGTTTTTTAAATGCAAAGAGGCCTTGGTAATCTGGAAAGGGGTTTAAGATTTCTAGAGCATAGATAAATCATATTTGAATTTTAAAGAG
>JAOSBP010000002.1:25397510-25433654 GCA_027563825.1 Erythroxylum mucronatum | reverse complement strand
GCAAAGAGGCCTTGGTAATCTGGAAAGGGGTTTAAGATTTCTAGAGCATAGATAAATCATATTTGAATTTTAAAGAGTTATTGTCTTGGCTATAGAATAATCATAATGTTCCATAAATGAAAGAGCAAGAATGGAGATGTCTTTTAGTTCATGTGTTTTCAGTTTGTGAAAGGAGAGAATAGGGGAGTTTTTCAGGATCTTGTGAAACCTATTCAAACTGTCTTGCTTGATATCAAAGATGCAGGTAACTAATGATTGCACATTTACAAGGTACGAGGATCAACTTAAGAGTATGTTTTAATATTAAAAGGGTAGTTTAAAGACTAAGGAATGCATAATTTTAGTAAGGAAATTACAGATTCATGGTAACTAAATTAAAAGGAGGATCATGCAGACAAACCAAAAACTTTCTAAATATCATAATGCATGTATGAAACATAAACATCTATTAATATATTTTGGGCATAATTTGTAATTGGACATCTTTAGTTAACTGTGGAATTTCACTATGACTAGTATTCTACCTTATATGAGATTCTTTGAAGATAAGGTGTATTTGGTGTAAAATCCTAGTCAAGATAGGATTTAATTGGAATTAAATAACCACATCTTCTTGACAGCGGTAGTCTTTACGTATCCAAGGTAGCTTATTTTTTTGTAACATTAACTATCCTGGACATTTATGTTTTTTCTGCCAATTGCGTGATTTATTGGTGCTGTTTTGTTGTTGTTGCGTGGGAAATCCAATAAGGACATGTTGACTTGGCAGCTGATTTTTTGGGATTTTGAGTGATCTTTGGTGACTTTGTCCAGATTTGTAAATGTGTTTTCTGTCCATCGTAGGTGATTTCCTGGGCTTTCTTTATAGTGTTGTTCTTGTGAAAAACTTCAGTAGTTGTGTGTGATTTTTGCAGTTATATTGGTGCTGTGATTTACGTGATGTGTGGAACTATATTGTTATTAGTTTTTGGGTGAATAAACGATAGGCATCTTGTGGCTTGGTAGCTAGGATTTTTGGGCCATCTTAGATCATATTTTGCAAATGATTTTGGGTGATAGTTATTTAATTTGGCAGTTGCATTTTCCCCCTTTTTTATTGACCATTGTTAGGCTATTTTTATTGTTGAGTGTGTGCAATTTTGGCAGTTGGATTTCTCTGGCTTCTACGTGATTTTGTTGGGCTGCTCACTACCAAAGAAGTGTTAGTTTTGGTGGCTGTCGTTTGTGATTTTTGATATGCAAAAACTCTAGAAGTTTTCATAATCTTTACGGGTGTTGTTCTTGGTCAATGGTGTGATTTTTTGTTGGGTTGATTGAGTGTTGATCGTATGTCTTTTGGTAGCTGTCATTAGTGGTGTTGGTGTGCAAAAAACTCCAGCAGCTTTTGTGGATTTTGCAGCTTAAATGTTTGCAACGTTTCGGTAAAGAAACGTTTATTTTTGTTGGTGATATTTCTGTTGCTGTGTTTGGGATGTTCTAGTGATAATATCGAAGGTTTATAGCTGCTTTCTTGGTGGACAATTTTTTTATCTTTCGTTGGCGAAGTTACATTTTTTGGGGAGTTGTTTTCTTATCTCAAGTGTTTTTGTTTATGTCCTTAAAGTTACATATTACTTGAGTTGTTTGATTATTATTTTTATTATCGAATAGTGTCAAGGATAAGGTAAGTCAACTCTGTAACGTCTTGAGTAAAACTATTGTTGTATTATTGTTGTATTACAAGTAAAAGTTATTTAAGCTGAGTGAGAGCTCTGTAGAAGTAGACAAGGTATACCAAACTGTATTACCAAATCTCGGATGTTAGTTTGTTTTATTTCATATTTGATTTTTTTTGTTTGTGTATTTGTCAAAAAGCTTATAATTGCTGTAGTTGATTCGTAATTTGTGCGAAACTCTATCCTTTCAGATTTTCAATATCAATTTCATAAATTATGTACATAATAGTGCTGCCTCAAGCAGTAAACAACGAAGAAGGATCACTTACAAGATAAAACCTACAGTCATATCAGAGATAATCCACATGCAATGAGAAAGCTAGGAAGTAATTGTGTTGGAATATACATGCGAAAAAAGAAGAGAGATTGTGAGGAGGAGAAAAGGATCGCGAAGAGGAAGGATGGTCTAACAAGATACAGAGGATAGGCAACAGTATTTTGGACAAGTATCCGCGGAATGGTATAAGCCTTTCTGTCAGATCAATTGTCTTATCTACAAAGAATCTTTTGTCCAAACTTTCGGAAAACAAAGAAGCACAAAACGTGTACCAACGTTAAAAATCGACGTCTTCAATAGAGATATATGGAAAACGATACATTGTTTTGTAGCGAAGGAACTGATGTGTTCTAGTCTCGTCTTTTAAGTCAAAAAGAAACAACTTATTGGCCAACGATTTCAAGCCACACCTTCTTCGAAAGTAATAGAGTAAATTGATTTTATTACGTACTTTACAATAAAGTCAACCTAAAATTTAATGCTTTCAATTTGACTTAATTTGCTAAACAAAGATCCGCTGCTTGCTTTGCTTCCCCTTACAAGTGGGAGAAATTAAGAGCCTACATTTTAAGACCACCGGCCTCCAATTCTACTTATATATGCGTTCCTCTTCGGTGTGCCTGCCATTATCAATCACGACCACCATAAGCTTTTAGCTTCAGCCATGTCCTACAGTCCTAACCTTTCCGCTGCTTCGCCCTACACAGGTTCTCTCTCTTTCCCTTCTTCTGGGTTCTTGTTATTCATTGTGTAGCTATCTATTCTATGCGTATAAGATAGCTTTATTGATTGTCTTCTCTAATGCCTGTTCCTGGCCGGAGGATTCGTTAAAGCGTCCGTTTGTTCGCTTCTTATAATCTTCTTTCCTCCTGTGTTGCTCTTGTCAATCTACGGATTTTGCATTTTTATTTATACTTTCAAGGCAAATTGCTGACGGGGAAAACAACAAATATAAGATCCAGGCATGCATAACAGGGTAGGCTGTTATTCATCAAAAGATTCGGCGAAATTGATTGGAGTTCTGTGAACAACGTATCATTGTCTTTCGTGTATAGATACGAGTTAGGTTGAAATGAACTCTCACCATAAGGAATACTTGTTGTAGTGATGATTCGTCTTGTTCGTTAAAAAAAAAGTGTTATATACTAGTGACTCATAACTTTTAGAAGAACCTTAAACTTGAAGTTCAAACATGAAAAAGTCGATGCATAGTGATAACCAGGATCAATCAGATGACACTTAAGTGGTGGAAAAGACAATTTCCTTTTCTGAAGCTGTTGTGTTAATGTCATTGGTTTTACCTGAACAGGGGTGCGAGTTTTTACCAATTCATTAAACTATTGACGTTACGCTCTGTTTGATCTACTGGTTTTAGTTTCTGGCCTTTTTCCACTTTGCAATTATTGAATTTCTCAAATTTGTTGATATACATACAGATTCTCCATGACTAACTTTATATCTCTCCGTTATTTCGCCATGGTCTAAATCTGAAGCAACTTTGAAGCGAGCATCGAAACTAGTCACAGAAGCCAACCCAACCACTGTGGTATTTCCTTTTGCTGCTTTTATGTTGTTGTGTTAATGAAGAAAGCTGACCAACCTATTAAAAGATTTCTGATTTTAAGTACAGAACTTTGATGGCTGTAAGGAAAGGGTCAGGAAAATGTTTGATAAGGTAGAACTTTCAGTGTCTTCTTATGACACTGCTTGGGTGGCAATGATCCCATCTCCGAATTCCCCCCAAAGTCCTTGTTTCCCACAGTGTGTAAAATGGATTATGGACAATCAACTCAGTGATGGCTCCTGGGGTCTTTCTCACCAGCACAGACTTTTAGTTAAAGACAAACTTTCATCCACTCTAGCATGCATTCTTGCATTGAAGCTGTGGAATATGGGGGAACAGCAAATTAACAAAGGTATTGTCTTAAGTTAGAGATTTCTTTATCTTTGTGATTATATACTCGTTAAATACTGTTCTTGTTGCAGCTCTCCAATTTATTGAATTGAATTCTACTTCACTAACTGATGCAAACCAGCATACACCAATTGGATTCAATATAATATTTTCTGGCATGGTTGAGTATGCTAAGGATTTGAATCTGAGCCTACCTCTTGAATTAAGAGAAATAGGTGTTATGCTACTAAAGAGGGACCTAGAGCTTAAAAGGTACCATTCTATTTGAAGTTTTAGTCATTGCATTTAACTTTTATATGTACTTTGACATTACTTCTTTTCTCTTTTTTCATAAAAATACCCAATAACAAGCATATGGATATAAGGGTGAGCCAAGCATTCAGCTGTTCAAGCTTGTATAACCTCCAACGGAACTTATATCAGGAACCAGTATAATGGACTTCATATCATTAAATCATAATATTGATCCTATAAATAAGTTTATTCTAGTGTGAACTGATACAGATGTTTATTGTCGCAATGTCCCAAATTGAAATGATCCATTTTCACATGTTATCCTTCTAGTGGCTTTGACGGAAATTCGGAGGGAAGGAAAGCCTACCTAGCATATGTTTCCGAAGGAATCAGGAAATCACAAAATTGGGACATGGTCATGAAATATCAAAGAAAGAACGGATCACTGTTTAACTCACCATCCACCACCGCAGCTGCTTTCATTCAGTTGCATGATGACAAATGTCTTCAATATCTATGCTCGCTCTTGGACAAGTCTGGGACAGGTTCATTTACATGAATTTCACTGTGCTACACATAACCCTATGTTCCTTTTGATTAATGCTAATTGATTTCCCAATGGTCTTTTCAGTTCCAACCACATACCCTTTGGATGACTATGCTCGTCTTTGTATGGTTGATACACTCATTAGGTTGGGTATTGACCGTCACTTTAGAGAGGAAATTAAATTTGTACTCGATGAGACTTACCAGTAAGTTCCTTTTACTATTTGTTTGTGAAATAAATATTTTAGGGATGGTTTAGAAATATTTAGAATTTTTATTGTAACTTCTATGCAAATTATTTGATTTGGATTTCTTATAGATTATGATATGAAAGCATTATATGTCAAACAGATATTGGCTTCAGGGAGACAGAGACATATTTCTTGATGTAGCAACTTGTGCTATGGCATTTCGACTACTACGTGCCAATGGATATGATGTTTCTTCAGGTATCTTATTTAGATAAGAGCTGGGTTTCAAATATGTCAAATACTGCTGTCTTGATGGGACTTGATGAATTTTAATGTGGAGCAGATGTTTTATCGAGATTCTCTGAAGATCAGTTCTTAAATTCATATCAAGGATATTTAAGAGACACAGGGGCTGCATTGGAGTTGTACAAAGCTTCAGAGCTGCTTTATCCCAGTGAACTACATCTGGAGAAACAACTTTCATGGACGAGTCAATTCCTGGAACAGGGAATTCTGAATGGTTCAAATTATGTAGATAGACTAAACCAGTATGCCATTACAGAGGTATCTTTTAACAATGTGGACAATTTCAAATACCCAGGGCATGTTCTATGAACCCAATGAAATCCCATCCGTGGCTTCCTTTACATCATTTCAGGTACACGATGCTCTCAAATTTCCTCAGCATGCAGATTTGGATCGTTTGGCTAATAGGAGAAGCATTGAGCATTATAATGTAGATAATACCAGGATCTTGAAAACCTCATTTCGGTAACCACTGACGCTCTTCTTCTTTCTTTCAAGTTCCTTATTTATTCTTAAACTTTATTAGAGTTTAAATTGAGAAAAGAAAGAAGAAAACAAAAAGACTTCAGTATATTCTTAAATTCTTGTCGTTTTTGGCCTCTGTGTTTCTAGTTGTTCATCTATTGGAAACAAAGACCATCTCAAACTGGCAGTAGAAGACTTCAACTCTATCCAATCAACACAGCTCGAAGAACTTGAATATCTTGGAAGGTGCTTACCTTTACACGTTTTATTGGATCATGGCCATATTTCTACAAACTTTGTTTAAGGATTAAAGCTTTCATCAATTGTTATCATCTCCTTCTGCATTATCTTTTTATTACGAAATTCTTGTCATCTCCTGTTAAGTATACTGCCAACACTGTTACCTCGCAAACAGGTGGGTTGTAGAAAACAGATTGGACAAGCTGAAGTTTGCCAGGCAGAAATTGGCATATTGTTACTTCTCTGCTGCAGCAAGTATGCCTGCTCCAGAATTATCCAGTGCACGTATATCGTGGGCCAAAAACGGTGTGCTCACAACTGTTGTTGATGACTTTTTTGATGTTGGAGGAACTGAAGAGGAACTTCTAAATCTGGTCGAATTGATTGAGAAGTATGCTTACGCTCCTGTCATTTCCCAGTTGGCTTCTTGTTTATACTCCTTCATTGTAAACATTTGTTTATTAACTACAAAATGCAGGTGGGATGTGGATGAAAACACTGTTTTCTGCTCAAAGGAAGTTGAAATCATATTTCATGCACTTCACAGCACTATTTCTGAGATTGGAAATAAAGCATTCAAGTGTCAAGGACGTGATGTGATGAGCCATGTTGCGGATGTTGTAAGATGGAATCCCTACTTCATTATTATATAGGTCATATCTAGTAATAACTAGTGGAAGCTCTTATATATCCATGTGTTGCATTGCAGTGGCTGGATTTACTTAAGTCAATGTTCCAAGAAGCCCAGTGGACGAGCAAAAAGTCGGTGCCAACGCTTGCTGAATATATGGAAAATGCGTATGTATCATTTGCCTTGGGGCCTATTGTTCTCCCCGCATTGTATTTTGTTGGACCTAAGCTTTCGGAGGAGGTTGTGTCAAGCCCAGAATTCCACAATCTATTCAAGGTTATGGGCACCTGTGGACGTCTTCTGAATGACTGGAGAGGCTTTCAGGTCCCTTTCAATGATATAAAAAATATGATATTGCTATACCTTCGGTATTTTACGATCAATTGATTAATTCTTGTTTTTTGGGTTTTCCTACTGTAGAGAGAGTCAAGTGAAGGGAAACTAAACGCCGTTTCCTTGCACATGATTCATGACAGCGGCGACTTAACTAAAGAGCAGACCGTAGAAAAGTTGAAGGGAGTGATTGACGAAGAGACAAAAAAACTGCTGAAAATGGTTTTGCAGGAAAAAGATAGCATGGTGCCAAGGCCTTGTAAGGAAATGTTCTGGAAAATGATGAAAGTGTTGCATCTATTTTACCGTAAGGATGATGGTTTCACGTCAAACGAAATGCTTGATGTTGCTAATGCAGTCTTCGGTGAACCCATCAGTCTCGACGATTTGTTAGTTTAAGGGTTAATTACATAAAAATCTCAAACTTTTCTTAATATTTTAATTATAGCTTGAATTTAAAAAGTATCAATAAAATTTTCAAATTTATTTTGAATTTCAAAAAGTAGTAATAAAATATTCAAATATTCAATTTTTTCAATTTTATCTTGGCGTTAGTGTTTTCGTTAAGTTTAAAGATGATCTAAATCAGATTACGCAGTCCTGACAATCTTACTGATGCAGTACGCTATAACGTGAGAGTGTTTTGAAGCGTTAGAAAAATAAACAGAAAATAAATGATTGAGGGTATCCGGAGAACAACAGATAATGTGGGGCTATAATTGAAGAAAATTGAAAATTTAAACATTTTATTGTCACTTTTTGAAGTTTGGGCTAAAATTGAAAAAAATTGAAAGTTTAGACATTTTAGTACTACTTTTTAAAGTTCGAGTTATAATTGAAAAAATTGTGAAAGTTTGGGCCTTTTTCTTTACAATTAACCCTTAGTTTAATTTGTATATTAAGTATTATATGATTATAATCTCAGATTAAATCAGTTGGAAAGCGATTATTTTATTGAGCCAAGATAGGTTCCTGCAACTATGTTGGCATGGACAGTTTTGGTGCTTTCTCTAACATGTTTCATTCCAAGAAGATTTGTTAAAAATCTGTCAAAAGTTCAAAAGAATAGCATACCACCTGTTAAAAATTGTATTGAGCTTGGGTTGATCAAGAAGATAAAAAAGACCGATAAAGAAGATTGAGAGGAGACAATGAAGAGAAAAGCTTAAATCGTGAATATAAATATGTTGTAATTATTTTTCTGGAAGTGAATCAGAGTACAACCTTTGTGATAACTGCTTTAGTAGAAATGTGAAGAAAGACCGGAAGAGAGAGAAAAAAAGAGAATCACACGAGAATATTTGAAGAAAGAAATAACGGCATTTTGTTTCAACATATCCATATGGTCATTAGTGATCAGCTTATATGCATGTGATAGAGTATAAATTCAATATGTGCTAGTTTATGATTACATTTATGGAGTTTATTTAAATATTGCATATCAGGTCTCGAAGTCACATTGTCGTTTTAGTTAGTTTTGAATGTTGCTTCGCCTGTCTAGTATATTTTCTTCATTTAATTTTGTAACAATCCCCTTCCTTTTAACATCTTTGTCCATCAAGTTAATTTTTGGAAATTGCTTCTGTAAATCGAAAAGATATTCCTATGTTGCATTAGTGTGCTCCCTGTCCGACGACTGAATTAGTAATTGGGTGACACAACGATTGTTTCTTTACCCCATTCTTCTTTCGAATACTCCTACTGAAACTCTTTCAATGGGTGTAAGAAATTCTGGTAAGGACGTTGAGACTCTTTCTCGACCCATATAAGCCTTCTTCAACTTTAACACATAAATTTCACCTACCTCAAACTCTCTTTCAAACCTTTTGGAATCGACATATTGTTTCATTTGATTCTGCACCCTTCATAAATGAAACTTCGTCACACCCGCCATAGTTTCTCGATTATGAAGGACTTGATCCACTTCAATATGGCGTGTAGACTAGTGAAGGATATCCATACAACACTTCAAAAGGTGTGGAGTTGATGGTCGAGTGATAGGTGGTGTTGTACCACCACTTCGCTAAGGTCAACCATTCACTCCATTGTTGTGGTGATTCACTGCAAAAACAAAGTAGGTAAGTTTCTAAAATCTTATTCTTAGCTTCGGTCTAATCATTCGATTGTGGATGATAGGTAATTGAGTATTTAAAACATACTCATTGCAACCGTAGCAACTCCTACCAAAATTTGCTCAAGAAGACATGGTCTTTGTCACTAATTATTGACTCTGGTGTTCCATGCAATTTGAACACGTGATTGAAAAACATTTCCACTATGTTGCTTGTAGAATACAGATGTTTCACCGAAATAAAATGAGCATATTTGGTAAACCAATCAACAACTACTAGGATGACTAATTTCCCTCTAGATTTAGGTAATCCTACAATGAAATTGACACTGATTTCCAGCCAGCTTCCTTCTGGAATTCTAATTGGTTGCAGGAGTCCCGGGTACGCCAAATTGTCATGCTTATTCTTTTGACATTCCATATTTCTGTATGTAGTTGCAAACATCTCTAGTGTACAACTCGTTATCTTATGTTAAGGGTTAGAACCCTAGAATAGTATACATGAGTGATTATTGAGAAGTTAGAAAGTGCATTTCATGTTCATGCATAATATAGTATACACACACATGTGATTATTATTCATTGCACACGTTAAAATGATTGTACATACATTCATTGACATTTTTCGGGTATAATTGGGTATAATTGATTATAAATGTGATTTTATTGAGAATTGAGGATTATATGTCTTGAAAATTGATTTGGTGATAATAATTGTTAATTTAAAATTTTTTATGAAATTTAGGAAATTTCAAAAAATTTGCATATTTTTGGACTAGGAAAAATATCAAGTAACAAGATAATTGATTTATGGTAGTAGAAATAAGTATTAAATAGCAGTTGAAATAATTAGCTAACGGTATTAGAATTTGTTGAGAATATGTCATCGAAAATGGGAGAAATTGGAGACAAATAGACTAGTTTAATAAGGGAACTAAGTGAGACCATAGGAAGTGGACATGTGGCAAATGACAAGTGTCACTTGCTAAGCCATGCATCCACTCCCACGAAACTCTCCTAAGTGAAAGACCATCTTCATTTTTATTTTTCTTTCATTGTGTCCACTGTTTTCACCTCTTGTTAAATGTTTCTTCATTTCGTTCTTCATCTTCTTCACCTATGAACCTCTCTTTTTGCCCTAACAACACAAGCTTTGTTCTCACCTTTCACTTGCTACTTTCATTTTGTTATCTTATTCACTGTCACTAAAAGACCAAACCCTACAACTTTGACTGTTGATGATCATGTATTATGTGATTTTGAAGAGTTTGGAGTTTTACCAAGTAAGTAACGTGTTAATTCTTATGTGTTGTTTGAATATAAAACAAATATGGTGATTAAATGATATTGAGACTAACAGTCATTATTCATGTGCATCGTGAGTTATGAACAGTGCATATAAATGCCTTATTTCTACATATGAGATGATTAACCTTTCATAAGTTGTTGTTGAGATGATTTTTGAGATGGAAAGATCATTATGATGATCTAAAAAGAGTGCAGAAATTTCATGAAATGATGATATGCTTATGCTCTATTTTCACTGTTTATATACGTGGATCTCGTTAGGTGTTATAGAGATGGATTAAAGTGAGTAGGAGTTAAAGAAAAGGCTAGTGTAATGTGATGGCTTGAAATAGGAAGAATTAAAATGATAAGTTGGAGATGAAATGAAGGTGTTAACGAAGATGAACATATACTAAAAATATGATGAATGTGAGTATATGATATGTTCTATTTTTGATGTTTATAATCAATCATAGATTTTGATTTGTGTTTGAATGAGTTGAGCTGAAATGGAAGTAGGAAAGAAGAGGAAATAATGAGTACATAAGTTAGAAATGATATACTAAGCAAAAGAGATGAAGAAGTGATGAAAAATATGCATGATTGTGTAGAAGCACGATAGTGACAGAGAGGAAACCCCAGAGGACTTGCACGATCATGCAGATGCACGATCGTGACAGAAAGGATTATCTGGGAGTTGCACGATTGTGCACAAGCACGATCGTGACGAAAAGGAGAAATCAGATAGTGCACGATCGTGCACAAGCAAGATCGTGACATAGAAGAATCAGCAAGAAGTGCACGATCATACTTGACAATGAAGGTGCTATTCTTTTCAACATATTTCAACACCCTTCACTCTTTTGATCATAACTTCTTCTCCGGACATCCGATTGGCTTGAAATTTAAACTAGAAACTCCTTACACATTGTTTTTCCTCTCCCCCAAATTTAATAGCAATTTGAATCCGTTAGTAAAGGGTTGATAATAATTGATTGATGAGTTTGGGATGAAAATAATGAAGTGTGCTGAAATTTCTTAAATGGAGTATTTTCACTGAATAGGCATTTGTATTTTAGCCATAACTTGATCTATAAATATCCAAATGGAATGATTTTAAGTTTAGATTAAACTAAAGACGTATGGATAAAAATTTCATGAAGGAATCGAATTTTAATTCTATCTCTAAGAGTTTCAAAAGTTGGCTTGAAACTAAGTACTGAGTGTAGTTGCAGTTTGAGTACAGTTTGAAGTTTTTGTGTATAAATTGCAGAATACCGAACCAAATTGTGATAACTTAGTGTCATTAGAAACTTAAGACATATGGGAACATTTGTTTAGAAGAAGGTGATGCCTAAATACTTCATTTTTCCTTGTCTTAATGACCATACAAAATAGACCCAAAAATATGTTTTGAGAAAAAGCTGCAATGATTGATCGGGCGATGAACTTAGAATAAATTTGTTTTATTGAGGTGTAAACCTAAGTTCAGATTAGACATATATGAGTTTTGAAGTATGAATGATCATGTGATGGGAATAAAGGAAACATTCATTGAGCATGCATTGTACATAATCCATATATACATATGTGCAAAAGTGAATACTTATACAATTGTGCAAATTTGTAATATGTGTAAATGTATGTTGCATGTTATAGAAGAGCATTTAGAGCGTCAACATCCAGACATCGCCGGGACTTCGAGGCAATAGCTATCTGAAACAAACGATGAGTAACCTAGATGGTCTAACTCGATTATGTGTTTGTTTTAAATTCTGTATTGAATTATTATGTGAATGAGATTGTATTGATTTCGGACATTGAATGTCTGAGGCATTTGATGCATGAATTAGATATTGGAAGTGCTCCTTGTATGTGAATCTGACAGAAATAAGTGTACTCAACATAACTGTTGAATGCCAGACTTAGGTCTTATGACATGTGAAAGTGAATGTGTAAAGTGACTGACTGATCTTATGTGAATTGATGCAATTCATTACACGAATGCGTGAATAGATAATGGCAATTGTGACCTGATTAGCCACAAAAAAAGAGCTTAAAGCTCAAAATGTGATTAAGAGCCAAAGGCTCGCTATGTATAATAAACACTATATCCCCAACAGATAAGGAATAGTTATCAATGGGCCCGATATCCACAATAGATACGAGAAAGTTATAGGCACTCGATCACAACAATGTAATAATCAGAAATGAGTCTCATGAGCATTGCATATACACTTAATATTTTTGTTTTGAATGATTGAAATGTATTATTGTTTTGTGTTGAATGAGCAATGTGGAAATTGTGAATAAGAGAGCTTTATGATGCTACATGATGATAAATGAAATGATGTAAATTATGGGATTGCATAAGTTGATGTGCTATATGATATGAGTAAACCATCGAAGATGATTAACTCACTGAGTTTGCAAAACTCACCGAAATTGCAACATTGAGAGAGACGATATAGCTTCTAAATCAAACAAGAAGAGAGCTAACATTGATTTTGAATAGAAGACATGACTCAAAGGTATGTCAGCTGAGACTGAAGGACTTAGATAAAAGTTTTGTATAATTCCTCATGTATGTAGCATGTTAGGTATACAGAGATGTAAACTCTAATTAGTTTTGATAATGTACACATATGGATGTTTTGTAAAGCTACAATGTACATATTCGATTTTATGAAATGAAATGAGGAATTTTGTTTTTTAAAATATTGTAACATTTACGCTATTAATGACGATTGCATGATTAAGTTTGAGACGTGACTACTCTAGCATGCCATTATTATAAGTTACATATTGGAATGTCCTCAGGACGTTCTGGTATATACTCTATGGTAATGGGATGCTACAAGTTGTGACCGGACTGACTAGTCTGAAAGAGCTTAAAGCTCGGAAAATACACAAGAGCCACAGGCTCAGTTATTAATATGTCCGGTATCCACAAGGAATATGAGACAATATCTGAAACAAGCCCGGAATCCACAAAGGATATGGGTCAGTAAAAAAGCACTCGGTCACAACTATTGTGTTATGTGCTATGAGTGAGCTATCGAGGATGGTCCGCTCACTGAGTTCGCAAAACTCACCCCAAAATTGCAACATTATTTTTTAGGCTCAGAGGAGTTACCCCATTAAACCAACTGAAGTCTAGCCATTGCATACGGATAAGAGTTAAAGGTCGGGATTAGTTGCACCTGTATATGTCTACATTCTTTGTTTTGTATTTTAAAATTTGTATTCTACAATTATTGTACATCATTCATATGAATTGAAAAATGTACTGACTATATGACTGAAAATGTTTTGTAATAGGCCCAGATGATTACTTGAATATATGATGATGTGTTAATTGTTTGTAACACTTGCGATTAAATTTTTTTTAATAAAATGGGTTGAAAAAGGTTTATTGTTCCTTCTAAATATGCATGTGATGCGTGATCAAATTTACATTGAGTTTGTTCTAGCATACTACCCTCGTAGAGTATATTCTGAAATACTGTCAGTATGTTCGGGGTCATGGTTTCTAGTAGAAGAAGCCATTGAGGCCATTATGATTCAAAGCCTTGTAAGCATTTAGCTCAAAAATAGCCATATGGTTACCTTAAACTATTATAGGCATATTTAAGAGCTCTTTATTTTCATCATAAGAGTAGTATTAGTTGATCTAACAGGGCTTTCTTTCCTAAGGAGCTCTCAAATAAGTTAAAAGCTTCTCGTTTGATCTCAAGTCAACTTGTAATTATGGAACCATGTGTTTTAGTAAGTAAGCAATTTGATTCCTCGTGGCCGCTACTTAGTTATGAAAAGGTTTTGTATTTCTCTCTCCTTCCATAGAGAATTCTTGATTTCTACTTTAATAAGTATCTATTGAAGGAAGTTTCCTTAATATAAGCTTACACTGCTTTTATGATTATTCTAAACGTACAAAGCAAATAAAACTATATTTACATTACGTTTATCGATGATTAAAAAAATCTAACTAATTTGACTGGTTCAATCGCAAAAAATTTAAGCTATCTAATTTTTCAGTTCAGTTTTTAAATTTTCGGTTCGATTGACTTTAATAACTCTTGTTGTTAAAAAATGATTATTTTATTAATTAATCGATTAATCTTTGTAAATTAATACATTTTTATAAATTAAAAATAATAAATTAATTTTCATTTAATAATATCTTTTTTAAATAGAACTTCAAATTATTTGATAAATAAAAGCAATCATATTTTAAATTGTTTAATTTTATTTAATCTTTACCTATTTTATAGTAGTCTAATACTGGTTAAACCTTTTAAATCTTAAACATTATGTTTTATCAGTTTAAATTTCAGTTTAATTTTTAAAATACTACGAGCTATACTTTAAATTTTGGTTAGGTTGAATTTGGATCAATAAATTTTAGATACTATATTAGTGTACTGAATAGATTGCTAAAAACTTAAAATCACAGTTTGCCCAAAATTTCAGGTTAGGTTGAATTTGGATCAATAAATTTTAGATACTATATTAGGAAAGAATGTTATTGACAGAGTAGTTAGTCAGCTTTAGAGTAGGATTAGATTTTTTGTATAGGGTTTGGAGGCTGAATACATGAGCTCCTGAAATTTCGAAATCATCAAACCAACAACAATACCAACAATATGTATAATATGAAATATTAATGAAATAAATGTACTGTCGTATACCTTCTTGAGAGTAGCTTATCATAACTAATTATGACCAACTACATATATTTAAAGATCAAATTAAAAGTATTAATTTTTAATTTTTTTTAATTTGAGGAAAAATAACAATTAAATATATCTAAATTAAAATGGTAATTTTTTATACTTGATTCTGACTAATTAAACATGATTTAAATTAAACAAAAAATAATAACATCAACGATGTAATTTCGCTGTAATTGATTTAAATTAATAATTTTACAATAATATTAAATTATTTGTTTAAAGTAATTTTAATAATTTTAAAATTAGATTGAAGTTTTATATTAATAATAGAGAGATGTTCGTTGCGCTTAAGAATGTTATCTTCAAATCGAATGGCTTAAGAAAATGAAATGATTGTGATTTTTGTAATGAATTAGACATATATTTGGTACAGATGTCATCTTCTGATACTGATTCTGACAATAAAATGCATAATTTATTATGTATTAACTATTTACTCAACTTGAATATTTATTTTGAGATTATAATATTATTTAGCATTTTATATATGTAATATTTATTTTTAATATTAGTTTTATTTCCTACAAGAGAATGAGACATCTCTTTAAATAATTTCATACAAGATGGAAGTGAATTTGTCAAATAATTGTAAAGTAAATGTAAACAATTGTATGCATAAATAATTTTTATTATAAAATAAGGTATAGTTAAAATTAATAAAAGTGCTTTTTATTTTTATGTTGCCAAATAGTCTACTGTATGAAACTCTCTTTAAAAAGTTATTTTTTTAATTGACAACCAAACAGTCAACTGACTTCTTAAAAAAGCTCTTTTCAAAAAAGTTCTACTGATAAAAATTTTACTGATTAAAATTCTACTGATATAAGTCCGTCCAAACAGGCACGTAATTGATGGGAAAACAAAAAGAAGGATATAATGTTCTTGGTCGCACCGAGAAAAAATCTCAAGGCTTAACGGAAAGGCAAAAGAAAGAAAGCCCTCCCAAAATAGCACATTTTTTTTTCGTCTTGTTAAAACCCTATCTTACAAGCTCACGTGAAGAATTAGGCACTCTCAGGCGTCTCTGTAGGGGTACAAAACCAAAACACTAAAACAGACATACCCAGAGACTGAGTGGGAACCATAAACCCTAATTACAACTATGGCTAATTACGATATGACACCCAAAATCGCTCCATATCTGGATAGGCATCTACTTTTTCCTTTACTGGAGTTTGTGCAGGAACGTCAGCTATATCCAGACAAGCAGATCTTGAAGTCCAAAATAGCTCTTCTCAACAAGACCAATATGGTTGATTACGCTATGGACATTCACAAAAGTCTCTATCATGCTGACGACGTTCCTCAAGGTTGGTTCTTTTATAATTTTATTTATTTTCTTTTTAAAACTGTATTTTATTATTACTGTTACTCAGATTAACATATGCTATGATGTATGATGTGTGTTCGTTGTTGTAATTAGATATCAGATTAACATATGCTATGATGTGTGGTCGTTGTTGTAATTAGATATGGTGGAGAGAAGAGCGGAGGTGGTGTCGAGACTGAAGGCGTTGGAGGAGGCGGCGGCTGCGTTTTTGCAGAACACGAATGCAGTTCAGGAGTTGACAGCTGACAAGCAGTACAATCTCCAGACGCTTCATGATCGTTATCAGGTGATAATTCATTTGTTCATTTTTGTTTTTGTTTTTGAGCAAGAATAGAATGCAATTTGCTGAAGATTTTTTTTCCCGAAATTGAGCAGATTGGTGCTGAGCAGATTGAGGCATTATATCAGTATGCGAAATTTCAGTTTGAATGTGGTAACTACTCCGGTGCAGCAGACTATCTGTATCAGTACAGAGCACTGTGCACAAACAGCGAGAGGAGTCTGAGTGCCTTGTGGGGAAAGTTAGCTGCTGAGATTCTCATGCAGAACTGGGATATTGCTCTTGAAGAACTTAATCGTCTGAAGGAGATAATTGATTCCAAAGTTGTTTATGAGACACTTTCTGTTTACCTTAAGATACTATTTTCTTTCTTTCTATTTTTTTGTTTTCTAAAGATTTGTTTATTGATTGTTCACTTTTGGCTGCAGAGTTTTTCGTCACCCTTGAATCAAGTGCAAAGTAGGGTTTGGTTGATGCATTGGAGTCTCTTCATCTTTTTCAACAATGATAATGGAAGAACTCAAATTATTGACCTCTTTAATCAGGAAAAGTATGACTATTGTTCTATTCTTGCCTATTTCTTATTGAAAACTCGGTCTGCTACTCCATTGATTTTTAAAAAATCGCTTCACAACTATACAAACAAATAAGCTTTATTATTTTCTTACTGTTATTTAAAATTTTCAATCTTCTTTCGTGGATATTCACTATCTTCTATCTAGTAGCATTGTTAAACATTGCTTCAATGAACGCTGAAGCTTTACTTGAAAAGGTTATTGTGGCAAAATGTGAAAGAAGAAATGCCCTCATGTGACTATTATGTTTTTCTTGAGATATATGGGTGATTTGCCCTCTCTAATGATTAGCTAATATTTCTGCACCTAAAACATTAATTGGTATGTAATTCAATGTGTCAATAAGTATTTTGCAGTAGCTATAGTGCTGATGCCTCCCACTGTGATTGTAGTTACACCAATTTTGCATTTTACAGTTATCATTTTGAATAGAGATGAGGTGATGGTGTACTTATTAAATTCATGTCTTCGATATGTGTGATAAACCGATTTCCGATTTTTATCAGTTGCATGTTATTTTTCATCCTAGTGATAAAAAAAGTATCAGTTATGAGTTGGGCATACCTTTAACTTTACTCACAAAGTTTTGGGAGTATGTGAAGCAATATATCTTTCTCTTCTGCTTGGACTATACTTCTGTATTTAAAGTTGAAGTTACCTATTTTTTGGTTGTATTCTAGTCTTTCTTAATGTGACTTCTCAATTATAGTCTGGAGCTCTTATTGTCTATTTAAATTCTTTATAGGTATTTTAATTCTATTCAAACCAATGCTCCTCATCTCTTACGTTACCTAGCAACTGCATTCATTGTCAACAAAAGGAGAAGACCTCAATTCAAAGAATTTATAAAGGTTATCCAGCAAGAGCAGCATGTTTACAAAGATCCCATCACACAGTTTATAGCATGTGTTTATGTTAATTATGATTTTGATGGGGCACAAAAGAAGATGAGAGAGTGTGAAGAAGTAAGATTCCTATCCTGATTTTGGCTTGCTGATAATTATTATGGTAATGTTTCTGCTGATTGACCTGTGGTCATGTCCTGCATAATCATTATTTTACATCTGATATCAGTATTCCTCTATACTGGGAGCAGCTTATTTCATTGATTCATTACATCGAACATGCTTGGATAAAGTTTTAACTATCCATTTTTCAATCTGTTGCATACTTTAGGTGATAATTAATGATCCATTCCTTGGAAAACGAGTTGAAGATGGTAACTTTTCTACTGTTCCATTAAGAGATGAGTTCCTTGAAAATGCTCGTCTGTTTATCTTCGAAACTTATTGCCGAATTCATCAACGCATTGACATGGGGTAAATACTGACTTTTAAATGTTTCCAAAAGTTTCCCAAGTGAATTTTTTTCAGGGACAAGTGAATTCCTTAACCAGAATTTTAGCCCTTGGTTTCTAGATTTTATTCTTGTTCATGTGGCCTGTCTATTTCCCAGCAGATATGTGGAGAATCTTTAAATGCCCACAACTTTCAGAAATAAAATGTTCCTTTGAGACCAGCTGCATGATAATTTGTTCTTAACAGAATATGTTAAATCATCTACAGAGATAAATTATTGCAGCATTAATGACTTAGTGATACTTCTAAAGTAATATTTTGAACACTATGAACTATTTTTTTGGGTTACAATGCCAGCAACTTTCTTGACGCAAGGAAGTGTCTAGCTTCACATTTAAGGGAGATGTGTTTTTGAATCAAATGGAAAGACATAATATAAATGTTTAACTCACTTAAAAAGATGGTGATAGCGTTAGAGAACTTGCTTTTGGGGTGTATGAATCAGTTGTACATTTTACTAGTTATTTTTTCTGCCACACATTTTTTATTAGAAAATGCCCACCATTAGTATTGTCATAGACTGTATAGGAAAGTGTTTTGGTGACATCCCAGTCCCATACTGATTAATATCAATATGTTATGCCTGCCAGAGTTCTCGCGGAGAGATTAAATCTGACTTATGAGGAAGCTAAAAGGTGGATTGTACATCTCATCCGAAACTCGAAACTTGATGCTAAAATTGATTCAGAGTCAGGAACTGTAACCATGGAGCCCAATCGTCCAAATGTGTAAGACTACAGGAAACAGAATCCGGTTTATCATGTTGATATAGTCAAGTTCTGTTTTTGTTGCTCGCTCTGGTTTGATTAGTTGAAATTTTACTTATTTAACTCTTCCAGGTATGAGCAGTTAATAGATCACACAAGGCCTCTCTCAGGGCGTACATACAAGCTAGTCAGTCAACTTCTAGAGCATACACAGGCACAGGCTGCTTCATAAATTTTTTGGCCGAGTACCAGGTTTCAATTTGCTCAGCATTTGATGATGCTCCTCAGATTCAAACTAGAGCAATTGTACATGGGAAATTTTCCTAGAAAGTTTTAACTGGACTAAATCTTCTGCAACCATCGTTTTCTATTTGTGTTCACAGGCTTTGCTGTTAGCTTGTTTGCATCAGTCAAGCTTAACTTTTCTTTAAGTAGTCGTATCATTTCCTTTTCTTAGGGTTATATGCCATTTTCTATGGCATATAATGCATCTAAAACCGCATTGCATTTTCTTTACAATATATAAGTTTTCGGTCGTGATGTAGGTGGGGAATTGTGTAGAGCAATTTCGTACGGGGTGAATCCAAATTAATCTGAGGTGTTATGAAATTTCCCTGGTGATTATATGAAAAAAAAAGTTGTCCCGTGCTCATGGAGGTGAATTTTATGTAACAAAATCAAAGGAAATGACTAATATGTTTACATATTTTTATTATCCAGTATCGCCAAATAAACGTGTAATGCAGTTGCTAATGATTTAGAATTTATGTCAATGCAATTTACCCATTGAGATGTTGAGATGTCCTAAAGGAATAAGATGGAACATTGAGCATGGCTGCTTGGGCTTGTCATTTTTTCGTCCCGACTTTCGAGCTCAAGCTAATTTGTTTCAAACTCCTCGGTATGAACTTCAACGGGGAGTATCATGATGTCTCGTCGAGCAAGCATTGTCTCTTGGTGTTAAGCTAATGTTGTTGTCAAGGATTAAACGACAATTGAAGGGGACTGTGATGGTGTTTAAGCAATACCAGCAATGCCACTGTATTGTTCAAGTAAATAACACGTGTTAGGATGTTACGCTGTTTATGCTCTCACTGGAAATTATGTAACAGTCATTTAGCTGTATACTGCCGTCGGGATGTCGCAATATATAATACAAGTATTTCGAGGAATCTTCCTTTCTCTCACTTGCTTCTCTTACTGCTGCTTCTTATTCATTTCTATTAAACGTTACGTTTTGATGAACCTGCTTTCATTTAAACCTAGGCATCAAATGTTGTGCGTTTTGACCTAGCACGCACAGTCTTGAAGCTTAAGTCTAATATGCACCGTTCTTCCTCAATCCCTAATCCCAAATTCTGTTCTTTTATATACGATTTAAGTTTTATCAATTTCAGTCCCACCTAAATATTCTTCAGATGATTTCGGACTTTCCTAATTCCTAATTTTTTCTTCTTCTACCAGACATCATTTACAATGTTAGAAGCAACTTGCACGCTCTCCAAGTTTTTGAACAAAAAGTTGACAATTCATCATGGTAGGTTCATTGTCGTCTAGCTTTTATGTTTTTATATGTGTGGCCCCCTAAATCTTCTTATTAGTACTTATTTGTTTATGATTGTATGTTGTGGTCCTTTATACTTATTGAGGTGTTGCATATATGCTGTGGTCCCCTATGCGTAGATTTCTGGATGTTGGCAGTAAATGTGTTGGTAATAGAGTTGTTCACATTTAAAAAGATATACTTTTTCCATCTCTTTTGAACAATTTCTGATTTTTTTTTTCTCTAATCTCATCCAATACATGTAAATGCACTTTAATATTATGTACATATTATTTCAATGCAAACAATTTCTCTCCAAGGAAGAAAATGTACTTCTTTGTACTTAAAGTTTTAAGATTTGGATGTAGACATTCCTCTGACAATTTGTATCTCCTTCAATCCAATCCAATTATAGACATTCCTTTGACAATTTGAATTTCCTTCAATCCAGTTATTAAATATTTAAATCAATTAATGAATAATAGATGCATAAGCTATTGCTGCTATAAAGAAGATGGATTAGAAATGTAAAAAGTTGTTAATTCAATTAAGTTAAAATAAGTACTTTTATCGAAATAGTTGAGTTACATGATAATATATTAGTATCATGTTATGATGTATGATTATTAGTTTACAGACAAGGTACCATTCTTTTTTCCATTTCCTATCTATTCTTTGTTGTTTGTTGATGGAGCAAGCAAATGCGGGGCTTGTTTCCAATCTATTATATGTTTCAAATCAAGACATAGATTGTGTTGAATTATACCAAATGATACTTTGGTACATGCGATAGTATTTTAAATGATAAAAGTTAGCGAACTAAGCATCTTTGCTTATAGAACACCCTAAACATAATAGGGATTTCATCATCTTCAACTCAAAACTTTAAGAGATATTTTTCCACCTCTAGGGTTGGGCTTAAATTTTGTAGTTTTTATATTTGAAAGAGCTGTGGTATATATATAAGTAGGGACACCATCTTTAAATATGTAGTTTTCATATTTGAGGTGTTTTATGGATTGTTGTATCAATAAATGAAAAATTTGAGTGATGCATGATTATTAGTTTAAGTTTATGGGGATTTTTTTAATCAATTTTGAAATCTTGAGGTGCTTATATTTTCCTCTAATTTTAGTTGGCACTCCAAGCTTTCATAATTGGGCATGTAGCATCCATTATATTCTTCATAATATCATCTAAATGTATGGTTTTTGGTGACACAGTTGCCTTTATATGTTTGCAATTTCCAATGCATGAAATTATAATTTTCATTTGGAATCTAATTTATGTTTTGATCGTTGTGCACACTTTTATGAGACAATTTGAGGTGTTTTACATATGTATGATGGCCCAATTTGGAAGTATAAGATTGTTTTATAGTAGAAAGTTTGTCATAGAGCTAGAGTTGAAATATGTTGATGGGGAATCAAGTATTTTTAATGAAGTAGACCTTGGTTATGTTAGTTATAGGCAAATATGTGAGATGGGAAAGGAGTTAGGATACCTTCAAGTCCATAAGGCCTATTATAAAGTACTCGATTTTGAATTTTGTGAGTCTTTAAAATTGATTGAATTAAATGAAATTTGTCTATGGCTTATTAATATGATGAAAATCTACCAAACGATTAATGTTTATATAAATCATATGTTGTGTAGGTAGACAACACTAATTTTTGGACATGGTTTATGAGTTTGCTGGCTTCAAACTTGAAATTGGATAGTGGTTAAGGGCTTACATAATATCATATATGTAAAAGGTGTTTTATTCTTCATTGATTAGTAGTTTATTGTTGTACAAATTTTATATTAACATAATATTTTCTATTGTTATCGGTATTGATTAGCATGGTGGAAGAGACATTGCCATATGCCACTCATTGGATTTGTGCTAGGCAAATATACCATAATTGGCATATGAATTGGAAGGGAAAGGATTTACAGAAGCGGTTTTAGAATTGTGCTTGGTCAATGTACATAGAAGATTGTAACAAGAAGTTGAAAAGATTGGATAAAATCAAACTGGATGTGGATCATCATTGGTTGAATATCTTAAGGAGAGATGGGCAAGATGTTATCAATCCTTTGAATTGAAATGTCTGGTTGTCAACAACAATATGAGTGAAACACCTAATGGATGGATCTTACTGACAAGAGATAGGTAAGTTATTAACATGCTTGAAACCATTGGAATCATAGTGATTAAAAGACATACAGATAAGAGAGAGCTTATGCAAGTTTGGAAATCAGATGTTGCACCAAGGATTATGAAGAAATTAGAGAAGAATAAGAAAGGAGCAATGTAGTGGAGAATAGTTTTGAATGGCGATGGAGCATATGAAGTTTCCGAAGGTGATGGCAAGCATATTGTAAGAATTGGTAGACACCAATCATGTAGTTGTCAGGAATGGGAGCTTTATGGATATCCTTGCAAGCATGTTATAAGTGTTGTTCACCACTCCAAGTAACAGCTAGAGGCATTTATGGATGATTGCTAAAAGAAGTCCGAATTCCTGGAATTGTATGAGCATGTATTGCAACCTCTTTAAAGCCCAATTTTTTAGCCTACTATTGATGTTGAACTAATAAGCCCTCCACCTAAAAGAGTTATGCCAGGAAGACCTAAAATAGTTAGAAGGAGAGGCATATATGAGCCTGTTAAGTTGAAAAATCCAAAAAATTGACTTGAAAGGGTCAAGTACAAAAATGTAGAAAATATGGCAATTCTAGTCATAATTTAGAAATGTAAGAATGAAGGTTCAACTCATCTTGCTCAGAAATCTCCATAGGTATGAAACATTATTTGATTATTATATATTGCTTCATCTATCTAATGATCATTTATGACATTCTTTGATTCATATTTATTAGGATGTCTTTGAAGTCTCTTCACAAGCCTAACATGTTGTTGCAGTAAGTCAACAAAGCAATATTGTGAGTATATGACCATTTATGACATTATTGATTACTTTTACAAATGAATGCTATTAACAAGATATATGTTTGTACGTTGGTAACTCTTCTCAAAGTAGTAAACGGAAGTTAGGAGAAGTTGATCCATATTCATTCAATTTGTCTTTCGAACCAAGAGGTCTAAGTTTTAAAGGACAACCTATCATAACTTCTCAACAGTTACAAACTCAAGCAATGAGGAGGAGATCATCAATGAATCAACTAGTACATAATCAACCTTCTCAGTCAAGTGCAAATGAGGGAAGCAATATGGTTGATTCACAAACTTTCTTTTTCGAAAAATGTTGATTTGAAAACTTTACATTAATGTTGTCTATGTGTTGTTGGAACTTGGTTAATACATTCAATCACTTTTTTATATAGACAGATAGATCCAATCACTTTTGTATATGGACAGATTGTGATGTAATCACTTTTGTTTACGTTGCTCCAGTTATTTATCGTCATATAATCACTTTTGTATATACTGCTCCAATTATTTGTTGTTATATTATCACTTTTGTTTATGTTGATCCAATTGTGTATTATTATATAATCACATTTGTATATGTTTCTCCAATTGTTTATTGTTATATAATCACTTTTGTATATACTTCTTGATGATTTTTACAGCCATTAATTAGGTATCATTAAGGTAACTTCATGAATAACAAAACAATAAAGGCAAAACACAATGCACAATATATTACAACTTAGTTGAAATGAGGATTTTACATTCTTCATAATTCATGTTTTTAACAAAATAATACAATTTAGTTTCAGTTGCTCACAAAAAACCATATTATAACACTCACCATAAGTAAAAAAACACCTATTACCATAATCACTATAATAAATTTAAACTCAATTTTCTCTTTTGTCAACAAAACAATGTCTTTTTTCATTAGCTTTATTTGCTCCTCAAGTTCCAATGTTTAATGTGATGCAATTGTGGTTTGTTAAGCCTCCTTCTTTAAAATACCTATGTCATTCTTAAGTTTATGAATTATTTCAACAGCTCTCTCGCTAAAATTGTCAACATTCCACTTAAAAAAAATCACATCTTCCAACCTAAAAGATAACTAATAATTAACAATAAAAACATTAAACATATATGTAGATAGTTTTATTGTATCAAACTCATGGTGTTATTCTAAGTTTTCCCACCTATTCACAAAGGTATAAAGAAGAAATGTTTAATTTAGAAATCACAAAAAGCTTATAATTCATCCTATCTACTTCAGGAATGTATGCAACTTCTTGACATCAAGTTAAGAAGGAAGAAAACCGAAGAAAACCATTAAATTTGTGACATTAACTTGGTCTCTCTAAGTATTTTAGTAGCCCTCTGATATCATAAGAAACTAACTACAAATTTTAAAACAAGAAAAAACTAAATGCATAGCATGTTCAAGCTACTAATCCTTGAGATGCCAAGGGGTTCAAGAATCATACATTGCCACATCAAACAAAAAAATAGCTTTTCCAAGTGTTGAACATTAAGTATTCAGTCCAACAATATGAGAGAAATGCAATCATAAAAACCACAAAATTTGCAACTGAAGCATATTGTTCATGCAAATCATGAGTAAGTTTGGTGTGTTCAAGTGAGCATTTCCTACATATGATTAAGAGTTTCTATTATTGTGCCAAATGTTGCATGTCAATCATATATATTCAATCCCATCATGTTTTTATCTACTCGACACAATTTGTCCACATTTGACGTGATGAAATGTGTATACTATCTTGTTTTCACAGAGTTGTCCTATCTCTCTAACATTAAATAATATGGCACCATTAGAAAGAGTACCTTTTTTACTGCGAAGGTGGCATTAACCCTTAGTTCTAAGGAGGTGGTGGACAATATGATTTTAAAGATGTATGTGGAGGTGATGGTGGTGATACATGAACTATGTAGGTATTAATTTTTTTTTCCAAAAATTGAAAGCTATTAGAAAGACCTAAGCTGTTGAATGCCTCTAGGGGTCCTAACACCAAAGTAGCTCTAGATTCTGCTAAGGATGAGCTTACTTCTATTCAATCCCAGTTAGGTCTCTCTCTCTCTCTTTGATCCCATTCTACTTTCTAAAGAGAAATTGCTTCTCTCCAATTATCTAAAAGCTATTACCATCCACTCTTCTCTCCTCAAAGAGAGAGCTAGAGTGAATTGGATGAAGGAGGGTGACAAATGCTCTAAATTTTCTTCAATACCATCCTTACTAGGAGAAATCAAAATAAGATAAGCTCTATCATCTCTAGTGATGGCTACTTACTTCAAGATAAATCTGAGTTCCAGTAGGAAGCTGTGATATTTTTTCCTTCTCTGCTTGGAACTTTAAGCCCTTCCTTAGTTTCTACTTATCACCTGAGTAAATTTATCTCGAAAAGAATTTCTCCTAAAGATTTTGCTTCTTAACCAAACTAGTTGAGGATAAAGAGATAGAGGAAGTAGTTTTTAATATGAATGATATGAAAGCTCCTAGTCTTAATAGGTTTTGGTTGGGTCGGCCTAGTAAGGCCCGGCCCAGTGAGGCCCAACTTCAAGTCCAGGCATTAATGGTCCAGTAAGAAGAAGTCGTCTCCCATGCAAACGCGATGATTCACGTAGAGACCTAAACCCAATGGCAACCTACCACATATATAAGGTAATGTTCAACCATAATAGGGGTAAGAACTAAAAACCCTAGTGATCTCTTCGTTCTCAAAAAACCTAAAACCTACACAAAAGACTGACTTGAGCGTTGGAGGGGCCTTCCGGGAAACAACTCCCGGAGAGTCTTTGTTTGTCTTGCAGGTTTTTCATAGGCCAAGCTTTGCAAGATTATGGATCAGAACAACGATATTCCAGCCTTACAGAATCCGGCTGAACCAGGTTTTATCATTTCTTTCACAAATACTGGGAAGTGACAGGTCAGTTGGTTAAAAATGCTATTTTGTAATTTTTTTGATATTGTGCTCTTTTGAAAGAGATTAATATGACCTTCAATTGTTTTGCTCCCAAAGGTCCAAACCCTTCTTTTTTTGGTGATTTTACACCTATAGCTTGTACTAACTTCCTCTATAAAATTATTTCCAAAATTTTGGCTGCCAGACTAAAAAAAGCTATATCAAATCTATTTAGAAAAAATCAAGGAGCATTCGTGTGAAATAGGCATATTGGTGACAACATTTAGGTTTTTTAGGAACTACTCAAAGGGTATTCAAAGAGCAATTCCTGTTGGACCCCAAAAATTTTATTTATTTATTTATTTATTTTGCTTTATTTTATTTTCTTAGAATGGAGTCCATGATCTTTCTAGCATAAGGAGAAATTAGAAGCATTAAATGGAGAAATTAAGATTAAGTTAGAGTATAGTATGGTGTAAGTTAAACTGAAGATGTAACAATGCATAAGGGGCATTCTTGGAAGATCACTTATGGTTAAAAGGCTATAAGGCTTAATGGAAGGGCAAAGTGGACTTTGCACATTCATTTTGGGTAATAAGTGAAATAAGTAATTGTAGTCTTGTATTTTAGAGAAGCAAAATCATGAATTAAAGAGGGGAACAAGAGAGAGTGAATGAAGAGAAGAAGACAAGGAGAAAATGAAAAGAAAACGAGCTAGGGTTTTGGAGATTCTTGAAGAGTTTGAAGAATTTGACGCTAAATCAAGTAAGTATAAGCATTAAACCTTCTTGATTGTTGGATGAAGAATAGTTAGGGATAGTTAGAAGTGAAACTAAAGTTGAATGTGTAGGAAGTTTTGATGAATGGTATGAGTTAATGTTTAATGAACAAATATAGATTATAAATTGGTTTGTGAATGATATTGGGTTGAAATGAAGCTGAAAATGAAGTAGGAGTGATGTTTTAGGTTTAAGATGAGTTATATGTGAAATTTGGGAAGAAAAAAGTTGGAAAAAGTGGCAAAACATGTTCTCGGTGCACGTTTTTGTGAAAGTTCACCGTGGCTCGTTCCTACGCAAACATACTTTGGTATTTTGAGTATACCTTTTTCTGTAGTTATCCAAATGGAGTGATTTTTAATTTGGTGTAAACTAGAGACATAGTGATACAAGTTGTCAGATGAAATTGAGTTTAAATGTAATCTCTAAGAATCTCAATTTTTGGATGGAAGTTGAGAACAGAATGATGTTTTATAATAAGAACAGTCCAAAAATGTTTGGAGTATAACTTTTAGATTTATGAACCAAATTGAATGATCTTGGTGTCATTAGAAACTTAAGACAATGAAGAACACTTTTATAGATGAAAGTGTTATCAAATTTCATCATTTACTTGATAAGAATAATTATGGAAAAATAGACTCGAAGGTTTAAATTTATGGAAGGGTTTTGGTTCTTGAAGCTTAGGAAATGCATGGGTTTAAGTACTCTAAGATCATTTTAGTGAATGTATTTTCTTAGGGTTCTCAAATTAGAATTCCTATTGAATTGGGATTTTTGTCATTCTTAAAGGAAATCAAGAAGGAGATCAAGAAAGGCAAGAGGAGGAAGAGAAAAGACATCCTTAAGCCAATTTCTTAAGCAAGGAATTCAAGATGAGTACATGTTTATAATAGAGTAAATAAGCCACTAAATGTTTTCTTTGAATCAAGAAAATTTAATGATTTCAGTTGCATCATAAGTGTTGCATTTATTGCTTCTTGAATGAATTGAGAAATTGTGTTTTCTACATGAATTGTGTTGATGATTTATGAAAAGACTTTGAAAATGATTCTTTTTGAAAAGATACAAGTTTATAAAATTAGGTTTTCAGAAGGGGTTTTCGAAATATCTCATGTTCATAAAAAACAAGTTTCCAAAATGTGCCATTTGGGCAAACTGTTTTCGATTCATGAATTACATGTTATGTGAGTTTAGTGTAGTCCATTCAAGAATGTAACGTGCACGTTGACCAAGCCTTTGCCCGCTAGTGGCACAGAGCTTCTTCATAAATTCCCTCATGTTTATGTCTACGCATAACCACTATATGGGATTGCAATAGTACGTCAAGTTTACGACTACACAGAACCATTATGTAGAATTGTGTAGTTCGTCATGTTCATGAATCTACCCAAACCATTCTGATGTGCTTATGTGATTATGACATGTTAACGTCTGATACATACATGATTTATAGTTTGTGAATTTTGTTTAAGAATTTGAGAATGATACGTTTATGAATTCAATGAGAACTTTGGACGGGCAAATGAACATTTCCAAAAAGTTTTGCTTATTTTTCCGTTATAAACTGCTACCCACGAGCTTCAAGCTCACCCCCCATTCTCCTCCCCATATTCCAAAAAGTTTTGCTTATTTCTAAGTCCTCCTCCACGCTCTAGCTTCATGATCCCATGTCCGATGTTGGGCTCCGAAAACAAGGTCCAACAGTTTTTGTCTAAGAGCAATTCTTACACCCTAGGAGTGGTTCCTAGTTTCCTATTATCCATTCTTTGGGTTCTTCACTAAATTCCAGCAACCCTAACCCAAATTCCAGCCCTCTTAAACCATCATTCTAGTCATCTCAAACCTATATTCCGGCCATATTAAACCTGAAATCCTAAACCTAAATTTCTAGCAATCAAACCTTAAAGTTCCAGCCATACAAAATTTGAAAATTCTACATTTTTAGCCTAAATCCAATCTTGAAACTCGATATTCCTGCAGCCTACCATCAGCTATATTTCCTAATTTTGTGATTTTAGCTACTAGTTAGTAATTCTTCTATTTGTCCTACATAAATTTGGAACCAAAGCTTTGGTTCACAATGGCAACTCGTAGTGGAAGGGCGTATAAAAGAATATTTAGTGACTTAGAGCAAGATGAAATACTTTTGAATATTGCAAAATGATTGGGCATTGATGATCCTCCTTGACATACATTCCCTAAAACTCAAAACTCCATTCCCTAAAACTCAAAACTCCAACAAGGAATAATCAACCTATACTTGATGCTAAACATGGAGAACATGATAATAAGCAAGATGAAGGGATTGGTATTGACGAATAGCACAAACTAGGGAAAATCTTTGCTGAAAAATCATGTACTGATTTTAATTCTTCAAATTTAACAGTCACTACCTCTGAAGAAGTGTTTATTATGGGTGGCAAAATTAATGACATGTCTCTTCCAACTGATCAACTAGAATCTTCAAGCCTACATGTAGATAATGTTCAAGTACTTCAGAACATGGAGAGTTTGATAGTAGGAGATGATCAAAGTGTTAAAGGTGAAGAAAAACAGAACCAAGTACATTCTTTGTCAAACCCTAAAGCTGAAACAACTGAACAACAAATTCAAACACTTAAACAAGAAGCTGAAATGCCTGAACTAGAGGTTGAAACACCTCAACAACAAGCTGAAACCCCTAAACAACAAATCATGACACAAGGACAACAGGTTGAAACAACAAGGAAACAGGCTGAAAGAATCAGACAGTAATCTAATATAACAGAACAAGAGGTTGAAAAGATTAACCAGCAACTACATAGAGTTTCAAAGCTTGATAATACAAAACTTAATGATGTCCTTGGTGTTGTTGGTAAAGGTTGTATTGTAGTGGCTGATGAAGGAGAAGATGTGAGTTCACTTGCAAAGTCAAAATTCAGCAATGATGACAAGTTAATGCATTTGATTACAAGAAGCAGTAATATGTATGATCTTGATGCCTATGTTGTAGAGAAATCATGTGGTTTAGTTACGAATCCATTCGTAAATATATTGGTCAAGATTTATGATGTTGTCCATACTACTACACTATTTTTCAAAGAGGTTGTACGCCTATATGGATTACCTTCAAACATCACCTCTGATTGTAATGCAAAATTTATAAGTTATTTTTGACGAACTCTATGGAAAACACTGAACACTAAGCTTCAATTTTCAAGTTCTTTCCGTTCCCAAATCAATGGATAAACAGAGGTGGTGAATAGAAGCTTAGGGGACTAATGTGAAAATTTGGGACCTAATTCGTCCTATGACAAAATTTGCATACAACAGCTCTACAAATAGGTTTACTATTAAGAGCCCTTTTGAGATAGTTTCAGGAGTTCAACCAAGGAACTCTTTTGTAAAAATATAAAGGAAAGGCTTCGTACATTATGACTTTCCTCAGACCGCCACAAAGTGGAAAGCCTTATACACTGGGTACGTTGGCGTTTAAATTTTAAGGGAGAGCCTTAGAGCAACTAGTAAAAATTACTTCTCTATGACCAGAAGGTCATAGGTTCGAATCACGGACACAGCCTCTTTGAAAAAAAGCAAAGGTAAGGCTGCGTACATTAATGACTCTCTTCAGACCTCCACAAAGTGGGGAGCCTTGTGCACCGGGTACGTTGTTGACAACCAAGGAAGCCTACTGATCTAATTCCTTTACTACAAACAACAAAAGTTAGTGCTGAAGCTGAAGGTTTTGCATAACACATGAGGGACATTTTTTATGAGATACGACAAACGATAACAACCAATAACTTGTCTTATAAAGAACATGTTGATTAGCATCATTGATTGGTAGAATTCGATGAAGGGGATATAGTGATGGCTAAGATTCGTCCAGAGCATTTTCCAAAAGCAAAGTATAAGAAACTCCATTTACAAAATGTTGGACCTCATAAGATCATCAAGAAGATAAGTGCTAATGCTTATGTTTTGGAATTACCAAGTGAAATAAGAATAAATCCTATCTTTAATGTTGCAAACTTAACTATTTATCATGGACAAGGTGATGAGCAATCCTCTCCTATAGCTGTAAGAATTCCAACCATTTCCCAACTTAAAAAGGAGATAGAAGATGTTATAAATGAACAAATTCTAGCTACCAAAGATGGAGGATTTCTACAATTTCTTGTCAAGTGGAAAGGAAGACCGATTTCTGACAACACTTGGATTTTAGAGTTTGAATTTCAGAAGTTGAATCCAGATTTATATGATCAGTCTTTATCACATTCTACATCGAGGACGACTTCAAACAAGTCAGGGAGATTGATGCAAAAGAACTTAAAAGTCTATAAAAGAAATAAAAGAGAAAAGATTAATCAATCACAACCTTTAATTTGGTGAGATGAGAATTGGGAATTGAGTTGACATCAAAGATCAAGGCTAAAATCCATATTGTAATATTAGAAAGGAAGTAGAAGTATTATGTTATTCTTATTTAGATATGTTATCCTAGTTGTATAGGACTTATAAAATTTTTACTATAATAATTTTTACTATAATAGGATTTAAATTACAAATCCTTTTCCTACTAGAATAAAGAATTTTTATTATAATAGGATTTAAATTACAAATCCTTTTCCTACTAGAATAAGGATTCTAAGAAGTCTACGTATATGTACTCAACCTTTCATTAATAAGAAGCAATCTGGAATTTTTTTACAAACTTGAGTTTTCAACTAAAAGATGTGATGTTTTCTTCCAAGGGTGATTCTTATACCCTAGGAGAGATTCCTAGTTTCCTATTATCTATTCTTTGGGTTCTTCACTAAATTCCAGCAACCCTAACCCAAATTCCAGCCCTCTTAATCCTACATTCTAGTCATTTCAAATCTGTATTCCAGCCATATTAAACCTAAAATCCTAAGCCTAAATTTCCAGCAATCAAACCTTAAAATTCCAGCCATACAAAATTGAAAATTCTACATTCTTACCTAAATCTAATATTGAAACTTGATATTCCCTTAGCCTAATATCAGCTGTATTTCCTAATCTTGTGATTTTAGCTACTAGCTAATAATTCTTCTATTTGTACATACAAAGAGGAACTGTTTTGTTTCCTAATCAGAAAAACAAAGAACCAGATTAAGAAGCATTACCTCCCAGTAAAGCTGGCGGCAATCTGTGCATTGCCAGAATTCCAAATTTTTGTTGAATAAACAATTGGGAATCTTTTGGAAACCTTTTGCAGCTTCAATAGCCTCTACAGTTGTTAATGGCTTTTGTATGAACTTCCCGTTGCATTTAGTGCACCTTGACATCAATTGATCCTCACTAATTTTTAACTGGAAAGTATTTATTACCTGCATAATATCTTCACTTCTTAGTGTTCCAAACTATGTTTCAATGAACTCAAGAATGCTTCACCATTAGCAGTCCTTTACAGAAGAGACAAGTGAAGACGGAATGATGGAGAGGCTTTGAATGGACATACAAAGAGGAACTGTTTTGTTCTTTTATATCAAAGAAGCGAAATAGAGTAAGCATGTAGGAAATATAAATGATTCAGCTTCTAATAACACGTCAAGCTTCTAATCGCTCAAGGAAAGAGCAAAAGGAAAAAAAGTATATTTAAAGTCCCTCTCACTAAACATTAAAATAGTGGCTTTTTCAATGTTTCAAGATGAATGCAGCACAGATTTTTGTAAGTTCAGCCAATTTCAAACAGCTAATAAATTCAACATCAAATAATCATTTGATTAAAAAATAATTTTTCTTTACATCATTTTCAGTAACTAGTTAACCATAAACCTTCTTGAATGCATGATTATTGTACCTCAACTAACTGCTCATTTTTAAGAAGACTCTTCACTCTATATATTTGATTCTTTACCAAGTACTGGTGTCTCAAGAGTTTTGCATCTCTCGTCAAAAGCACTCTATCCTCTTTGCATGCTTGATCTATTAATTCTCTGCATGTGATGAGGAGAGGAAAGGAAGTGCAATCAAGATCCCTTCTTCATTATCAAAAAACAAAAAATGTATATGGATCAATACCTTGAATCTGGCTTTTTGGAAAATGGAATTGCAGCATCTATTCCTACACATCTTAGATGCTTTGCCAAACCTTCCACCTGCATGACTAGATAATCAGTCTCCTAACAGGATCACAAATCACAACATTTAACTTTTCCACCACATGAAATAAAATTTAAGGAGGTTATTTCTTAGATTTTGTTTAACATAAAGCAGGACTAGAGGAAATCTTATGTACCAATCTTGCCCTCACTGTACTGATTAGCAATTTAAACTAAGGCCAGTGTCAAGCTTGGTCAATCCTCTTATTGCTACACCTATAGGTCCCAAATTCAAAAGCTAAAGAAGCCAACATGAAGTAGATCACTTATATGCCATTGCTCCTTTCAAGATCAAGTCAAGTAAATTAATTCATAAAATAGTACATAATATAAAAATTAATGCTTACCATCACGTCGCAGAGGAACTTGGGGCAACCATCACCCCCTATGGACTTATCCCAAGGTGGAAGGCCTTGCCAGTCATCAGTGTCCTCAAAATGCCTCTCTCTCCTATCAGTAATCACATGTAGCTGCTTTTTCTCCTTCTTCTTCGAGGATTTTGGTTTTCTATCAGATTCTCTCAATAAGATTTTTTCCCCATATTTTAGTACAATCTTCAGGAGGGTTGAATCCATAGGTTTGGTAAGAGAAACTGATAGCTTAAATTTTATGCTTTCCATCTCAGCTACTCTTTGAGAATATTGAGAAGACATGGTAGCTTGAACAATATCCAAAGCTTCAGAAACTTTGACCCTAAAAGGTTTAATGCCAACATCTTTCGTTTCAAGAATTTCTTTCAAACCGAGACTAAGGTTTAAAGAATTCAATTCCATTGCTTTGTCATAAGTACCTAAGTTAACATCCAAGAGATTTTAAAAGCAGGTCAAATAGAATTAACTCTTAAAAGCATCAACATTACCATAATAAACCATCAAATATACACATGAAGCATTCTCATAATAACAACATTGATCAAGTTTTCACTAATTTGGGTGGTTCACATAATATGAGGACCTCAAAGAGTAAGTTCATAGTACATTATACATCAACTATTTCCAAATAATAAATATAAATAATTCTTATAAAGTGTAGATCAAATAATATAAGATTTACAACACCACAAACCTTCTTTGATGAAATTTTCAAGGAAGACATTAAATATGCCCAGCAAGCAGTGGGCATCAGTAGCAGCATATGTTTTTTGCTCTTCTGTAAGAGGGCGAAGTGACCAATCACTACATTGAAGCTCCTAAAGAAAATCCAAATAATGTTAAAGAGTTCTCCAATGTAATTCCTGAAATTTCAATCCTCTTCAAAGGTGTCCGTTCAGTGGCTTGTACAAGAGATAAAAGGTAACAATCATGTCTAAAATTTTTGGAGAAGGAATGAATCAGCATGATTTACCTACAATGAAGGTCAAAAGCTTTTACAGTTTAAATTAGAAACAAATAATACCGAATTACAACCTAACAAGCTCTAACGATCGATTCATATAATACAAATGCCAATTAAAAAAATCAGTAGAAGAACAACACAGGAGTATTTCGTAGCTTTATAAGTAGATTTGCAATAAACTACGCTTCCCTTAACCATATAACCACTACCAGATCTCCACGAAAACCAAGTCCCAACACTACGTTTTCAATAACTATAATTGCAGCTTAAAGGGTAAAAATCATACCTTGGAAAGATGTAATCCCAACACTTCTCTGCATATAGTAGCCAAGCTCTTTGTTTCCTTTGGCATCTTCTTTCCACGTCGCTTATGTTGCGTATAATTATATATCGAGGTGATATCCAAATACGGTTCCAACTGTTACCACCCATTGCTTATATCAATCCAAATGTCACCAGAAACTGATTACCAATATGATCTTACAACAATAAAACTTATCCCTAAAAAAAAGAAAATTTAAAATACCTTGTTGAAACCAGGATGAGAGTCATTGGAAGAGAAAGTGGAAGATAAGTAAACCAAATCTTGTTTGAATCGAAATCCTAACTTCAATATGTCGGGAGACACGAATACGTCTCTCAACAATTCCCAAATTGAGCAGAGAGGAAGCGAGCAAAGGTCGAGGAGGAAAACTGGCGACTCATCGGAGGATGAGGTGGAGGAGCCGAGATGGCAAGCAAGCTGGAGAAGGGTGACGGTGGGGAACGTTGGCTGGCGAGCGCAAAGAGGCTTCCACTCGGCATCCAGGCCGATGACGGAAGAACGACTCAAACACTGAGTTAAGAGAGAGAACTCAGGCGACTCGGTTGAAGTGATGACATGGATTTGTAGTGGACTTTGGCTCATGGAAGGATCCATTCTACGCACAGAATGTAATCTTTTGCCTATTTTGTAGAAGCCTTCCAGGACAAGCTCATTCGTGTACTTCGCCTATTTTACAGACGGCTTTTTTTTATGTTCGGACTTGTCTAAAGAAATGCGCAGAGGCTGTTTGGAACCTTCAAATTGAATTCATCATCGAATTGAATTTAATTACATTAATAAAGTTATGATTGAATTCAATTTATACTATTTTCGAATTGAATTCATCGTGGAATTGAATTTATTATCGAATTGAATTTAATTACATTAATAAAGTTATGATTAAATTCAATTTACACTGTTTAGAACAAATCTAGTAATATTAGAATTGAATTCAATTACACTATTTGGAACAAATCCAGTAATATTAGAATTGAATTCAGTTACACTGAGTTCTTCAAAATATATAAACTTTAATTTATA
>JAOSBP010000002.1:25351822-25370500 GCA_027563825.1 Erythroxylum mucronatum | reverse complement strand
AAGTTTTATTTAATTTATAATTATTATTAGTAATAAAATATTTATTATTATTTTAAAAACTTTGAAAAAAATGGGGGGAATGATAGGTAGGTAGGAGGGACGGAGGGAAATTTTGTAAATTTTGTAAAAAAATCTCCCAATTTTTTAAAATTTTCGGTACTGACCGGTATTTTAAATACTGACCGGTACAGTCAAAATTGGCCGGTACCGGCTGGTATTTTTGGTCAGTACCAAAGACGAAATCTGGGTACTGTTTTTCGGCTGGTACGGAACGGATTTCATTACATTGGATCATAGCCATTGCAGAGAAATCATTTACAAAAGAGACATTAATTACATATATAAATATGTATATATGTATGAAAAATCAAGATTGTGTGACATAACAAAAAGTTTTCCAACAGTCGAACAAGTGCCACAGGTGTGTTTAGTAGATTAAATATCAATAAACTTAGAAAGAGAGTTGGAAGTTGGAATGAGTGTATAGCCAAAATTATTAGAATTCTTTAAAGGTTCATGATTGGTGTTGAACTAACTATAATGCAAAGTCATATCTCTTGTTAATAAAATCCAAAAGGTTTATCAATCTAGGGTGTAACCTATCTATAATAGATATGTAGAAATTATTGCACGTCAAATAATATTAAAAATATTGGTTTAATAAGTTGGACTGTTGAATTTTTTTTTCACCTCGAGAATAAATTGAATTGTTTCAAGCAGAATGAACAAGACACACTTTGGATGAAGCAATTTCTTACCAAGCCATATTATTAAAAGTAACGAGAGCATCTTTGAATTGCTCACATTTTAGCAAAATATGCTTTCCATAATCATATTGATTGTGGAAAGGATTGAAAAGCAACATTATTCTATAGGATATGATAAATCAATTGTGTAGAATTCAAAGGATTTGAACACTATTAAAGGTAACGTAAAAAAACTCTTTAAGAAAAACAAAAGAAAGAGACTATTTGAGAGAGAAATGCAAGATATTTTATTCCTTGATAAAGATTAATTTTATTCTTTCATTTTAAAAAGTTACTATGATACATTAAAACAATCATTTAGGTTATTGAATTATTCCTAAGACTATATTTATAATTTTAATATAGGTGGTACTATTAATTTTATCATTGATTTGTTTTGTTATTAGTTATTAGTTAATAGTAATCAAAATAGTAATAAAGAACAAAAATAATTGTTAGTCCCTAATGGCACTAGAGAAAGGACGAAATTGTGCCACAATAAATTCTAAACAAAATATTTATTAATTTATTATGTCGATGAGCACAATTTATAAAAGATGAATAATGATATTGTTATTCCCTAATGGCACCCAAGAGGAGGGTGAATTGGGTGAGTTCAAGATTTTAATTAAAGTATACTAACTTATAAAATAATGTTTATAAATTATCACTAATGGGAGAATGAAATAAAAGTAAATGAATTTAATTATACTTGTAAACCAAAAAGCATAGAGAAAGGAAAGAGAGACGCCAACCTATTTATAGTGGTTCAACAAACAATCCTTGCTTGCCTCTCCTAAGACTCGACTTAGATTTTAACTATAATTATTCTTTCAAGATAAATACCCTTTGCACAATATTTTACTTTGACAAAGAGGAATCTCCTTTTCAATCTTTCTTCAACATAAATAGGAACGTCAAACCACTTTTAGATTAACCCAATACAATGATCATACACCTAAATACAACTTACAACTCAAACTTGCTCACTTGGTTACTTTGATAATCACAAAAAAAAACCCCACACACTCCAAATGAGACAATGAATGCTCAAACGTTTTAAAAATAATTAGAAATGTGTATAGAGGACATTCAAAAGCTTCTTGATGCTATGACTAATGAGAAAACACGTATTTATAGTGTTTTAAGACATAAAATAGTCATTAGAGCTAGGAACTAGCCATTACTATTGATATATTAGATATATTGATCAACCAGTATGCATTAAAAGATTTAGATTCACTAAACATTGGAACATTGGTCGACAAGTAAAGGATACTGGTTTACTAACATGAAAGATTGGTTAAAAAATATGTCGATAGTGTTACAAAAAGCTCTAGATAATTGAAATTTAATATCTTTAACCTATATTTTCATCGACTACTAACCCATATAGGTCAACCAAAAATATTATCTTAATACCTTCAAATACTCAACTTAATTTGATTAATATCATTATGATTAAAGACATTGTAGAAAGTTTCATAAAGATTATTTTAAAGATCAAGAAGCTTTTATATTAAAAACAAAAGTTTCAATACCTCTTAATGAATGTAAAGACTCATGCTATGAAATGAAATGAAATCTTAATGCATAGTGAGCCTTTTAGACTATCAAAGAAAAGTAAGATGAGCATACAATAAGTAATAAATGAAATAACCTCGATGTGCCTTGATTTTCTTCTTAACTTGATCTTGTTATTAAAGATTGCAAACATCTTTTTTTTAATCATAACTTTGGATACGGTAATATTTTGTTCTCATATTCCTTCTTATCAACAACATTAAACTCGTTAATAATACTTATGTTTTGTTATAATCAAAACCCTAATTAAAACCTTCATTGGTTCAACAATCTCCCTTTTTTTAGTGATGACAAAACATTTATGAAATTAGAAAGTAAAGTACTAATTTTATCATATAGATAACAACCCTTATCGAGATAATAATTAACTCCCTTTTAATTTGTGGATAAAACACAAATCTATGTCATAACCACAATTCAATAGTAAGAACAATATTCATTAAAAATATACATTTTCAAAGAAATATAAATATATTTGATGTGTGTTGAACATACCATAAGATAAAACCTAAATCTACACACCAAATTTTAAGTTGTGGTAAGTAAGGGATTGTATCCACAAGGAGTGTATGTGTAACTTTTGTAATGAAAGAATCAATGTTTGGGATATGGGGGTTTGGTTGAATTTTATAAACAAAATGAAGTAAAATTACACTAATGAAATTTATTCAAGTTAAACAATATAAAAATGAGAAGATTAATGAAGGAGTTTAGAATTTGGTTCTTGGTTCAATCTCGACCTACACACAAATAAGCATACTTAATAATCTTGTTGTTCTCATACTAGAATATATAGGGTGTAGGTTAATAATAAGCTCTGTTAACTCCAGTTTTTCCTTAAGTCATACCTAATTAAAATAAGCTCTTTGACTAAATCTAATTATCAAATAACCTAGAATAAGCTCTTTAGATTTAACATGACACTTGCATTATAAATTGGGAAAACATATTAATCTAGTCAATATCCACATAAGCTCCGGTTGTTTAACCTATGATATGTTATCCCTAATGATTCACAATCTTTAGTTTACCATAAATAAATCAAAGATACACCTATTACATATTGTATTCTAGATTTTGGCAATAATTTCTTACACAAATGATCTATTGAAAGAGTTTAAATCATTCTTATATGAATACCTAAAATAATAAGTAAAGAATAGCATAATAATTTCTAGAGAGAGAGAATAAACAATATAAGATGACGAGATGTACAAATGTGTTCTTAATTCCCATAAGGATCATACCAAATCTCATCAACCGAATCGCTTTTTCGAGAAATACGAGACATCTAAGTCATACAAGTAAAGAGATTTAAATCCCGAATTGGATCCCAAATTGACGGGTTAGTGTGAGCTTATCCATGCAGTTATGCACTCTTCGAATAGGAATCTATTTTTTGAAAGATCCTGGCTTTCGTGCAGATGGTGGAAACTGCCAAGTTGGAGTACGGTAGGGGCAGAGGGAATTTTCGGTGCATTGGTGAAATTAAATAGAATAAAAAATAAATATAATAAAATAAGGTTATATTAGTATAGAAAATTGGCATGATATCGGATCCACAGAAATAGATAAAATATCTATCATAATTATGTCATCGAGGAAAAGGCCACCGAGTAATGAATTCTTTCTTTCTGATAACTTTGATAGAATGCTTCTATTTTCCTTTAGAACCAGAAGGAAGAAGGATTGCTCTCCATGGATCATGAAGAGGTAGGTATTCTACCCACTCCCTTCTTTGTCTGTTTTAATGTCTATTTAAAGATGCACAATTAGATACAAAACCATGTATCCAACTGTATATATCAAAATTTTCTCAATTCGTGTTTATATATAGCCATATAAGTATATACACATCCCTGTATGTTGCAAGAAATGATGAAATGATCTTTCACACTTCCAGGGAATTCATTTCTTACATTTTCTTATCCTATGCACGATTGTGTAGGTTATATGCAATTCAATGCAATAAGCAATTGAAAGATTTTTAAACAATGTTCAATTGAATGAACGAATCTTTAATTTTGAGAGTTGATGCATAAATAAAAATCTTCAAATATCATTTAGGTAAAACGATGAAAAAGTTTGATTTGGAAAAAAATTAAACATAATGTGAGGAATATTCACAATCAAAAGGCTTAAACCAATCTTCAACTAAATTAAAAAGGGTTCAAATTTGAAAAGTAATGTATAAAGAAGCAATTTGCATTTATCATGAAGGAAAAATGATCAAATGGTGCAACATTATATGGATTAAGAATAAAGAAACCAGTAGTGCAATATTGCAACATCATATGGAGCAAGATCTTACCACCTAAACTTTCCTTTCTCCTATGGCTGGCTATTAAGAACCATCTTAACACTGTAGATAGACTCAGGTATTTACATGTGGATTCTTCATGCCCTTTTTGTTCAGCAGCAGATGAGACCAATACTCATTTATTCTTTATGTGTGATTTCACCAACCGTATATGGGAAGTAATAAAAATGAGGTGCAACTGGTCTTTACTAGCTAATACATTTTTTAGTATAATATAGCTATTGTCTTCTCAATTACTCCCCCAAAGTTGATCTACATTGTACTCATGAGCATGTGTGTGCAAAATATTTGCAAAGAAAGAAATAGTTGACGATTTGAAGCCAAGCAGAAACCTAGCCCACTTCTCATTGCAGAGACAATGGACAACATCACAGAATTGTTACTATTAAGAGGTGTGGTGTAAAACTCCAACCTTCGTTATATCATCACTTAATCATATCTTTTGAGTAGTAATAATGCTACAATTTTAAATGGACATGGTATTCCCCTTGTAATCTTCTACTGCTTATAACTCAATTCTTTTTAATGAAAATTCCTTTTTTTTTCAAAACAAAATGATCAAAAAATTTGATTCAGATAAAATTAAGCACAATGTTAGACAATTTATAGTTAAAAAAATTAAATCAAACATCAACTGGATTAAGAAACAATTAGTTTTGAAAATTAATGCATAATAAGCAAATCCTTAAAATTAATTTAGGCAAGAATATTACAATTTTCAATTCAGATAGAATTAAAAATAACTTAAAATAATTGAGAGTTAATAAAACTCAAATTAGGTATAAATTAAACTAAAGATCCTCCAATTTTGAAAATTTTAGTACAATTCTTAGGAAATTAGGCAATTCCTAATTTTAAAACCCTAATTTATCCTAAATGCTAAATTGATGCAATTGAAAGTGTAATACATGAAATTGAATGGATATACATTTTATAAATTGAGATTAGTTGTTAATGGAATCATCAATTGATCAAAGGAAACATGAAAATGAAAAATCTCAATTGAGTGAAGATTAGGGTTAACAGTTGGTGATATAGAATGAATGGAGGTTTGGAGGACAATTGGCAAACACTTTGGAGTATAAGGCAATTTTTTATAGTCATAGGAAGCATATGAATCTCACCAAAGAAGCAAAGATAATGTTGGAGGAGGTTGGTGCTATGGAAGAAATATTTGTCATTTTTAGTGATGCTATAGAGGCATGTGTAGCGATGAGGTTAACACAAGAGATGGAGGTTGGATATGGTTGTGAAGAAGGAGTTGGGCTTTTTTGAGATGATTTTACAAAGAGAGAGAGAGAGAGAGAGAGAGAGAGAGAGAGGAAAAACTAAAGAGTAGGTGTAGTGAATAAGAAAGATGGGTTGTCTATGTTTTAAGATGATTTATTGGTCGACTAGAAGCTTATATTGGTCGACCTATGTCTTTTATTGCTCAACCAAAGTTTATGACCAACACAATCTCAAAATAGAAGGGATATATCAAATTCAGGAATATTGGTTGACCATTCAGTGATACTAGTCGATAGGTATATCTAGTTGGGTGACTAGATAAAAGCTAAAATCTCAGGTGGAACTCATATTAGTCCACCAATTTGGGATATTAATCAACTTTAAGTTTTGAAAACTTATTTAAAAGTCTTTTGACATTAAATTAAAACAAAAAAACACACATTTACTTAAAAATACATTAAAAACTCGTTTATCTAAGATAATTTCGATCAATCATCCCTAATTCTCTTCTAATTAAACAAAATCTATTTTCACTCATAGATTTATTAAAAGTGTTGGCCAATTTGTATTGTATATCCATGAATTCTAATGAAATATCTCCATTTTGCACATGATCTTTAATGAAATGATATTTAATTTCCATCTACCTTGTTCTAGAGTGTTGAATAGGGTTCTTTGTCAGATATATGACACTTAATTGGTATCTTAGTGAGATTGAATCTATAATCTCCAAATTGATGTCTAAGCCAAAGAATTTGAGCACAACAACGACCAACTGCCATATACTTGGATTTTGTTATTGATAAAGCAACTGAATTTTCTTTCTTAATAAACCAATAAACTAATGTTTTTCCTAGGAATTGAAAAATATAATGTGTGCTTTTTCTATTCAAAAGATTAACGACAAAATCCACATACGAATAACCAATTAAGTCAAAGAACGTATTTTTAAGGTACCAAAGTCCAAAGTTAATGGTTTTATATAAGTATCTAAGGATGTGCCTAATGGCTAATAGAGGTGATTCTATAGGGCTTCATTGAAATCCAAGATATAGGCAAACACTAAACATAATATCAAGCTTACTTATGGTAAGATAAAATAATCTATCAATCATACCTAGAGCTTTACATCCACCATCTTACCCTTATCATCTTTATTCAATTTTGTCGTAATGCTCATAAGCGTGTCCCTAATGATTTGGCTTGATCCATTGTGAAGAGTTTGGGTAGGTTTTTTTTTATGTAATTTACTTTATTTTTAAAGATACCTTCCTTCATTTGCTTGATTTGGATTCTAAGAAAGAAGTTAAGTTCTACCATCATGCTTATCTCGAACTGCATACTCATATACTTGGAAAATTATTTAAATATATTCTCATTAGTAGCGCCAAAAATAATATCATCAACATAAATTTAAATAATTAGGATAACATGCTTATGCATTTTAATAAAAAGTGTACTAGTCAACTTTGCCTTTAGAAAGTCCATTTTCTAAAAGAAATGCACTTAGTCTGTCATACCAAACTCTAAGGGCTTATTTTTGCCCATATAAATCTTTGGAAAGTCTATAGACATGGTCAGGTGCATCATGTTTTTCAAACCAACAGGTTAATTAGCACGGACTTCTTTTCAAATGAATTCGTTTAAAAAGGCACTTTTAACATCCATTTAAACAATTTGATATCTATATAGGATGCAAATACAAACAAGAGAGCCTTTTAGCCGATAGAGAAAAATTTTCCCTAAAGTCTATGCCCTTCTCTTGATTATACCCATCTGCTACCAATCTAGCTTTATTTCTCAAAATATGTCTAGTTCATGTAATTTATTTTAAAAGACCTATTTGGTACCTATAGTCTGGACTTTATTCCTCTCAAATTAGTTTGACTCCTAACGTATAGCTAGAACCTAACATTAATTATTAAAGGAATCTTCTATTGTCTTAGGTTCGATTTGACAAATGAAAACAAGATGAGATAAATCTTTAGGATGCGATCTAGTTATTACCTTTTGTTGAACATCACTTAAAATTTGATTAGGAGGATGGCTCTTCTTGAATTTCCATTATCTTGGGAGTTCCTCATCCTTGTTATTTCCCTTATTTAGCCTGGGTGGACTGCATAATGTTAACTTGACACCTAGATCATAAGTTAATCCTACGAGTGCATATGACTTAGCTTTTTCATAATTCTATCCATCTAGTAACCATCCGAGTAATAAGATATTGTAATTCCAAATATGCACAATTCAACCATTCATTCATTATAATAGTCTAAATGTAATCTCGTCATCATTCAGTACATAAATTTAAATCCTCTTTAGGAATAATATAATAATAATTTTAGTTTACAATTTTAGTACTACATTAATCCCCCATTGCCTATATTGACGGTCAAAGATATAATCTTCCAAATACTTGAGAAAAAGATATCAATTAGATAACTTTCGTCAACCATGTCTAGAAGTTACTCATGCTTACAGTTGTAGCTTCTAGCTATTCAACTCAATAACTTTTTTCCACTTTTCCTAGAGGAGGGGAAACATAATGAAAAAAATGAGTATTACTCTCAATAGGGGGCATTTTTATCTGTGAGTGATCATGCATCAGAAAATTCATTTTATTTCAAAAACCATTTTTTGGTTTCTAAATACAAGTAATAATTTCACTACCTATGCTTACATACAGCCATGCCTATTGATATATCAACAACACTCGAACACAAGCATAAAACATATCAAGGCTTAAGAACAATTTTCACATTTCATGTCAACGTCTAAACAAGGCATCTATTCTTGAATCAAGCATCATCATAGTCATGAAAACACAAGTTCATCAATCATCACAATCATCAACCACTTAAGAAGATATCATTTATTTGATCAAGCAACACTATATCAAGCATGAAGCATTCTTGTAGCTCAATATCATTAAACAAGCCCTTTACCAAGTTTATACTCATTTCGTTAAGTCTTTAACCTAGGGATCCTTATTTCATTTCCTAATTAACCTCACTTAGGTCTTTTACCAAAGCCACCTCACTTAAGTATTTGTTTAATGAAATTTTGCCTAAGTCACCTCACTTAAGTCTTTTGCTTAAGTTACCTCAATTAGGTATTTGTCTATGAAAATTTACCTAATTTACCTAATTTTTTTCCTAGGTTGCCTCACTTATTTCTTTGTTTAAGGAAATTTGCCTAAGTCACCTCACTAAGATCTTTGCTTAAGAAAATTTGCCTAAGGCAACAAATGTAAGTGAGTTGACTTAAGGAAATTTACCTAAGTCATCTCACTTAGGTCGCTGTTTAAGAAAATTTGCCTTAGTCACCTCATTTAAGTCTTTTGCCTAAGCCACCTCACTTAGGTCTTTTTTAAGGAAATTTATCCAAGTTAACTTACTTAGGTCTTCGTTTAAGAAAATTTGCCCTAGTAACCTCACTTAGGTCTTTTACCTAAGCTACCTGACTTTTCTTTGTTTAAGGAAATTTTCCTAAGTCACCTTACTTAGGTTTTTTATTCATTTTATTTAATCAATCCATTTATTATCAATTTTTCATGGAATGCACTTCACTTTACTACACATTTTAAAATAACAACTAATTTTTAATCTAAAAAAAAGTTCAAGGCACATGTCTTAAAATTTCAGCACAATCTAATAATCAAAGATAATATTAATACATAATAGCGTTGAAAACTTGTCAAATTTCTCATAAGTATTCATATATTTCCTACACCATCCATTTCAAGCAACTCTCCTAATTCACGTAAAAAAAACTTTTCATAGGAATTTTATAATGACACCACACTCACAAAATTTACTTATAAAGCAACAAGTTCTCAACAAGCATAACTTGAAAACCATATAGTTATAAACCAAAAAAATTTTCACACTTATTATTCACGCGTGTGAAACATCTTCCTAAATTTGATTCTTACAGTCCCTAAAATTACTTTCCAACAATAGAACACATTTAATGCGCTAACAACCATAACAACATATGGCAGATCAACTATATCTCCCAAGCAATTACGAATTTATCCAAACCATTTTACAAAAAAATTACCCAATACAACTTTCATGTTTTAACCAAATTCTAAATTAAGTTTGTAGACACTCAAATCATAAGTATAATCCTAGAATTAACTTTAGTCTTGCTAGACAAACTAGTTTCAAAAATTCGACCATATCTCTTAACTTTTAAAATCTAGGCACCCTTTTGTTAAAATAAACTAGAAATGTATATATATAATTTTTACGTTTTACACTTTATCGAATTCCCGACTTTTAGACCTGAAATATTTAGAGCAAAATAGTCAAGTTATTTATGCACAAAACTGTAGAACTACACTTATTAACCTTTATCTCACAAATTAAATCATACTTCCTCAAACCCTTTGATAGCCAATTAGAACACATAAATATTCATGAAAGATTAGTATTTCTAGAAAAAAATTTCTCAAAATAATTACATAAATTTTTGTTTCAAAAGGGGTTTAGGAAGGGACGCAATCCCACTCAACTATTGCTGAAAATCAAGCCTTTTTCTTACCCCAAATCCCCCTCTTTTTTCAGCTTTTAAACCCTAACGAACATTTTTTATTTCCATCCATGCCCCATAATGTGAAATTCCAACTATGCCCTTAATAAACCTTCTTCCGCTTACTTTACTCCATATCCTTATTTGTCCGTCCACATTTATTTTTAATATATATCCACTTATTTTGACACCTATAGGTACACTGATTTCCTCAAAAATAAATATCATCTAATAAATGGCAATTTATTTCACCTCCATTGTATTTTTTACCAATTTATTCACTAACATCAATTATTTTTATTCTTACCTCCAAAAATTCTAACTCACCAAGTTCATCCTCAAATTCCAAAATTATTCACAAATTATCTCCTCATTAAACTAATTATAGGGGAAAATTTTCCACTTTTAAGCACCAAAATGGAAAATACTTTAGAAAATCACGTGTAAGAATAAAAATAATAGGAAAAATACACTATATGGGAAAAATATAAATTAATAGGACTAAATAGTGATTGAGAAAACTAAAAGAAAATTTAGGGCGTGACAACTCTTAACATAATAAAATTTCTTCCTGAAAATTTGAAAGTGTTACTCTTTTGTAAGGTAATTGTAGAATCATCATCCCAAAAATACACATGCAAAAATAAAACTATTATTTATTTGGAAAAGCTTTGCAAATTCCTTTTAAAGACATCATATCAAATAATAAAAAGTTTACTGCAAGTAGTTAATACAACATCTAGCCTTACTTAAAAACCTAACATGTATTTCATCTTACACAATTGAAAATAAAATCTAGTCGACACCTTTCCAATCATTATATAGCATCGTATCTAATTCAAAGTATTGCAATTCATTTTCTTATTAAAACATTTCCAAATTATCCTTAATCTTGAAAGCAATTACTTATGATAAAAATAGTTGAAAAAACTAAGTCAATTAATCAAATTCATTTCACAATTTCGTAGTTTGTAGAATCAATCCAAAATATGATGAATTTACCTTATCACATATAAAATGCGTCATTAATTGGCAATTAAATAAGATACTAAATCATTTCCCCCCATTTTCCATCTAATGCAATTCTTAAAACTTATATAATTTCCACTTACCTTTCGATAATTGTACCTACATGATAACATAAATTTAAATCTAAATCTATAAGACAATTTTGACTAATCATAACTTCAATTAAAACATACCTTCCTTAAACCATAACATAAACAAAAATTCCATATACCACCACTTATCCTTGTGCTTTGAACGATTCATAGACTTTATACGATATGTGAGAGAGACTCAAAGAGATATTAAGGATGTGCCACATTATGGTTTACCATTAGAGATGCATATTCAAACCTTCTATAATGGGCTTAACTAAACAACTCACCAAATTATTGATGTAGTAGCTAGTGAAACACTTAATAATAAGACATTAAAAGCAACCCATGATCTCATCAAAGATATGGCCACTACCTGTGGTGTTCTTCTTAAGAAAAAGCTAGCAAGCCACCAAGAGTACATGACGTAGATGAAGACATAGTATTGGTAAGTTTGGTTGAAGCTCTAAGCAAGAAAATAGTTGGATTGATAATGAATCTCAACTATTTCAAGTAATGCAGTGTAAGGTGTGCAGGCTAGGACATCCACGTCAAAAATGTCACTCACTATATGATATGGTAAATCTAAAGCATATGGCTTATATGGGGAATGCTCCTAAACTCTAAAATAATCCACATAATAATACTTACAATCCAGGATGGAGGAATCACTCATATATATCTCAGAGGAATCAATGCCAGCTAAAGAATAGCCATTCACTAAGATTTTAACATCATCTACCTCAAGAAAAGAAGCCAAGTTCGGAAGACCTCATGATTAGATTTATTCAAAATTTAGAGTCAATATTTCAAGCTACTAAAACCTCATTAATAAATCAAAAGGCTTCTATTCAGAACTTTGAAAACCTAATTGGTTAGCTGGCAAAGGTAATTTTTCAAAGACAATAAGTGAGTTTTCCTAATAGCATTAAGACAAATCCTTAAAAACATGTGAAGGAAATCACCTTTAAGATCAAAAAGGAAGTGCACGCTAATAATAAGAGGCAAGGTGAGGAGGAGAATAACAAAAAAAAGTCAAGTGAAAGCTAAGGAAATATAGCATCCTCTGAAAGTTAAGAACTTCTAACCTACCATCCCAAAACCTACTAAGTTGATGAAAGATCACATGGATGCATAGTTTAGAAGATTCCTTGAACTTTTTAAGCAAATTCATCAACTTAACTTTTGTTAAGGCTCTTTCACAAATTTCTAAGTATGAAAAATTCTTAAAGAAGTTGCTATCTAATAATAGAAAGTTGGAGGAGTTGACTATCATACGACTAAGTGAAGAATGCTTGGGAGTTATACAAAACAAATTACATGAGAAGCTTAAAGACCTCGGAAGCAATAGTATCCCTTGTTTAATTTGTAATTTGTTAGTAGAAAAGGATTTAGCTAATTTGGGTGTTAGCATAAATTTTATGCCTAATAAATTGTTTAGGAAATTAGGATTAAGGGAACTAAAATCCACTAGGATGACCATTTAACTAGTCGATAGGTATGTTGAATATCTTAAGGGTGTTATCAAAGAGATACTCATTAAATTTGATAAGTTTACTTTCCTAGTTGATGATCCACATTAAGCATACCAGAAAATGAAACCTAACTTTGTACAACTAAATTTGTAGTGGTAGAGAGCAAGGATCATACCCATAAAAAGTATGTGTTTAGCTTTTATAATGAATAAAATAATGTCTAGGATTGAGGTTTTGGTTGAATTCAATTAACAAAATAAAGTAAAACTAAAATATTAAAGGCAAATCAAATAAAATAGTAAAAAAATTGATAGAAGTAATAAATGGGTTTAGAATCCAGTTTGCAGTTCAATCTCAACCTTCACACTAATGTGCACAATGAATTGTTATGTTGTTTTGTACTCCCTTTGAAATTATTAATCATAGATTAACAACAAGTTTTGTTTATCCAAGTTTTAAATTAGGATGTATCTAAACAAAACACGCTTTTTAATTAAGTCTAACTATCAAACAACCTAGAATAAGTTCTCTAGAGTTAGTGTGACATCATTATGGAATAGTAAAACAAGTTGATCAAGGAAAAAACTTCATAATCCTTCATAATTATAAATAAACAAATTAAAACTCTTTAATTTATCTTTAATTCTTTAATTAAATAATTTATAATTGTAGATCAAGATTAACATCTAGCAATATGTCATGATCACACAAATAATTAGAAATGTCAAAGTAATATAATTCAACCTGTCTATGCACGGTTATGATATATAATTTAATCTTTTCTTCGTCCAATGTTCCAACTTGAAATAGAGTATAGAGACAATATATACACCTTTAAATCCAATCATGTTTGTTCGAGATAATTGGTAACTGATTTATAATTAATATTTTGATATTTTAAAACACCGTTTCAAATCTACTATCTCTTATAATTGAAGATATTGAGTAAATATGCTCATTTTAAAGTTCTTTCCCATCCATATTCAGCAATGTTGTATTGACAACCAATCCTGATCTAACCACAGGTGTAACGAAAAAATAAAGTTTTACGGTTTCCTTATCGAATATCAATAATTGAATAGCTTTAAAAAATGAATCATAAAAGTAATTAAATGGTATTTGAATCAAATTCTTGTTGAAACCTTTTCATAAGTGTCAACCACGAGTTGTCCAAGCGTCCACTCTTTAACAACATCAACATAACAAACAAAAAAAAGAAACTCAGCTTTTGAGAGGAATAAGGAGTGCTAACTCCCTTTCCATTTTTTCCTATTTATTAAAAAAACATTATTATTTATTTTATTAAAATTAAATATTGTAATTATAATTAAAGTCAAAGTCAAAGTCTAATTATAATTATAATTTAATTTAATAAAATCAAATATCTTATATTTGATTCCTAAAGTTTGTCAAATTTCATAATTAAGTTCAACTTAATTTAAGTTGATTTTTCTCTTTTTAACTACTCTTTATGACCTATTGTATTTCTGATGTGTTGGTAATGATTACAAATTCTAATTCCAATTAATAATTAGAAATAAACAAATTAAAACTCTTTTAATTTGTCTTTAATTTTCTAGTTAAATAATTTATAATCATAGATCAAAATTTATATCTGTCAATATGTCGTGACCACTCAAATATTAGAAATGTCAAAGTGGTATGATTCAACATATCTATGCATGATTATGATATATAATTTAATCATTTCTTCATCCAATGTTTCAACTTGAAATAGAGTATGGACACAGTATATACACCTTTAAATCCAATTATGTTTGTTAAAGGTAATTAGTAATTGATTTATAATTATATTTGGAAACACCTTTTCAAATTTTAATGCACTCTGGTCAGAGAATTCCTTGAGTCATTACAAATTAAAAATAGTGGAACATTCTTTCTAATTACTTTAGAGTGACAAATCTTTTATTGACTTATTCAACTATCTATGTATGGTTCATACTAGTCTATGTACTACCAAATAAGCTACTCTAATTAGAATAGGCCATAAATAAAACCAAAATACAATAATTCCCACATGAGGTACTCTAATAATTTCAAGTTTAAGTATCAATTATACAACCATCATAATGAGAAAATTCATAGACAAACTATAATATTTCATTTGAGATCCTCGTAATCAAGTTAATTTAGTAAACTTATTCTCTAATAAACACTCATATATTTATTTAAGTTTCTTTATACTTTAATTTAAGAGATCAATTACTTTTTTTACAAGTAAAAAACCATAATGTTTGCTAATTTTACCGTTTTATTAATATATCGCCTTAATAAAACTACAACTAGGAACAATTTAAGAATAATTAAATTAAATCTCATAATTTTAATTTCAACATAATTTTAATTGCACAATAATTTTACCTTTAATATTAAATATCATATGTAATTAATAAAATATATAAAAATAAAGAATGTCTTTTTAATTAAAAAATAATATCATACATAAAATTATAACCAATTAATTAATTACAAGGACAAACTAATATGTTGTAGTTAAAAAATTCATAGATTAGGTATTCAGGTCGCATATAATGTCACATAGCATCAGTACAGATCTAACAAAATTCAAGTCGTAGCTATAAAAACATCGATTAGTTACCATCATATCAATCGTATGGTGGAGTCAATAGAATTGCAGAAACTTCCCCAAGGTGTAGGGTGGTTAGTGATTCTTCTCGACGTTTTGTACAACGGCGGCCACTAGCTGACTAGTATAACACAATCTTCCACTCCATTACATATTTATTATTTTATTAGTAATTCTAATTTGTTTTTTGCGGATCAAGCTTAAGCGGAGAGGACAAATAGTATTTTATAATTAACAGAGAGAGAGAGAACTGAAAGGAAATTTACAGTTGGTGAATTGGTACATGCTAAGTTTCAACCTCGTAGACAACAAAGTATCCATATGAGGTCAACATACAAGTTGTCACCGCTGTTTTAAGATAATTAACAACGGATTCTCAAGACTCATCCAACCTCTCACGTCTCAAAAGACGTGAAGGATAATGAAAATATTTCATCCGTACTAACCACTGCACCAAAACTGATTCCCAAGGACCCAAAACCAATGCAGAATTGACGAAAACGAAGAATAAGACAACATTTCAGTTTTTCTTCCAATAATTGAGAGATCTGAATATCAGATCTTCTGGTCTAGTTATTCTGTTTAAATCGTGTTTCATTGAATCTCATCTATATATTTATGTCCAACTAATATAGCCAATATTAAACTAAAAGATGTGAATTGAAGGAATTTGAATTTGTCTTAACTATAATACATAGTGAATTTTTTTCATAAGTATTAATACTCTTTCCTTAGCAACTTTCAGCAATTTTGTAAGATCAAATCTTTTATTTCAATTATGGTGTTCTTGTCATATTCTATTAAATCGCATCTATACATTTATGTGAAAAAATTCATTATATAGTTATAAGCAAATCGACTATAGTTAACACAAATTCAAAGTCCTTCGATCCACATCTTTTAGTTTAATATTGGCTATATTGGTCGCGACCATTGTAAGCAACTGCTAATAAATAGTAGTTGTTAGTTGTTCAGGATTAACTAACTTCTGATCAGAAACGTTCCATCTACTACTTCTCTCTCTCCTCTCTATCTCTCTAGTTCTCATTCTTCCTCAGAATTTGACAAGTCCAGATTCTAATTTCTGGAAATTGTTGGATCAGCCCAACTAGTAAGTACTAATTCATGGACGAAATGCTTCTTAAGCTCTTGAAGTTTTAAGGCCAGAATTAACGTTGCACTCCCAAACAAGGCCAGACGTCATAACGACAAAACATATGATGATCGAAAATTATGCTTTCTTTCAATACGATCAATAGCCGTAAGTATTATGAAGAAAGCAAGTTTACTATTTGATAGAATAGTATATGCATAAAAAGTATCAAATACTGATTCAGATACAATATGTTACCAATGGACTGTCTGGTCATATTGAAACTCTAATCAAAAGGAGTTGATGTAAGGACAAAGATGATGATGATTCCTTCAAAATCATTTAATCATAACTATATTAAATATGCACAAGACAAATAAAAACAAGGCAGGCAATGCAATATTGGTTGGAATTAGAGCAACTAAATGACCTAATCAATTAAATTACATAGCTGTCTTCAATTGCTGAAATGTTCACTGACTGCATATAATATGTATGAAGTAAACATAGTACCATAAAACCTGTGTTGTGGACAAAGGCCCTTGGAAAATACAAAGGAAGCTATACAGCAACTTCTGATCTACAGAGTTACTATAAATTAGTAGCAAAATAATGATAAACCGTTTATCAACGCTAGAAATGATGGACATTTCTATCCATTCTAGCTTGAAACGGAAGCACACGAGGCAAAAGCAAGGAGATACAATCTACAAGTATCAAAATGACTGTTGATGAAGTTATGAAAGTATATGCTAAGTTGACAACAAACTGTGCATTAATGCTGATTGACTTGTCCTGTTTCTGGAGTTCCTCCGCTCGTCTTGGCCTTTGCTGGGACAACTTTAGCTGGTGTTGAGCGCTCAGACTGAGAGAACCGAATCAAAACATTCATAAGGAATGTTACCAGGGCCAAACCAGATGTTGACATTGCAATACCCTTCCATGAGGACAAAAGTGAAGACCATTGGAGGAGTTTCAGAGCCCCAAATATAAGAAGGCATGCCCAGGAGGTAACAACCTGGATCCAATATATTGACAAACATTTCACACATGCAGAATAAAAATTATGGAAAGGAAATTTATGAAAAAGGCTGTTCAGAAAAGAGACTAAAGTCACAATTCAGCCATTCATTAAGAGCAGTGGCTCACCACAAGGGACTTAATTGGTCTGCCAATATCCTGCAACTCTTGACCACTGAATGTATCCTCAGCCATATGCTTGTCCAGCAGTGCATCCTAATAGACCAAATGCAATGAAAGGAAATTCAGAAGAAAGAAAATGGTACAAATAGTAGTGAAAAATAGCAGAAGAATAGACAGATTATGTAGGTTTGTGAAAACAAGAACCCAAAATATTAAAACCATTTTCTCCAATTTAATGTGCTAGGTATCTGTAACGGCATATAAGACATAAGATGAAAAGAATGCATACCTTTGCTATAAATAAATCTCTACACCATTGTGCAACATCATCATCTGTTTCGGGCAAGTCCTTCATCGAGTACCGCTTTAGATTTACATGCACCTGTAACAAAGTAATGAAACCCATCAATTGAAATTCCACATATTAGGGGGGGAAAAAAAAGCCAACAAATACCCAAAGCATTTGGCAGTAGAAATCACATCATTAAGTTTGTTATAATCCATAATGTTTTCCTGAATGACACATTTATCTCTATCCTATGCACCTCTAAACTTCATGCTAATTCCTAAGAAACTACAAGTAGTGATGGCTATCATGAGCTGGTTCATCAACCAAGAAGCTAATGGGACTATGTTTCACAACTTAAATAATATCTAAATTAGAGAGGAGGATTTTTAACTTGAAGAGACTTCTTCGTGGGTTTGCATATCTGATGGAGCGAAAGTTATTCATACATTTGATTTAGGGGGCGGTTGGTTTATATGAGGGAATGGTAATAGGAATGGGAATGAATATAGTGAGGAATGGGAATGGATATTATCATTATAATTATGATGGTTGGT
>JAOSBP010000002.1:25330550-25351722 GCA_027563825.1 Erythroxylum mucronatum | reverse complement strand
AATTCATTTTATAAGTAAACATTTAATTTTACCGAATATTTAATTTTACCAGGCATTCAAAAATTAACTATCACGTAAACCAATAAACAGATGTATAAAGTATGAGGAATGACTCTCATTCCTCTGGTAATCCAGAGGAATGGAGCATTGCCCTGTACCGGTCAATGAAAGTATTGACTCTTCAATCATAGGTTTGTACCAAACAACACTTTTCATTTCATTCCCATATCTTTTATCCCATACCATCTAAACAAGCATACCCTAACACTGAAAGAAAATGTGGCAGAGTGAGAGGAAAAAATAAGGTAGGACAGGCCAACATAGCAGTGGTGGTTTGTTAGACCTCTAGACTTATAATACTGGAGTTCCTCTATATTATTTCAATATATCTGTAAAATATTTATCACTACCGAATAGTAGTGTAGTATTTCTCCCTAACCAGAGCAGATTTGCTCCTCAGAAGGTATGAATATCCTTCTGTCACTATCTTTACTCAATTCTCTCCCTACCTTCCTCCCTTCTTTTTCCCCCTTTATAAACCCCCCCTCTCTAGGTACATTCTGTTATGCCTAACTAATCAGCCACATCAGCTGGTAACTAACTCCCTCCTTGGCCCACTGTCCTTCCTCTGGAACAATTCTCTCTCTCTCTCCCGAAGATCCTAACATGGTTAAACTTTGAAGTAGAATGTTGCATCCTCCGTTCACATTGGCATAGCTAATCCTTCATATTGCATCAACAATGCATACTATCACAGTCCTTGTATAAATAAATATGAGTGTTCAACATAAACATAGAAATTGTGCCAAGAAGTATCCCAACCTAGAGAATGTGGACATGATCTTTCCCATTTACCATATATCCAGCTTAAATTTGTCTAGCTTACCACAGAAGATTGCCCCTTGAACAGCCTGAGCATTGTAGGCTGAGGGGAGCTTTTTGGGATCGCTACTGTTACATCATATATGGCTGGGACGAATGAGCGCATGTTACTCACAGCTGCAACAAATCCCTATAAGCAACAGTGGTAAACATCTATATCATAAAGATGATAGACAATCATATATACAAGTATACAAGAATCGAATTTCAAAGGAAGGAAACACCTGACAACCTCAACTCTGTTTACTGATTTATCAATTCACAAATCAACAATTAAGAAAAAGGGAAAAGAAGGAGAGAGAAAAGTCCATTCATATAGAAACTTTTTAGTTTTAACTTCCATTTACGGAACAAGAGTCATGATGTGATATCCCACTTTATGTAATGAATGAAGCACCAATATGATCATTGCTTTTTGGTTGACAAATTTTGATATGCTGGTCAGTAAATGTCAATTAATACACACAAACCTCTGCAAAGAGAAGTCATACTGTGAAAAAAAAAAATTCAACTAAGTTCAGATGACAATTCAATGCCTCAGCATATTTACTTAAACAAACAAAAGATGCCTTCATCACATCATATAGCAATCCTGCTAAGACAGTGGGCCAGGGCCAGAGGAGACACAAGAATTTTCTACATATAATTAATCCAACAGCACACACTTGTCAAGCAACAGAGGAGTTCATATTGTTTGCATATTGGTGGTTAATATCCTGTTTCTTGGGTTATGGGGTCTTGAAAGCTAGACAAAATGCCAAATACAGAGAAAAAAGAAAGCATTGAATTGGAAAAAGCTGGTGCAATTGAAACTCAACCTTTGTACGTGGAATCAAAACATTTTTAGGGATAGGCAACCCAGCTGAGGCTGCATACTCTTGAGCTGCTAAAAGCTTTGCCTGTGTAAACCGAGTTCCTTCGACAAAAAGAGCCAACCAAAAGGGGCGAGGGAAGTCCTTTAGCCGTTTGAGACCTGACTGCAAATAGGGTCCAAAATTTTCACAAAGGGCTCATTAAGCATAGAAGCTTCACCACAAACACAATTCATTTTCTATAAGGTATTACATTTAAAGTATGTTGTTAAAACTATACAACTAAATCAGACATATTAACACTTCATACCTTTAATGGGCCTTCATCCTTGGCCCAGTTCCTTTCCAGGAAAAGGTATTCTGAGAACCACATAGACCATCCTATGACCTGGATTTTGGAATGAGTAAATGTATAAAATTGAAGTGCAAGCCGACAAGAAACAATGAACAACTACGATCTTGGCAACATCAACAAGACAAACCAAGAAGCAGGGCAAAGAGCACTGAGGAAAAACCCAAACATGTGAATGATTCAGAAATCATATATCAAATTAAGATCATCAATGAACCTCCAGCACAAAACAAACCACGCATGTATCACATCAGCTGCTGGATTTCTGGAACATATGATTCTAATGAAATTTCCTTTTGAACTGGTTCAATATTAAGATAACTATTCATTCATCAGATACCCATTCAATTATTCAGTCGATTAGCTTTGTGGTTTACTATACAATTGACTCTAATACTGCCAACTCCAATTAATAGGCATACTATCTTTGTAAAGCCAAGAGAAATCACTAAACAAAGTAAATGAAATGCGGTATTGAGCTCTTAAGTGAGAACATACTGGCAATACTTTAGATGATTTCTTCATAACAGCTAATGCACTTCCAAGGCATCCTGAGCGCTATCACATTAAAAATCAATAATCAGTAGGCACCAAAAGAATTAAAAAATAAAACAGAAACTTTTAAAATTGAGCAGTTTCACTGGTTTTCATGAAAGAATTTTTTATACATTTGTCCATACACTTTATGCATAGATTACTAAAATCAACTTGGTTGGGATAACCTTCATGTATTTCCTATTATGCATTAAATACTACATTTCAGAGTGAGTATGCATAACCAGGTATATTTTTCTGTAATGTATCCATCTACAAAACCACAACGTTACAAAACAATACAAAACAAAAACTTGCGCACATCTCTGACATGCACAAATAAGTAATGCATAAACGTAGCATAACCTGAGCCAAAACCCATCCAACAAGCCAATCAATGTCACTTTTGTGGTTGGATACAACAAGTGCATGTTCTTTCCCTGAAATTCACTGCATTAGCAGAAAATAACAAGTTCTACGGGTAGATAGCAATGTAGATGCAGAAGAAGCACAACAACAGTGTAATCTTACCCATTAAATCAAAGGTGTGCTTATCTGTAAACAGTCTGATCTGCAGGTACAATCATTTTGGAAAAGTTAACAGATTTAGTACTGGAGATATCTAATTATAACAAACATAAACATAGTAACTAGTACAAACAAAAATCCTTAATCTAGCGAAATGTTGTCTTGTTTCAAAAGCAAGGTCACCAAGTTCATATGGTTAAATAGCGAAAAAAGGAAAGAAAACCTTAACACCAGCCCACCAATCGACGATCCAAACGAGTTCGAGCCAAAGCAACTCAGCGACTGATCTGTTGATCTTCCTGTAGGTGTTCTTTGAGAATGGTCTGATAAGCACGAAGCAAAGAGCCTGGGAAAACAAATTAAATGAAACGGTAAGTAGAAAGAAACAGGAGAGGTGGAGGAGAAGAAGAAGACCGGAGTGAAAATGACAGCTAAACCAGACGCGGAGAACAGAAGTCCCAGAGGAAAGAAACGGGAGAGATGAAGAAGAAGAAGAAGAAGAAGACCTGAATGAAATTGACAACTAAACCGGACGCGAAGAAGAGAAGTCCCAGAGGAACGATCACAGCAGCCACCGGGATCCCCATCGTCAACTGCCACCACCACTATCAGATGCGTATCAAATAACACAAAAAGCAGCAGTTACTAGAGGAGAGTATGGTAAGAAATTGGAGATCGATGGATTGATACAATCGAGGAGGACAAGCCCCTGCTCGTAAATAAATACCCAAACCCAAATGAGAATTATACAGATGGATAAATTATTTATTTAATTATTTAATGTAAATAAATATAATTGAATTGGATAGGACTCTGAGAAGAGATGGAGATGATAAAAGAGGAAGCTGAGAAACGCATTCAACCAACCCAACAACATATTCTTAACTCCCTCCTCTCCTCGTCGTCCTTCTTATAGTGGACGTTGTGGTGGACCTATGCTAAAATTTTTATTTCTTTCTTATTTTGTGACTATTGTTCAATTTGAACTTCTTTCATTCGGGTTCAAATCTTTTGTCCCATTATTTTGTTATAACTCTATTTTACGATTAATACGATGTCATTTTATAGTAAAAACTACATCGCATTATGTGCAAATTCTACAATACGATGTCATATTGGATGCGGAATAGGATTAGAACAAAATTATTGAAATAGAAAATCTAGTTCCCTTTTATATGCTCCAAGGAGATATAATTCACAACTATATGGTAACAAATTATCATTCCTTTTCTTTTTCTATTTTATATACATAATACTTAGTTTGTAGAGACAGAGCTCATAAATTTTTTATAAGAGAATCATATGAGTGTAAGGATTCAATTACATAATTTGAAAGAAATATGTTTTAAAACTAAGGCACATATCTAATAAGAATTTAAAGTAGAATTTTATTTGTTGAACTATAATTTGTTGAATAATAAGAGCACTAAAGGGTTATTATATTGAAGACTTAGAGATGATAGATTCGCATATGCTTATAACTTTTTGAAAGGTTTTTAATTTAGTGTCTAACTTTTAGGGTCATATGTTGAGAATTGAGGTGGTTAATAGGCTTTTAGGCAAACTCCTAATGCAATCATCTCGGGTGTATATCACATCTTCTACTGTGGCATTGCTTAGGATACTGTTGTGCAAGGAATTTAGTTTAGGATTGCTCTTTAGGGGACTAATGTTTAGCCAATGGTCATCCTAAAAGCCTATGAACTTCCATTACTAGCCCTAGTTTTAATGAGACCTTTGATAATTATCAAGAGCTTCAAGATTTGTGATAGAGTTCATGATAGGTTTAGATTATCATATGTTTTTTGGGTGCTTAAGTGTGTTTTTAATTATTTCTTAAGATGATTATCATATGTATAGGCTTATAATCATTTTATTTTTAGTGTCTGTTTGTGTTATAAGTGTTTATTTAGTTTACAATAAGAATTTGATTTTAATTTTATGTTTTAAGAGTTGTTTGACGTATTTGTGAGTGTTTGGAAACAAGAAATTATAGAATGGAGAAGGTGTTGGATGTATGCAAGTTGGCACGATCGTGCATGGCAAAGCTAAGAAATGTTGCATAGTTCTCTGTCATAATCACGACCCCATGCACGATCGTGATAGAGAAGGAGGATTCAGGCAGGTCACGATCATATTGATACATGTCGAATGCACCATAAAATAAACCTAACTCTGCACAACTAATTTTATAGTAGTGGTAAGTAGGGATCGTATCCATAGGTTCGTATGGCTGTTGCAATGAAAGAAATCAATTTTTAGGAAGGGGGGTTGGTTAGATGCAAATAACAAAATAAAGTAAAATTGAGCTAAGGAAAACAAATCAAATTAAATAACATCAAAATGTGAAAATTTGATGAATGAGTTTAGAATCCAATTCGAGGTTCAATCTCAACCTACACACAAATAAACATACTTCATTGTCTTATTATTCTCACAACTCTTTTAGAAACTATTAATCGTAGGTTAACAAAAAGCTTTGTTAACCCTGATTTTTCTTTAGGTTGTATTTAATTAAAACAAGCTCTTTAACTAAACCTAGCTATCGAATAACCTAGAACAAGCTCTCTAGATTTAATAGGACAGTCGCATTAAGAATTGGGAATATAGAATAATCTAGGCAACAACCACACAAGCTCGAGTCATTTAACCTATATTACATTATCCCTAATGATTCAACATCATTAATTGCCACAAATAAATCTAAAACACAACGATTACATATTGTATTTCATATTTTAGCACTGGATTCGTACATAAATAATTAAACAAGAATGAGAATACTAATTATCCATACATGAATAACCAGTTCAATAAGCAAAGGATAACATAAACAATCCACAAAGAGAGAAAGAACGACAATACACAATGAAGATACGAATGTGTTCTTCGACTTTAATTTCACCTTTGAACTGGAAGAAGAAAAATTAGCCCTCCATAGATCCAAAAGAATCAAGAGTTTTACCCCCTCCTCTTCGTCCAAAAACAATTCATGCCCCCCTCAACCACTCAAATGTCGCTTTATATGAAAAACTAGGGTTTTGAGAAGATGTACGATTGGGTGCACAACAAAAAAAGACTTCGTAAAGATACATAGTTGGATACACAATTGTGTATCCTACCATGTACGTTAAATATGCATCCTACAAATTTATACACAGTTGTGTAAGTAGATACACGGTATGTAACACCCCTTATACAGAACATACAACCACCCACATACATGGCAATTAAATTCATGTACAAACAGTCATGGTATACATTTCTATTTATTCACAGGGACTGTCATAATACATTTTTCTATTCAATGTTATTCATATACATATTACAAAGTTTCATATCACTTAACATTGTCATTGAAAAGTAGTATTACATCTTTACGTTTACATGACAATCCAAAAAAAAACATTACAATGTCCCTCATTAATTATCATTGTAAAGTAGTATTACATCTTTACATTTACATAACAATCTAAAAAAAAACGTTACAATGTCCTTCATTATATTTACAATCATCCTTAACCAAAAAAAACACATTCCAAAGGTACTTTTACTCCTAACAGTTGACCTTAGTCTCTGCTGATGTTTCCTGTACCTCACTCCTAATACTTGGACCTACGCTGATTAACACCTGTTCTAAGCTTCAAATTTTAATAGAGAAACATTTAGTTTGGATGACCACTCACAGCATTCATCTGCTAAGCACGCACATTCATAAACATCACAACTCATATAAATAGTGATGACATACTTAATCAAAGTATATAATGCAAACATGCTTCATTATGTTATTTATCTACCTTGAATACACATTCATAAGCCAAATATTGATGTTCAATGGTCATTGATACAAATTATCAATACAAATGCAAATGCTCATCAATACCAATTATTTTTGTTGCCATGTTGTATTTCTTATTTATAATCATTGGGCCTGCACATTCCTGTCGGTGTGGATAATGAGAGTTATGGATATCCGAAGATATCAAATTTTTGGATACCTAAAAGTATTAAAATGTGGATACCCAAAGGCATCGAATTGTAGAGACACTATAGTCTCGAAATAGAGACACCATTCGTGTCAAACTGTAGCAGTTGCATTGTAACCCTATAGACATGCCTATCTATCCACTACTAAGACAATAAAGCAGGCACTATAACATTTCCTTTAACATTCTCTCATTTCATAATTCATCATATAATATTCAATTGAAGTCATAAAATCTAAATTGAAGTGCATACTATACACATATGAGCAATAAATTTGCATACAAATCATCTATGTACATGTAAATTATCTTTAGCACGCATTATGCTCAGTCTTAAATTATAATGTTTAATCACACAATTCACATGTGGTAAGTCCTATTTCACTTATTTCCAGGTGTTTGAAAAGTTTCATACACATTAAAAAATGTTTGGATAGGATACGGTAAAAATCGGAAATGAAAACAAGGTCACGATTGTGACAGAAGAACCTTCTCCAGGTTCATGATCATGTCTGAAGTGTCGTGATCATGACAAAAGAGTTTTCTATTGGGTCATGATTCTGATACCCATGTCACGCTTGTGACAAAAGATCTTGATGTTGTGTTGTGACATACACTCGCCATTCATAAGTCTACTTGTTTAGTAATATTCATATAGAAAAAGTTGGAATTAGGTTTTTAGGTCTTATGAAAATTTATTCCCCTATATATCTAGTTTCTAAAGAACTAAAAAGCAAGCCATTTGGACTTCTAAATCATGATATATATACTAAACATCATAAGATACTCCAAAATAGGGGCGGCATCAGGTCACCAATTGCGATCTTAATTTCCAATGTCATAAAGCTAGAATTAAGTCAAAGTCTCTTCTAGAAATTTCTATTCCTATATGTTAGGTTTCATATGAAACTAAAATCACCCAATTTAGAGGTATATAGGCTGATTTATGAGCCAAACAATGTGACTGGTTCAAACAAACCTAAGACAGAATTCCACTACAATACTCTCTTGTCATATTCAACTAATTTCATGCAAGGTGACACCAAAATAACACCAACACACTATAAAAGCAACCATTACATATCCAAATAAATCTTTGTATCCATTCAAATATACACACAAAGAGAAATTAAACAAAGTGTTGTCGCAAACCTTAAAATTGGTCAAGTAGTTCTTCTTATGCCTTTCCTTCCCTTCTTCTTTGGCTTTGCTTGACTCACCAACTAGAAACACCAAAAAAAATACACATCCTAATCCCAATTCCAATTTTCATAAGAAAAGCAAGAAAAGATAAAGATGAAGAGAAAACCATTAACTTTTAACTTGATTTCCACCTAAGATTAGCTTGATTCCTTACATGCAAAATGATGGAATGAAGAAGATGAAGTGACAGAAAATGAGAGAGGAAAAGGAAAAATCTAAAATTCAAACCCTAGAATGCAGTCCCTCTCTCCTTTACATGTGCCCAATTCATGCACTTTCAAGACTTACAAACATGCTTAATTCTTATTAGACACACAAGCTTTATTCTTATTGATCACACATGTTTTAATCCAATTAGTTCATGTGTTGACTTTAGGAAATTTGCACATTGATCCTTCTTCTTCCTTAATTCCCACATTGGCTTATAATATCATCAATTAATTATTTTCTCATCCATATTTCAAGTCTAAGTATGTATGTACATACCGAAATGAACAAATTACTCATTTACTCGTGTCTTTTACATTAAGTAACATTATGTCACTTTTCCCAAAAAAAAACATTATGTCTCTTACTATGCTTAGATGCTCTTAATTTGTTATGTTCACTTCTTAGTACACCCTAGATATACTATAATACTTCTAGGGTATATGTTGGGGCCTTACACAGTCATGCATCTTCTAGGTCATCTTGAAAACTTCATTTTCTTACATTTTCTTGTCCCATCTTCACCTCAATCTATCCGTTTCTTATTCCACAAAGGCAAATGAGTTTGAACATCAAGAGGATGGCTTGAAGAATGCACTTTTAACTCATTTTATCTCTTGAACTTCCGAATTGTACCTAAAACTAAATATGAACAAAAATGAGTTTCTTAAGCATTTCATAACAATAATCATTAAATGTCAAGGATTGAATGTATAAACAATTAAACACACATCAAATTCTCCCACACTTAGCTTTTGATCTTCCTTGGGCAAAGCAACAAAATCAAAGTCATAAACTAAAATACTTACTCATTTTCTATATTTCCCAAGAATAGATAGTCATAAGAAAATAGAAATAAATTTTAAATTCACAGCAAGAACTCAACATCCAATGCCTTTACTCATGATCAATCAACAATCATTTCCTTCAGAAAATTGAGCAATCTAAGGGTAGACTTTGATGAAATTTATTTAAATATGATAAATTTGTGGGTACACTTAAACACCATTCATGATCAAGACATTCCACAACTTTGCATATCATTTCATTTCTGTACTACTAAGATTCACATGCATAATCATGAATCAAATGACTTTCCTATGGTTGTAATATAGGCAAGGGTTAAGGTGAGATATACTTAGGTAATGTGGTACAAAAGCTATCAAAGCTAGTGAGGCAAGTAAAACAATCAATTTAACATCAAGTGCAAAAACTAACATTCACTCAAAACTAGGTAACATAAGCTATGATGAATGCAAAAATTATGCTTCACAACTCAAATTCAAGCTCTCACACCACAAACCACATGAACCATAAGAAATTAAAAGGAATCACTCATACAATTGATGACAACCAATACATTATAACCATAAGTTGTGATCCTTCAAAACTACCTCATATGCATCATACTCAGATCACCCATTCCATACAACTTTAGGAGGAAAAACTAATTATGAATAACTTTGCAAAACAAATGCATTTCCTCCTTGATACTTTTATTTAATCATATTTTTCTTTCTTTTCTTTTTTTTCTTTTTCTTTTCTCTTTTCTCTTTTTTTCTTCTTTTAAGTAAAAATTTGAAGAAGCTACATCAACATTTGAAATTCAATGATAACAAATAAAATGACATTCTAACAATTATAACCAACCCATATATATGCACACCCCCACACTTATACTTTTGTGCATCCATAATCGTCAATAATCAACAAAGGCTCCACTAAATTTAAGACTTGGATAGGAAATTTGGTTAGGTTTAAGGCATGTAATGTGGTTAGTACCAAAAAGAAAAGGCAAACAAAGCTTAAAGGGACTTGACAAAAGAGGAAATTCATATCAATAAGTAGGCTATTTGGCTAATGTAACTTGTGAAACAAGGAATGTCTATATCATTTTCGTGTTAACTCGTATGATAAAAATGTGGTCTTGAATAGAAAATCAAAGCAAAGTTAGGATATACATGTCATAAAGGTCACACATAAACAAAAGACAATGAGACTGAATATGGATGTGTCGGTCTATAAAGGTTCAAAATCTCACTAGCTTGTTCCATTAGTCACTACTATTCTAAAGATATATTGACCAATCACAAGAGTAAAAGTACATGCTCAAGCTACCATGAATTTTTCTAGTCAGTTCCCTCTTTAATTATGAATATATAATCATAAAAGTAATAGAAAAAGAGAAATTGTTTGTCTGATTTTCTCTCTTTTGGTTTGAAAACTAAAAAACACATAAAAAATAAACAAGTGCTAAAGGAGATTGCCTATAGAGCATTACTCTAACAGTTCAAAGGTGCAATCGACGCCAACGACCCGATTAAGCATTTCTTTCACTATTTATTGTTCTTTCTTTTACGGATTGATTATGTTATCCTATGTTTAATGTTAGGTCTTGTGTAAGAATGATTGAATGCTTTATTTAATTATTTTTATGTAAGAACCCATTGTTAGAATCGAATACAATACATAATCATCTTTTTTATTCATTTGTAGCGACTAATAGTTCATAAATATTAGGGATAACATAACCTAGGTTAAATAATCCGAGCTTGTGTGATTATTACTTAGATTGGTCTATTTTTCTCACTCGTAAGGTAGTTTTTCGATTAAACTTAGCGAGCATCTCCTAGGTTATCCGATAGCTAGGGTTAACGAGCTCTTCTTAATTAACTATGACCTAAGGAAAAAACCAGGATTAACAGAGCTTGTTGTTAATGTACGAACAATAATTCAAGGAAAGGTAAAAGAATAACAAATTAATGAAATATGTTTAATTAGAGTTTAGGATAAGATTAAACTAAAGAACCGAGTCCCTAATGAATTTATCACTTTTCATCATTTTTACATTTTTTTATTTGTTTGTGTTAGTCTAGTTTTGTTTTATTTTCTTATTAAACAAAAACCCCCAAAACCTAAACATATTATTTTCATTTTATAAACTTTACACACATTCTCTGTAGGATAGACTTAGACTTACCGCTGCTACAGTGGTAGGTTTAGTTTATTTTAGTTAGTGTTATGATGCGCTATCGTCAATTTTAGCACTGTTGTCAGACAGTGCGGTGTTTTAGTTTTGTTTGTGATATTAATTGGTGTTTTGTATATATTTATTTATAATTATTTTATTTTCAGTTATTTCTTGATTGTTTCATTTTATGTTTGTGAATTAAAAAAGAGAGAGAAAATTTGACATGGACGGAAGTAATTTCTTTTATAACTCTTATTCTCAATCCTATAACTAAGGTTAGACTGATCAACCTAACTTTAGTTAAGGATGGGATAACCCACAAAATTACATCCTTAATAGTATGCAGGATGCATAACAATTTCTATATAGACCAGAAGTTTCTTATCACGAATCAAGTACATCTTTGAAAGATTTTTTTTAATATTATGATTGCTAACAATATTCAACTTCAACAGAGTGTACAGGAGTTCCAGTAGGAAGTAAGGCAATTTTCGCAAGATATAAGGTCTAGCGTCCCATATTTAGAAAACTAACAAAACTCAGGTACTTCTTTGGAGGAATTAGTTAATGTTTGTATTGCTAATACCTTACGATTGCAGCAGGAAGAGATGCAATTCTAGCAAGAAACAAGTTCTAGGATCCAGAACTCGGCAAGCCAGATGGGTCAGTTACCTCCTAGCATCACAAGGCGAAGAAACGCAACTATCTCAACCTAAGGCGTACCCAAGGGATGTTAGCGTAGAGGCCTTACAAAGTGAAGAGGAGCTTGAGAATATTGAGTGGACTAGTCAAGGAATTGTTTTTGTCGAAGTAGTTAAGGAGGAGCTTGAAGCCGAAAAGGATACATCTTTTAGCTTAGAGGTAAATATTGAGTTCCAATTTATTGTTATAATTGACTCTTTACCTTTTCCTAGCATGTTAGATAAATTAAACGAGGAGCAACAAGGTGAAGAGACATTCGAGATATTCCAAAAGTATAGGGACTCAATAAAGATTGAGAATCTAAAGATAAGGCATATGCTGAATATGAAGGATTATCAACCAAGGCCATATCCTGAGCGACCTTACGGGGAAGTGGCTAAAATTGTACTACCTGAAGATCATAATTTTGTCACGTGAGGAGAGTGTGGAGTCAAGTCAGTGACCCTAAACAAAGGCGCTTCTTGGGAGGCAACCCAAGGGAAGTAAATTTCTTTTCTTTAAATTTTCGCATTTGTTTCTTATATGCATGTGTGTTTTTGAATTTTTTGTTTTTACCTATTTTGAAGTTTTCAATTAAAATGAGAGAGAGAATAAAACAAACAATCAAACATTTTCTCGTTTTTTATTGCTTCTAGGATTATATAGTCAAAAGTAGAGAATGAATTGACTAGAGAATTTCATGGAAACTTGAGCACGTACTTTTGCTTTTGTGATTGGTCAATGTGTATTATCTTTAGAAGAGTAATGACTAGTGGTAGACAAAGCCAGTGAGATTTTGAGCCTTATTAAGTTGACACATCTATATCAGTCTCATTATCTTTGTTTATGTGTGACCTTCATGACATGTATGTTCTAACTTTGCGTTGATTTTCTATTCGAGACCATATCTTTATCACATGCATTAACATGGAAATGATTAGGCATTCTTTATTTTTCCGAATTACATTAGCCAAATAGTACCTATTGACATAATTTTTCCCTTGTTAAGCTCCCTTGAGCTTTATTTACCTATTCTTTGTATACTAACCACATTATATGCTTTTAAACTTAACCAAATGTCTCATATAAGCCTTAAAGCTAGTGAAGCATTTCTTGATTGTTGAGTTATGGATGTACAAAAGTATAAGTGTGGGGGTGTACATATGTATTGGGTTGGTTATAATGTTGGGATGTTATTTTATGTCTTATCATTAAAATTCCCATGTTGATGTAGTTTCTTTTAATTTTTATAAAAGAAAAGAAAAGAAAGAAAGAAAAGAGAAAAGGAAAAGAAAGGAAAAAGAATGAAAGAATAAAAAAATGTTTACATAAATGTATCAAGGAGGAAATTCATATGTGATTTGAAAATTTATTCATAATTAATGAATCCTCCCAAAGTCTTAATGAATGGGTGATTTGAGTATGTTGAATATGAGGTAGATATTATCTTGGAAGGTTAACTCATTTTGGTTTCAATGTATTGTCATCAATTGTATGAATGATCCTTCGGATTGGTATATGCTTAATGTGGTTTGAGGTGTGAGAACTTGAATTTGAGATTGGAAACATGGTTTTTGCATTCATCATAGTTTATGTACACAATTGTGTGTGAATGTTAGTTTTTGCACTTGATTTTACATTGAGTGTTTTTCCTTGTTTCACTAGCTTTTACCCAAATACATCTCACCTTACCTTTGCCCACATTACAACCTTAAAAAGTTCTTTGATTCATGATTATGCATGTGAATGTTAGCGGTGGAGAAATAAAATGATTTGCAAAGTTGTGAAATGTCATGATCATGAATGGTATTTAAGTGCACCCATGAATATATTTTATTTAAACACATTTTTCAAGTCTACCTCTAGATTGCTCAGTTTGCAAAGGTGACGACTGTTGATTGCTCATAAGTTGAAGTGTTGAATGTTGAATTCTTGCTATGGTTTTTGAAAGTGATTCATCTTTGCTTATGACTATATATTCTTGGAAAATATAGGAAATAAGTAATGTTTTGGGGTTTATGATTTTGAATATGATATTTTGCCCAAGGACGGTCAAAAGTTAAGTGTGTGAGAAATTGATATATGCTTAATTGATTATACATTTATTCCATAACACTTAGTGATTAATGATATGAAAATGCTTAAGACATTCACTTGAGTTCATATTTGATTTTAGGTATAATTTGAAAGCAAAAAGAGCTAAAGTGAGTCGAAAGCACAATCTTTGAGCCGTCTTTTTGAGATTCACACTCACTTGTCTCCGTGGAACAAGAAGAAGAAGAATTAGAGCAAGAGGAGACAAGAAAATGCATAAAGATGAAGAGTATACATTATAGAAAATCAAGTGAAGTCATGAGAATGCAATCATGGTCATAACTCACCTTGCATTGGTGTGACTCAAGTAGTCACATCCATGACTTAAAGTCACACCCATGATTCAACATGTCATGGTCGTGACTTTCATACATATGCTGCCCAAAACCCTAGTTTTTAATATAAATAGACATGTGACGACAGAGAGGGGATGAAATGTTTTGGTATGTTCATTTAAAACCGAGATGGCACTTTAGGAGACAACAATGAAGAGGGCAATGGGAGCTCTCAATCGTGAGAGACTCATGGAGGGGTAGACATCCTGACGCTGGTTCGGAGGTGCAATCAACGCCAACGACCCGGTTAAGCATTTCTTTCATTGTTTGTTGTTCTTGCTCTTACGGATTGATTCTATCATCCTATGTTTATTGTTTAGGTCTTATGTAAGAATGATTGAATGCTCTATTTGATTATTTTTATGTAAGAACCCATTGCTAGAATTGAATACAATACGTAATCGTTGTTTTTTTAATTCATTTGTAGTGACTAATAGTTCATAATCATTATGGATACCATAACCTAGGTTAAATAATCCGAGCTTATGTGACTATTACTTAGATTGGACTGTTTTTCTTACTCATAAGGTGACTATCCGATTAAACTTAGCAAGCGTCTCTTAGGTTATCCGATAGCTAGGGTTAATTAACGAGCTCTTCTTAATTAACTATGACCTAAGGAAAAATCATGATTAATGGAGTTTGTTATTAATCTACGACCAATAGTTCAAAGAGAGGTAAAAGAACAACAAATCAATAAAATATGTTTAATTAGAGTTTAGGCTGAGATTAAACAAAAGAACTGGGTCCCTAACGAATTTATCACTTTTCATCACTTTTACATGTTTTCTTTAATTTTTTTTTTTTGTGTTTGCCTAGTTTTGTTTTATTTTCTTATTAAACCAACCCTCCCTGTGGGATCGACTTAGACTCACCACTGCTACAATAATAGGTCTAGTTTATTTTAACTAGCATTACGACGCGCTACTGTCAGTACTAAAGATTGATTTGAATTGAAATAAATAATTAAACTTGAAATAACTAATAAAACAAAACAAGTAAATAATTGAGCTGCCAATAAAATAAGGTTGATCAAAGTTAAAGATAGGAATTATTCTATCCTTGTTTTGTCTTCCCTTTCTCTTGTTGATCCAGTTATGCTCAATCCTAGATATCTTAAGGTTTTGATCACTGTCTCTCAAAATATAATCAAGTAATCCTAACTAAATTCGATAATAATAGAATTGTAATATCTTAATTCACAAAACCACTCCTAACTATTCAATTAGATTTCAAGCAATTCTGAAGATATAATTCACAATTAAGATCTCTCTTCAATTGTTAATTAATCTGATAATTGTAGGTCTATTAAGCTATCAACTCTCGTTGTGGACCTCAAAACATGTAACTTGATTCTCTCTCAATTTATTACCAAGTATAAGCATAACAATTATCGCAAAGCATTGATAGATGTATGGAATTCAATAAAAATAAAGTCCAACAAAACAATTCAAGAATAATCCCTAATATGGATTTAGAAACCCATAATCATGTTAAACATCATAATAATCCAAATAAACATCCAATACAGTGAAAGTAAAAAAAGAAAAAGAAAGAAAACTAGTTAGAGTCTTGCTCTAGAAATATGGAAGTCTCTAAAGCTCTCTTGATGTCTCCTCATTATCTTCTTTGAATCAAGTGGTTGCTGCCCTTTTTTTTTTTTAAGTTTTTCTTGTCTTTAAATAGCGCTTGAGGCTTCTAGGGTTGTTTCTAGAATTTTTCCCGCTTAATTCAATTCCAAAAATAGCCCTAAAACCTCATAAATTAAAAATTCTTGTGAGCTGGAAACACCATTCCCACGATGGTGCCTTCGTAACTTGTCCCTCTCTGTCACAATCGTGCATGATGCCACAATCGTGACAGAGGCTCCATGCATGTCAACCCCATGATCGTGAGCGACCTCTAGACATTAAGATCTTCTCTTTTCTTCACATTCTTATTTCATAGAAACATAAAATTAAGATCAAGTTCTTGCTATAAACTAATCAAACAATTAGAACAAATATAAGCATTAACAAGAACATATTTCTAAGCTTATACACATGATAATCATGTAAGAAAATAATTAAAAACACACTTAAACACCTAAAAAAAACATATTATAATCTAAACCTGGCAACCATATACAAGATTAAGGAGCAACTATGGACCAATTTCAACAGCTTTAATTTTTCCAGCATTGTTGTAACCAGATGGGGTTTGGTTTAAAGCTAAGCGAATTATTCAATTGTAAATGTCTTGGTTCTTTAATAGTTTCATAAACATTTCAGCTATCAATGGGATCTAATGTCATTAGATCAGTTGATTTTGTAAGGCTATGCCTCCATTTTCGAAATACAATTTATTTAATTTTCTAAGAAAAATCCGTAACTTTTTCCTTGAGAGGCGCATTCTCGTGCTTTATACCACTAACTTTAATTTCATATAATAACACTTATGCTCTGGCTAAATTATTTTCCATTTTCTTATTTTCTTTCATGCATGAATCTAACAGTTTTAGTTTCCTTGTACTTAGAAAGTAATGTTTTGTATGGCTAAGTGAGGATATAATATATGGTTTTGTTAATAACAAAATAAATTTGTACTAATCAATTTATTTTTTTGTGATATTAGAAACTCAATTATGTTACTAAGCAAGATTGAGCTCCAGAAAATGTTCAACAGAAAAATTACAAATGGTTCCAAAAAATCTTATCTTAATGTACAAAACAAAGGGGCCCTGCCACAACAGCGAAACACCCTATGGCAAGTTAGTTTCTAGACATGCAAATGAAGTAATTACCAAAGCAGAAATGTATAGACAATATTATAAATCTGGAATTCAAGAGGGAGAGGGCTCTGCTCCGTCATGGAGTGCACAACATACAGTGGCTTTATGATGACCTTGATATACCCTAATGTCTTCGCCAGAAGACATAGACCACAGTCTCGCAGTTGTATCCGAAGAAGCTGTGTGGAAAAGAAGCAAAAAGCATTTCAGGAAATACGTCAGTGCAATATGATAGTTTCTAATGCAGCATGCAAAACCTGCCACCAAAGAATGTGAGAGAAGAAAAGAAAGAGAAACAACCAGCTAGTCCCGTGAAAGTAATATCAATATTTGCTGCCTCAACAAAAATAACACCTTTTCCAATATATCAGTCCCTTTAGGTCTTCCTAACAATTGACCTACTTAGAAAATCATGCAGTTAGAAAATCATGCAGAGCACCTGTTATAATGTAGGCACCATCAACAGAGAAAACACAGTCCCAGACCCAGCGTTGATGACCTAAGACAACATCAAAAATTGAGATAAGCTTTGCAACATTTTGACAAATCTATCTCATATTTCACTTTCCTACCTGTTAATGTTTTCTCCAATGTGAAACCATCAACATTCCATATCTTGACAGTACGATCAGATGATGCAGTAGCCAGATATCTAACAAGTAATGTTGATCATATAGTCAGACATCTCACAGCAGCTAGGCAACTGAGGAAGCACAACATACAAATATTAAAAAAAAACCTTTACTATTACAAGGAAGCAAAACCTGTGGGGTTCACAAAACTCCGGCGAAAGAAGACATTTAAGAATGTATCCATCATGAGCTTGCAGCTTATGAAGTGGCTCAAAATTGGTCATTGTCTGCAAGATAATAATTTGAGGAGATGACAATGCAGCCAGATTTCACACAAGTATTGCCAGACTGTCCCATATCAGTGACTACCTGAGTCCCACGGAGTAAGCGCCAAACATAGCAAGTTCCATGATTATTAGCAGCAACCACCAAGCTCCCATCCCACATCACTGTTAGAGATCTCACGGCTGTATCCACCTCTGGTACCTGGGTATACAGTCTCAATATTCCTAGATAGACATCTAAAATTTGCAACATCAGTTATACAAGTACTGAAAACAATCAAATCATACCAATTCACAGCTGCAAGAATTTGCAGTCAAATCCCAAACACGAATATTTCCATTCTGGTCACCAGATATCAGCTCAGTCTGCCAAAAACAGAGATGTTGGTTCCCAGAAGTACGGTTATATTAAACTGTTCTGTTTGGAGATGGCAAGTACACAGATACCCTTGCTAATTATACTCAAAACAAGGTGAACAATCAAACCTGGGTGATGTTAAATATAAACAGAAAGACAATCAGATTCAATTAGAGATAGGAAAGATAGATAGATCATACACCAAATAAACATTCGTCTTAGGGACTAGCAAACAGGAGATACCAATGGATGTCAACTCAAGTTCTGAATCTTGAGACACTGGAAGTTCTTAACCTACTCAATATTAATCACAAACTTTAAGATAATCTAATTATCAAAAATAACTTCTTAAAAGAAGCAAAAGGAAAAATGAATACCTAAAAAAAAATTAGTACTGTAGAATGAATAGTAATGTCAATGGTGTGGTGAATAGTGATATGCGGGAGTAATGCCACTCTGTTGCTCATGTATCACTGGGTGTAAAGCCATGGGTACCAATTAGCAGAACTCTCTTTTTTGGTTCACTTGGCAGCTTCTTAAATGATAGAATGACATATACTCACAACCTTTACTACCCACAGCTTCATATTTAGAAATCAAACAGATTGACTATGTTATTAAAACTATGAATTTACCATCTAGGTCTTGAGTTGTGGCTCGCATTATTATCGAGAGGATGCTTTACACCAAAGCTCCTGATAAAGGTGACTTTTTCATGTAGGGCTACAACCAGATGAATTGATGGCCTAAGCTTTTCGTTAACTTGGTCCTGCCTAGTCAATATTGTATGAAAAAAAAGCTGGGTATAAGTGACTTTGCAATACTCTTTTCCATATAGTCAAATAAAAGTGCCTGTCCATGGACAAGGTCACACTTGCTGAATCACATTAAGTTTCATTTTACTCTAAACTCGTTCTTTATGTGTGTGTATTTGCTATTTTCACTTAGACTAGGAAGCAGAGTTGTACAAATTCATTTTCAAAAGGAGAAAGAACTAGGAATAAGCAACCTCACACTCATGAAAAATACACCATGAACTACAAATTGCAATAATTTCATAATCCATTCAACCAATTAAAATTTCTTGATTCGAAATGAAGAAAAGAAAGGGATTTTGCTATTTCTCTCCTTAATTTTTCAATCTACCTCCTGTATACTTCAAGAATATAAGAGCTAATAGATTCACACTAACCAGAAAGGATTTGCATTTGATTCTAGCATGATTCTAGCTATTACAGATTACACATTGCAAAGCTAACCTGATTTGGGTGCAATACAACAGTATTGACAGCAGCACGACTTTCATACTCCCTTTGACAGCCAGGTGCCCTGCAATTGGGTCATCGTCAAAACGTCAAACAATGATATAGATAAGCAACATCCATAACAGGAGAAGGTAAAAGGTTATGTGCAACATTCAAACCAGCAGTGTGGAAAATTTACCTCAAATCCCAAATCTTTACTGTGCCATCTTCAGACCCTGAATACATCCAGTTACCATCACATTGGAAGCCCACAGCCATAACGTTGTTTGTATGCGAGTCATAGCTCATGACCTGCAATGCAAACACACATCAATTGCGCTAGAGCGAAATGATGATAGTTTATGAAAGGAAATTTCGCAAAAAAGGGCGTGAGAGGTAATACATGTTGAGGACTATTAGAGTTGACATCAAACAAACGAATGTGAGGATTGGCAGCTGCTGCCAGATACCGCTTATCTGGGGTTATCTCAAGTCGATTTACTTGCTGCAAACATCACATGGATCACGCAATGAAGCAAGATCATTAAAAAGAGAGAGAGAGAGAGAGAAACTAGCAAGCAAAAACTAATTGTGCCATACTCGAGTTATCCATCACTAAAGACAGAAAAAGAAAAGCAATGAAGCAATACCGAATCTGGGTATTGAATTGTACGATAGCAACGGCCACTTTTGGCTTCCCAGAACCTGATAGTGTGATCATAGCTAGCTGTCGCAAGAATCACTGACGGTTGTGTCATCAAAAAAAGAAGGAAGAAAATAGAGAAATGAAGAGGGTATGAAGAAACTTAAAGCTTTCTGGGTAACAGATGATTCTAAGGTGTTGGGCTCTTTTATGTTACTAAAACCTGCTAGAAGATGAAACCAGCCTGGACTATGCTCTTCAATCGGGTCTGAGGGAATATGTAAGCTAAGGAAACCTAAAGAGAATAGGATAGGAAACAAGCTGATATCAACATTTTTCAGGATCTTCGAGACTGTTCACGGACTCGGCTGCGAAGAAGGGTATCGTGCTTCCAAAAGCGGCTTCAAGTCGGCGGAGGGAATTGTTTTGAGAATCATAATTAGAGAAAATAAATATTGTCATGATTTTCAGATTTTGAGAAGAGACTCCTCCATGGATCTTAATTTTTTTAATAGTAACTAGGTAAATATAAGAGGGTGTTTGAAATGTTTTAAAAATCGGACCGTTGATTGAATCGGAGAAGCAACTGATTCAAGGGTTAATAGTTTAATCAGAATTCAACCATGATTAAACCGATGATTAATAAATATATAAATTTTTATTTTATATATTATATATATAAGATAATTTTTAAACATATTATTTAATTATTT
>JAOSBP010000002.1:25314292-25330450 GCA_027563825.1 Erythroxylum mucronatum | reverse complement strand
TATCTACGCATCAGGCAGGTTCTCCAACACCACGAGGCTTGCGCATATATGTTTGTCCTACAAATGCATCCACAACAGATTGTTTAGCGACCTCTAAAACCAACTTTTGTTCTCTGTTTAGCATTGATAACGCAGCTTTAATTTATTTGTTTACAAATACCATATCTGCATTTACAAGAAGGTTCACAAGTACAACCTTTCTTACTGTATACAACCACATTCCCTGGGAGAGATGAACTTGTGTGGTAATAAGCTGAAAGAGCAAAAATTGCCTTCCTATCGCTTTTGATAGTTGAAAGACTTGATGGAGAATGCAAAAATGAATGCGAAGACGGTTGGAAATGCAACAATTACAGCTGCAACTACTCCCAGAAATCCATGTCTGAAACCAAAGTAGCTCCTCAAAAATCCTTGCACTGTTTCGCCAGTGTCCATTCTGACTTTGATATCTCCAAACTGTGATGTAATTAATCCATACAACGTCCACGCCACAGGGTCGATCCAAGCGAACCATCTCCACCACACAGGAATTCTCTGTAAGGCAGAATAATGGGAGAAAAATGTGTCATGTATGAGAAATGCTGAGGAAATCTAAGATTTAGAAAATTATTGGCCTCGGTTACTTACAGGTCGCGGGATTAAGAATCCTGAAAAGAGGTTCCACAGGGAATAAAATGCAGAAGAGACTACAGATGCAATGTGGTGATTTGGGGTAGCTGCCACAGCCATCATTCCGTAGAAGGTGAAGTACAATAGTGTGAAGAACATGAAAAATAGGTACCAGAAGAACTTGGCAGCTGTCCAATGGAATTCAATCATTGCATAGACTATAAGACCATATACAACAGTTTGACAGAAAACATATGGAAGCTCAATGAAGACCTGCAATAGAAAGGAAAACATGGTACAACTAGATTAACTTTGATACCAGATTACACGAGGAAGGGACGATTTTTAGTATCTGTAGGACTTCTTACCTGTGCAAAGGCATAAGCTAAGGGTGAATACATTCCTGCAGCTTTCTCTCTGTAGAAGACACTTCTTTCTATGGCAACTACAGGTTGTACAGATAAAGAATTTTGGATTCCAAGGAAGATAGTCGCAGCATACATTGACCCCATTGCATTAAAGATATCTTGTCTCTGTGTCCTGTAATTGAGATTGAGACCAGAAAGCAGAATAGAAGGTAGTTAGGAAGCTGCGCATTGAAGTTACATGGTAATATTGAAAAACTTCCAATTTGAGCTTACACTTTGGAGCCAAGATCCCAAAACATTGTTCCAAACATCAAGGCTATGACAGTTGTGAAGAGCAATCTTACTGCAGTGTAGGTGGGATTTCGCCAGTAAGACCAATGTTGCTTCCACAAGCAAGCCATACATTGGATGAGAAATGATTGCGAGTATTGTGTGGGAAAGTAGAGGTCCTTCGAACCAGGAGCAGGTTTGCTTAGTTCCTCGACAAGTGCTTTGTTTCTCCTGAAAGCCGAGCTACACTTCAGTAACAGGTTTAAGCAGTAATCTACCTTTGCGTCCTCAATACGTTTTTATGTAACCCCTAATGATACTTGTTAGCATATAGTAGGTGTTTTTCATTTTTAGTCAAAACAGTTCACAAGCCAACAAACCTGTATAGTTCTGAACTTTTGTATGCAGCAGCAAAATCTACTCCTAAAGCTGTTTCTTGTGCAGCACTGGTGACTTCCAACATCCAAGTTGCAGGATTATATCCATCTTTGATCTTAGATACTCCTTCAATTCCCTTGAATTTACAGAAGGCAGAAAAGTTAGCTTTGTGGCTTACATGACTAATCTATAGTGCTTGTAATATCTGATTATCCAATGCTTCATACCTCAAAATACTTGATTAGATGGCAAGAGTGGCGACCCAATGGTCCAACGTATATCTCTCGCCCTCCTCGTTTCATTAAGAATAGCTGCAATTCCATGTCATGTGTTATGCAAGTTTAGAGGAAATTGAGAATAAAGTGCAATCTATATGTATCTGCCAACAGTCTAACCTCATCAAAAGCTTCAAATATATCAATACTTGGTTGATGGATGGTGCACACAACTGTTCTTCCAGTATCTACAGTGTTCCTCACTGTTCTCATAACAATTGCAGCAGCTCTAGCATCTAATCCTGAAGTTGGCTCATCCATGAAGATTATTGAAGGATTTGCCACTAGCTCAACTGCTATTGTAAGGCGCTTGCGTTGCTCAGTAGAGAGGCCACTTACACCAGGCAGTCCAACTAGTGCTTGTCTCAAAGGATTTAATTCCACGAGTTCCATGACTTCCTCAACAAACATCTGCAGATGATTTCCGAGACACAATCAATGTGACTGGTGTCAGTGTCAGGTTCTGCTAGTTATTGAAGCCAAATACTCCTAGGCTCGGACCAAATACTAGCGGACTATTAAACTGATAATAGCAATTTTCTTGGTTTATCTAGACCTGTATATGTTATCAGAGACAAATATGAAAGAGAAGCTTGAAGCATATAGGTACCTTTCGGGTTTCACCGTTTACTTTTGAAGACAGACGAAGCCAAGCTGAATAGAGCAATGCCTCATAAACAGTGACATTTGGAGAGTGGATATCATTTTGCTCACAGTATCCTGAGACTCTTGCAAAAGTTGATTGTTTCTTAGGATAACCAGAAATCATGATGTCTCCCTCAATGTATCCACCAGTTTTTCTACCAGCCAACACATCCATTAGAGTAGTTTTACCAGCACCACTAACACCCATTAGAGCTGTGAGAACACCTGGCCTAAATGCACCAGTCACACCCCTTAAAAGCTCCAATCTATCTTCCGTCACACCTTCATTTCTCATTTCCTTTAAATTAAAATATAAATTCAGTTAGCACTTACTTCACAAGCATAGCTTCAAGTACAAGATGCCCTATATTTGCAGGAATGGATTACCTGCGGCATGTCAACTGAATACTTGATGTCATTGAAAGCAAGGGAATGTGGTTCAAATGGAAGAATCATTCCTTTTTCCTTCTGGTTTCTGTTGACACTTTCTTCTGTCACTACAGATACAAACCTGGCCGAACCTTCACTTCTACCATCTGATATAGATTAGCATGCAATCAGCAAAAGATTTATAAACCATCAAGTCAATCAGTTAAAAGGTGGAAGAATTTTTATTAACCTTGCCCGGTTGTTTCTTTACTGTGATCTGGCAATTCAATGTCTACTCTTGATTCTGGTCTTTTACTTTGACAATTTTCAGATATATTAGCCTGAGACTTCTGAAATGCTGCACGGAAGTATTTAACATATATCAAACACAGTCTCTAACTAACTGTAAACAATTTTGAACGAGGTAAGGACACTCACGGCTGAGGAAAGTGAGAGCCAGGGTGAAGCAGATGTTGAATAGCAGTACGAACCCAATCAATGCACCTACTGCTATCCAATACCAGTATGCATGTGTGAAGAAACCACGAGACTCCAAGACCAAAACTCCCAATGGTTTTGTTGTGTTCGGTAGAACCTTTAGAAACAAATCATATACAGATATCAGTTGATGATTAGAAGGTGAAAAAAGAAATTCAGGAAATGTGAAGTTTCAGAAGCATACATGTCTCCAACTGTGTCCCAAAAACTCATTTACAACGATTCCGTTTTGTGCATACATCAGTGGCGATATCCAGTAGCCCCATATCCACCATTTCTTTACGTTCTCTGCAGATTGAACAAGTAAAAGGAAATCATATACTAGAAGGGATATCCTGGTAAGAAGAGTAATATCCAAAACAAGCCTAGTGATATACCTCTTGAAAGGACAAAGCCCCCAAGAGCAAAAAGTGCGAGCAATGCAAAGGAGCCGAAAGTGTTAGCAACGACCATAGTCCTCCCCGCTGCACCAATGAATCGAAATAATGCAGATGCCATTTGACTTACTAGAACGAGGAGAAGGTATTGCTTGAAAAACCTACAGGTACAACATTTTGGATCGATTTGAGAGATAGGTAATTGGGATACAAGTTCCTCACATATAGAGGGAATATTATTTAGCTTGAATCATCTCACCTTCCTGCATTGGGATCATATCCAATCACATAATAGGTTAAGAACACCCAAGATCCAGCTTCTATGAATGTGATGGGCAGTTTTAGGATCCATGGAGGAAGAGAAAATGCCCAAGAAGGATAGAAAAGGGAGTCTCTTTGCTTGTAAAAGACAGGAAGCTTGGCTATAGTCATGGAAATCTCTACCATACTAGTGAACATGATCAAAATCACGCTGTAGAAGAGAGCACCAGCATATATCCCGCCTTCAGTTACTGAATTTTTATGCATCTTTGTCCGAAAGAAGACTGTCATTGCGATTATGGCCACTATTGAAAGCTAGCAAATGAAACAAGAGTGAAAAGGAAAATCAGTATTGGCCATGCACAAAACCTTTTGAAGGAAAACACCCTGCAAAGTTTTTTCAACTCACTTGAGTAAGCTTGAATATGTAGACAAATGAGTTCCTCTTCATGAGCAATAGCTCTCTTGACAAGCAAGTTTTGAACAGCTCCAATTTTCCAACACCATACTTATCAGTTGTCAAAGCGGCTGGGTGGCTCTTAGTTTTATCAAATGGAACTGAGAGGTCATTTGCAAGCTTTTGGCCTACATGGAAGGACTGAAATGCCTCGGCAAATTCCTTAGCTGAGACAAAAGTGTACGGCAAATCTCTATGCGCCCAATACTGCTCCTGATCTTTCCTTGACGTTACCTGCAGTTAGATTAGTCCTGAACACTTAGCATGCTGAGGTATTCGTTGTTCCTTTGCTCAAATGGGTGCGAAAGATACAATTCTGTTACCTCTTGCAGAAAGTCAGCTACCCCTTTTCTTTCTGGACACTTGAAGCCCATAAATTCAAAAAATTCCAGTACATGTTCACGGGGACCCTGATACACAATGTGGCCATCTGACAGGAGAATAATGTCATCAAATAGATCATAAGTCTCTGGTGCTGGCTGGAGAAGGGAGATAAAGGCTGTTCCTTTCTTGATGTGAATGAAGTTCTTTAATGAGTTCACTATATGGAAGGTCGTTGAACTGTCCAACCCGGTAGAAATCTCATCCATAAACAGTGCCTTTGATGCTCCAACCAACATCTCACCTGCAATTTCGGAAAAAGGGATATTTTCACTCAGCGTAAAATGACTACTTGAATCTTCTTTGGTCCTGGGAATGGATCAGTAGAGGTTATTTTACCAGCTGTCACACGCTTCCTTTGTCCTCCAGAGACACCTCGCAACATTTCATTCCCCACCATAATATCTGCACAGGTTTCTAGTCCCAGGATCTGTGATGATCCAAGAAAAGAACAAATCAATCGTTGTTTGAGTTGATACATGCAGAGATAGTAGGAATCTTATTTCTAACACTACCTTCAGATAATAATCTGTGATGACATCTGCCTTATGTCCTCCTGTTGCTATTGCCTAACATCAAATATAATCACTCAGTTAGTTGTCTTAAATTACAACTCCTTCATGAAAATCCTCCCTGAAAATCTCCATTTGTTAACGCTGATAGTTATGCTCACCTTCATGAAAACATCAATATCAGGATCAGGTTTTATCTTTGCTTGGTTCTCCCTTCTTGACAATTCTGTCAACATATCTGTGATAGCCATGAAGTTAATGATTATGTACTCAAGTCAAGGTGCATAAAACCAGATTGCCAAGGAAACTATACGAAACCCAATCAACAACTAACCATATCGGTACCCAACACCCTGGCACCTTGCTGCAAAGGCCATGGTTTCTCGCACTGTCATTTCTCCGATGTGGGTATCGTACTGACTGATGTAAGCAGCTGTTCTTTTGGGTACAAACTCATTCATTCCATGTCCATTATAAGTCACCCTCCCTGAGACCTGGAACAAAAGTTTTAACTTCTCAAATTCAAGAAGCTAAGAGACTATACAAGGATCACAAAGACACCCCATAAAAGACAGACTACAAAGAAACAGTGAAAATTCACCTTTAGCTTTGGATCAAGTTTCCCAGCCAAAGCCAACAAAAGTGTAGTCTTTCCAGAGCTTGGAGGCCCCAAAAGTAGCACGATTCTGCAATTAACAATCAAACATTATTCCAAGAAAGAAAATAACTAGGATAGGATAATCAGATATTAAGAATCTTCAACAAAAGGAATTGAAGGGTAAACTGAAAATTTATCAGTAAGTCCTATTTCACCTTGCTGGTTTGATAATTCCACTGACGTCCTCAAGTATAGACACCCGTTTTTTTCCACTGGGAAGGATATGGAGATGGCTCAGGAAACCCTTTTGAATTGATAAATAAATGTCAGATACAGGAATAAAGGAAGCATTATAAGCTCACACATACGACTTATGATCAACGAGAGGAATTAGTAACCTCTATCATATTGACAATGAAGTTAAAGAATGTCGGCACGGCTCTGCTTCCTGTATGGGCTTCTGCTTCAATGCTAAGATGCTCGAACCTGACCTCAATTGTAGGAAGCTGAATTCCAACTCTGAAATAAGATGAAGTCATGAAACTATAGCTTTTAGTCTGGGAATAACATGAACGTTATGCAAGAATCAAGAACCTCAGCATGCAAAATCAGAGGTCCCATCATACCCCATAAATCTTTGTGGGGAAACAAGAATTGAAACAAGCGTACTAAGCTAAGTGAAGTGAAAGATGTTTTCTTTTCAGCTTTTCTTAGCTCACCGGCAAAAAAGCAAGGAAAGTTTTCTTTCTACGTAAGCATTTACTGTAATATTTTCGGAAGCAGTAGTAGAAAATCATACGTGTCAATGCGGTTCTGGAGCTTCAACAAGAACTCCTCGTTATCCTCTTTCAAAAGCCTCTCCAACAAATCCTTCCTCTCCTTGAACCCGAGCTTGTTAATGTCAATTTCTTTCGCATCACCTTTGGAGGTAGTCAATAGACCTTTCTCCAAACGACTGTAAGTGGGCAGTCTCTCAATTGCAGCCCACTTTAGAGCTTCTTCATCATCTTCTTCTCTTGTAGACCTCGAGAAAGCTTCCACAGCTGTAGCTTGCCATATTGAAGAACCTCCTCTTTGTAATATACTACCTGCCCTATAAACATCATCAGCCTCCATGACTGCTACTTTACAGAATCAATGACAAGGTTCTGTGTCTTAGAGAACCAAGATCAGGTGGTAAAAAAGGTGTTTCTTTGTAGTGATGTTTGTGAGAGGCCCCATAAATATATATATAAGCACAGGAATGTGGGAGGCTGCTGTTCTTATCTTAGATGCTTGGGTCCCATGATGTCATTGGTACGTCACTGATGCTCTATATCAGGTCAAACCGTTTTGCCTGTGCAATGATTGACTGTTAAATCCTCAATTTCATCATAATTAATTATCATTTTAATTGAGATTAATTGGGAAAACGTAAGTTTAAACATATCTATGTTTTAAAAACCAGACCGGTGATTGAACCGGAGAAGCAACTGATTCAAGGATTAATGGTTCAATCGGAATTTAACCGTGGTTGAACCGGTGATTAATAAATATATAAATTTTTATTTTATACATTATATATAAAAGATAATTTTTAAATATATTATTTAATTATTTATTTATCTAATTGTAAACTTAAACTTTTAAACTTCAAAATATACAATTTTAAAAAAAATTCGCCAAACACAATACAAAATAAGATAACAAAGCTTACTAGTCATATTTCATCAAAAAGATTAAAAAAAGATCACTAATCATAATATTCATTCAAGTTAAAATCATCAAAATTAAGGCATTTTAAATAGACCGGCCGGTTCTTTCTTTCACCGGTTCAACGGTTTTTACCAGTCCGACCGCAAAATGAACGGGTCAATCACTCACAAAAAATACGGGTTAAACCGGACCGTTTCATATTCCAGTTCACCGGTTCTCCCGTCCAACCGACCGGTTCGGTCTGATTTTCAAAACACTGGGTGTTTGGTTAAAGGGTATGGGAAAGCAATGAATAGTAATTATTGGTTATTTATTATGGTTGATTGAATAGTTTTTCATACCCTAATTTTAGGTAATAGTTCATACTCCCATGTGTGGGACGAATGGTTTTGATTTCTGTACACGCTAGTATTTTTTAATTTTTAATTAATATAATTAAATTATAATTAATTAAAATATAAAATATAATTGACTAATTAAAATATAATTAATTAGTTAATTATAATGTAATTAATTAATTAATTATAATGTAATTAATTAATTAATTATAACAAAATTTTATTTCTTAATTTTTTAACAAACTAACCATTGTCAATGGTAATGTTAATCATTTCTTTCTCTTAATTAATTATCATAATTATAATGATTATATCTATTTTTACTTCTCACTATATTCATTCTCATTCTTATTATCATTCCTTTAATGGGACCAGCTACCTCCTAAATGTTAATGTTATATCATAATTTAATTTAATTGTTTTTTAAATATTCAGAATTAAAATTTAATATTTTAATAATATTTAATTTAATAACTCATGAAGATATTATTAAATAATTTTATTTTAACTTCTTTAAAATAATCAAGTGAGATCTACGAAGAAAGTCTCTCTTATATCCTCCCTAACCGACAACAATTAAAATTAATCAAAACGACGATGACTTGAGTTTCCTGCATACTTCACCAAATAAAACCAATTTTATTTTGAAGAAGACGAAATTTTATTAAGTCTTTGAGGCATACAAAATAACCAAAATACAACATGATTATTACATCATGACTACTCCTAAAATGGAGATAACTAGTCAATTACAAGGTTGAATTACAAATTACAATGTTTGTTACCCATTTGGTGGTGAGTTAATAGTTTCCATGAGTTATTGAACTAGTTCGAATCACCAAAGTTGTCCTAGTGTAGGTTGATGTGTAACATGATTTGTTGCATGAGTTCTTTATGGAATTTCTCGCTTTTCTCAGTGTCCTCCAATATTCTTACGGTTCTTTCATCTTAAATAACAGCCACAATAAAAGCTAAGTTTACAAAGGAGCACCAACTCTTAGTTTTGTTTAGGTGAAATTGATAAACAAAATAAAGTAAAATTGAATTATTGAATGCAAATTAAATTAAATGATGGAAAAATAATAAGATTGATGAATGCGCTTAGAATCTGGCTTTTGATTCAATCTCAGGCTATAGACAGTTGAACATACTTAAGATTGATGAATGCGCTTAGAATCTGGCTTTTGATTCAATCTCAGGCTATAGACAGTTGAACATACTTAGTCATCATAAGTTAATAATAAGTTCTATTAACCTCGGTTTTCCCTTAGGTCATGTTTAATAAAAATAAGCTCTTTAATTAAACCTAATTATCAAACAACTTAGAATAAGCTCTCCAGATTTAGTAGGATAATCGCATTATGTACTAGGAAAATAAATTAATCTAGGCAACAATCACATAAGCTCGAGTCATTTAACATATACTATGTTATCCCTAATGATTCATCACCATTAGTTTACCACAAATGAATTGAAAATACAACTATTACGTATTATATTCTATATTATGGCAATGTGTTCATCATACATAAATAATATATTGAGAATGAGAATATTAATCATTCATACATGAATATCCAAAACATTAAGCTAAGAATAACATACAAAATTTCTATAAAGAGAGAGAGAATCAACAATACAAGATGTAGAAATGCCCAAATGTATTCTTTGACTTCGATTTCCCCAACGAACCAAAAGGATTAAGATTAGCCCTCCATAGATCCCAAAGAAGTAAGAGTTATGCCTCTTTTGTGTTCTAAAAAAACAAATGTATTCTTTGACTTCGATTTCCCCTACGAACCGAAAGGACGAAGATTAGCCCTCCATAGATCCCAAAGAAGTAAGAGTTATGCCCCTTTTGTGTTCCAAAAATAATTCATCCCCCTTTTGGCTGCTCAAATGTCTATTTATAGCAAAAATTAGGGTTTTGGGAAGAAACACAGTTTAATACATGGTTGTGTATCCAACTATGCATCACAAAAACATCTATTTCGAATTTATACAAGGTCGTGTAAGTAGATACACAGCCGTGTATCTTGTAATTCATGTTGAATTCTTCATTTACTTGCATTTTCTTGTCTCATCTTCACCCAAATTCATCTCCTTCTTATTCCAGAAAGACAAATGAGATTGAACACCAAAAAGATGGCTCAAGGAATGTGCTTTTAACTCATTTTAGCTCTTGTATTTCTAACTTGTACCTAAAATCAAATATGAACTAAAATGAGTATCTTAAGTATTTCATAGCATTAATGACTAACTGTTATGGAGTATATGTATAATCAATTAAGCACATATCAGTAAGCCAAATTATAGTACACAAATCTCCAATTATATTCCAACTATTTGGAGCATTGTGGATATGTCACAAGTTAAAGAGTGAGTTCTAGCTTTCATTAGTGCATTCACATTGAAAGAATAAGTGTTGCATGCTCTCTTCAGCTTTTCTACATAATGCACACCCATCTGCCAATATTTAGAGATTTTGTCAATTGTTTGAAGTTTGTTCTTCAAAGTCATCCATAGGATTTTTAATGCACGAGAATTATGGTGTTTGAACTAAACTATATTATTCCATGGGATAGGATATGTTGTACTTGTCAAGAATCTTCTGCAAGTTATATTTGTAAACTTTCTTGTGTTAGAATGTTTCCAGATAACACTAACATGTTAGAATGTTTCCAGATAACACTGTCATCCTCATCATCAAGATGTGTAAGTTTTATTTCCTATTTGATGTGTTCTGGTATAAGATAGCTATCAAAAACCTACTTATTAATGAGAGCTTTAGCTACTGAATCCTTAATTTGTATCACTGATTTCAGTGAGTGAGTGGAAGGCTGATTTTGTAATGGTCCAATTGATAACTAGTTATCATACCAAAAACTAGTATTTTTTCCATTACCAATCAGATTGATGAACTCTAGTCTGACTTTCTCCTAGTTAACATAATGTTCTTCATAATCCAGGAAGTTCCAGAGGGTGGATTGTAATTCAAAATATTATTAGCTCTAAGATAGTACCCATGTACCCATTTGTACCACAAAGATTGCTTATCATTGCACAGTCTCCAAAGCCTTTTAATCAACATTTTTGTGTTTAGAATTTTTGGAGAAATGATGTTAAGGACTCCTTCATCCTGTGGCTTGCAAATCTCAATCCATTTGACTTTAGCTTTGCCTCTGGAGATGCTAATGCTAGCCCATAGAAAGTTCCAGATAATCATGTCAATATGTTTGTTCACAAAAACTAGTACTACCATATTTGTAGCGTAATACTAGTTTACTGAAGTAAGGACAGAGGAAATCAATTATACTCTACCAGTAATGACATATTTTTGCACATTTATTTGAAGATTCTTCTGTTAATTTTGTCAATAAGAAAAGCATATTCTTTACAGGCCATTCTGTTTTTAGAAATGGGAACTCCAAGATAAACCATAGGTAGCATCATTAATTTGAAGCCAGTGATAGATTTTATGCTATGCTCTAAATGGTTGGCACTCATGGAAAGAAAATTCCACTTTTATAGCAACTACTATTTATTTGTTTTGTGGATGTTGTCGCCATAGTATGGTTACCTCTACCAAGTTACCTACGCTATATCTTATAAGTATAACATGTGTAACACCCCATTCCTATCTAACATATTCATGTGCGTCCATCAGATACATGTGTACATGCCTGACAAAAATGACATGTTAACTATCTCACCTTCACTATACATAACATGACATCATTAATTAAACCATCAATCACACATTTTCTAAAGTCAAAAATGTTATCATATTATATCAAAAACCATATTGTTTCATAAAATACAATACCATCCATATTTTATATCATTATCCTATGAGCATAAACAACTCAGTACACATTGAATACAATAAACATGAAAAAACAACTATGTCCTCAATCCCAACTGAATGTAACAGTTGCACAAAATATGCTTCTACGGAGTCTTAGAAGCTAGGCCGTCTCAGTCTCAAACTTGAAAAGCAACGGTGCAATTTTGATGAGTTTTGCGAACTCAGCAAAGTAACCATCCTCGATGGTTCACTCATGTCATAAGACAAGATCAATTACAGAATGTAATCATACAGCTCAAATCCACTTGACAAGTATCAAATACTATCACAGACAAATCATTTCTCAATTAAACAGTTCAATCATATACCAACATTTACACAGCTTTACAAATCATTCAATGAATTCAAATCATATGCAAATGCTATATGTATGAGACTCACATTCATTTTTATCTTATTATGACTGTGTGCTTTTTTTCTTTTTTTTGTACAGTATCCCGAAGCATCGGGCTCAGTCAGTCAGTCTGTGACTCATTGAACACAGTGAGCCATAGGCTCAAACCACATATGTGGCAGCTTAAAGCTCTTATCATTAATAGTATCAATAGCAACATCAGTCACAACTCTTTTATATTATATGCATTAGAATGAAATGCATGCCACAATTTAGTAATCAAATTCGATCATTTGCATTTGCAAGTATTATTACAGTTCAACAGTCACAGTATCAATCACAATAACAATAGACACCGGACTAGGTCCGACATTCAACTTTTTAGTTGACAATCAGAAAATCATTTACGCAAACGCATTCACATTCAATTAGCACTTCCAATATCATTTCCATGTATCGAAATGCTTCAGACAAATACTGTACGGAATCCAGTACACAAACAACACATTTCAGTATAGTTCAATAAGATATCAATACAATTCAGTATTATACAAATCAAGAAGGTGAGATCATCTTAGGTTACTCACATTATGCTCCAAACAACTATTGCCTTGAAATCTTGGCAATGTTTGGATGCTATCGCTTAATGTGCTCCTTTATACATATAATACATTCACATATCACAATATTGCACAATTATGTATTCATTAATGCACATTCATGTATACTGAATATATGCAATTCATGTTCATGACATCTCTCCCGTTCATAATATTCCAGCAGACTTTCGCACTTTTTCATCCTATCAATCACTTTCAAATCAATTCAGATAGCTCTAAATTTTTGTGGAGAGAAAGAAAAATATCTTAGGAACTGTTGGTTCATGTTTTAAGTCATTTGGAGGTCAGATGGAAAAGTTATAGCCAAAAGACTTAAATATGTTCAGTAAACTACTTTAGTTCATAAACTCATACATGCAAACCATCACCTTTTTCTCTCTTTAAAACGCAGATCTTCATCTTCTTCACCAAAAACCCAAAATTTTTTTCCACTTTTACACTTCATATCTACTACATCCATTGCATAAACTAACTTTCCTAATCTCCTTTCAGCTCAATAACTCACAATAAAAAAAACCCAAGGTTCACACTTAATCATCAAAATCCAATTCTTATACATGTAACTTCCAGTTTCTGCATTTTATTCTCTAACTACTTTCATCTGATGATTTTTTTCACATTTCTACTCTTTCTTTCTATTCGAAACTTATAAATTCTGTGTTTTTACACCCATTACAATTTCTAAACAGATCAATTATGAGTTTATATGGTAATCACTAATAACCCAAAATCTCACATTCACTTCCTTTCTCTACTGTATTTTTATAACTTCTGCACCTTTCTCCTTGTTTTTCCTCATCAGCCCACATTTTCTATCATCTTACTCCTTCTTAAAACACAACACCTCATTATACTATATGTTCTCTTTAACTCTAACCTCACATAAATCCATCACTACATTACCCAGACATTTACGCATATATAATGAAAATAGAGCATGTTCATCAACTTTACTGCATATATGTTTTTGTATGTGTTTTAATATCCAACAATAACCTCGTCCAAATCTTCATTTCATATCATTAAATTAATCTAAATCCATTTCTACTAATACCTAACAAATTTATGCACATATAGAGCAAAATAAACTTTCTGCTTATTTCTCAGTACAAAATAAAGTATATTTTTATACATCAACTTTCATGATTTTCTGCATCATTTTCATAGTCAAAGACCATTCCCATACAAAACATAACTCCTTCTTTAGCAAGTTCACCTACAGTTCATATAACTCATCTTATCATTACTAACATCGAATTACTTCTTACGCTAGTCATACATATATTCACTGCTAAACCGTAAAACATCATCAAATTCACATAACCTTAAAACTTCACTTACTTGAATTAGCAAGCTTTCGGCTGTGCAGGGTAAACAACAATTAAACTCTCTGTCAATAGACTAACAGCCTTACTCTGGTATCATAATCAATATCCACGCTTTCCTTGTAACAATTCGGTGTTTCAATTTTGTTTTTGTCTAAACCTTCAGTGTGAAGAAACAATAACAGAGGAAAGCTTCACCGAATCTATACAGTACGTGGCATTTTGCATGGTTAATACGTATCGCTATACAATGCCGCCACATGTCACAATTGTTGGACGCCGAACTTTTGGTGGACATTAGAAATATTAAAATAAATGAAAATGAGTGTTTTGAATATAAATTGTGTTATAGATTATTTTGTGCCTTAAGAGAATTAATGAGATGATTTAGATTATTGAAATGAAAGTGGAAAAAGCAAGAAATAGAGAGAAAGTGTAAAATTTTGAAGAAATTAGAAAGATTGACTTTTTGGTCATTGAGAGTTGACTTTTGATTTAGGCGTAATTTGAGAATACGATCTACATGAAACTTGTAGATAATGTTGAGAGCTTTCTGTCGTCAAAAAGTTTGACATTTTTCGATATCGGAATTTTTTCAGATTAGCCTTAGGGTTTTCAACACGACGCGATAATTTGCTAAGGTTTGTACGCTACGGATGTCGGCATTTATTTTAGTCTTTTTCAAATTGTTTTGTTCTTTGCTTTGGATTCGATTTGTCCGCCTTTGCTTCTCATGTGTTTCATACTATCGTTTCGATTTGCCTTCGATATATTTTTCCGTTCTGTATTCTTCATTTGCTAAATCTGATTCTTCGATATTGTTTCGTTGTTTCTGCGTTTTGTATCCGTTTGATTTCTTCCACTTCGCTTTGTCTTTGTTCTTTTGTTTACTTTTGTTTCTGACTTTTCGGTTGGGATCCGGTTCCGAGGATCGGGTCCCAACAGTTAATCTCTGATACCATAAATGTTGGATCCCGTTTTCGGAACCCAACTACTTAATCCGAAACCCTCATACTTACACGTGAATCCTTATAAACTCTTCTTGCTCTGATACCATAACTGTTGGGACCTGATCCTCGGAACCGGATCCCAACCAGAAAGTTAGAAACAAAAGTAAACAAAAGAACGATGTTGGGCTCCGATTCGTATGAAGCATGTTTTATTTACTTTGAGGTTTAGATTAATTAATCCTTTTAGTTAGAATAAATTGGGATTTTAGTGCTTAAGTAATAATTATAAATTGAGGGAATTTAGTTAACTTATAGTGTATTTTTATAAGGTGTTAGACTTTAAATCAATAAGTTGAATTGAAAGAACCCATTTGGAAGTTAATATATGGTTAAGGCTTAAGGAAAATCCAGTGGGCTTTTAGCCCTTTGAAGTAGCATGTAAATGAAGAAGGAAGGAATTTAAATGAGGATTGTTGTGAATGAAGAGGAAGCCCACGAAATGTTGAAGTTTTAGGAAGCTAGGGTTATTAGTTAAGTTAGAAAGGTGGTTTCTTAAAGCCTTCCACCGAAAACGCCAAGGAAAATAAAAAAAAGAGAGACTTACGAAATGAAGGGGAAAGGAGGAAACATGGCACTATGTCGTTTTAGCTTAGGTTTGTAGTGAGAAAGGTTTATTTCTTAAGTTATTTCCTAGAGCTTCACCGAAACTAGCTAAAGAGAGGATAGTTTCGAAACATCAAAGAAAAGAGAGAGTAGGTTCGGCCAAAGAAGAAGAAGGAGAAGAGAAAGAAAAGCTTAGGTTTTTATGCTTGAGAAAGGAGGGTTTAAGGGTTTCTTTAAGAAGAAAAGAAAGAGAAAGAGTTTACTCCACCATTAGAAGCAAGAAGAAATTCGTGGGTTTCAATCTCAAAGGTAAGAAAATGTGAAATTTATGGAATTTTAGATGGGTCTTGATGCAAATAGTTTAGTTAAAGTATGGGTAAGGTTAGATGGGATTGAACTTAGGTTTTTCTTTCCTTAGAAAGTCCAA
>JAOSBP010000002.1:25253179-25297934 GCA_027563825.1 Erythroxylum mucronatum | reverse complement strand
AAATAATTTTATTATAAAATAAAATATAGTTAAAATTAATAAAAGTGCTTTTTATTTTTATGTTGTCAAACAGTCTAATGTATGAAGCTCTTTTAAAAAAGCTGTTTTTTTAATTGACAGCTAAACAGTCAACTGGCTTTTTAAAAAAACTCTTCTCAGAAAAGCTCTACTAACAAAAGCTCTATTGATATAAACTCATCCAAACAAGTACTAAGTCTCAAAATTGATTACTCCAAACGTATAAAATATGGTGGGATAATTATCAAGAAAATAGGTTAAATAAAGGTTCAATATAAGTACCTTTATCGTTTCAATGCTTCTAATTTAACAACTATAGTGTCAATATGAATAATAAAAGCAAGTGTTAGAATCATCCAACCGTACATGATATCACACATGAAATAATAAGAGCTTAAATAATGATGAACTTGCTCTTGGTCTTAAAAGCTCACAAAAAGAATCGTATATGAGTAAATAATATGCAAATTTCTTTCAAATTAACTATCTCAATATTTGACTACTAAAAGTATGACTTATAAAAGCAAGTTTATTCTAACTTTCATCCTTTTGCATACTAATTCAATTCAATACTCAAGAATGATCTCAAGTATTTACAGATATATTTTAACTAATTCGAAAAATCAATTAACAAGTCTTAATAACAAAGATTATAGAAAGCTTAAGAAATCCCTTCCTCACACTTAAAATTATACATTATCCTTAATTTACACAATATAAGCACAAATAATTAAAAAGTAAGAAAGGGTCAAAATTTGATACTTCCCTGAGTAATAAGAATTTTAGAGTTCTGATTTTGATTAAGGATCCTTTTGATATTAGATACGATCATCCTTGCAAAATATAAATAAAAAGGATAAAAAGATAAAAATGAAGAAACTAAATACGAAATATAGAAATAAAAATAACAAAAATGAAAATAATGTTAAAGTCCTATGCTAACACAAAAAATGGAAATCACTTAAAATAGAAATTGAAACACATCTGAATGCTTGGATTGCCTCCCAAGTAGCACTTATTTAACATTATTAGTTTGATGTACCTTTTATGCTTACCATTAACCCAGGTCTATTAATTAGTGGCTTGCTTCCACCCGTTTCTCTATATAGCAGTTTCGTAGCCTATGAATATGTCATATTTTGTAAGATTAATAAGGACACAATTTATCAAATTAATAAATCTAATCGACCGCACTAATTCCCTATTTGATAACAAACTGTCAATGAAATAAGGAATAATAAAACTCCTTGAATCTTCAGTTGACTCAAACAGTTTGTCTTGTAGGAAGTGGGAGCCATCCGTACTCAAGTTAATTACCAATGATTCATCAGTAGTTTCTTTATTTGGCTCCTCCCATTGTTCTTCCTCAATCACCTTTGTCCCCTCTTCTACTTTCTCTTGTTGGACAATGGCTCCCTCCTCTTCTTCTTCCTTAATTATATTTTTCTATTCTTCTACTTCCTTTCCTTTAACAATGTCTCCCTCCTCTTCTTCTTCCTCAATCATCCTTGTCATTTGTTCTTCTTGCTCTTCTAAAACAACAGCTACCTCCTCGTCTTCTTGAACTGCAACTTCATTCATGAAGTCAAACATTTGTCTCTTCTTCACTTTAAGGCATTAATAAGCTCAAATAATATGTTGTATTATGCTCTGTGTATTCAAGTGAAGAAAATCTCTCTTCGAATTTACATTGGCTCACTTCATTTTTTGTAAGGTATTCCATTATTATATCTATAAAGTGTTCTTCTTATTACTATTGTTGCAAATATTCAGCTGAAGCATAATCACTCCATCCATTAACATAAGGGTTGCTTCACTCTGAATTATAAATATTCTTATATGGTGTGCCCTAAGACTAGTTTTGCATGCTTGGTTGCTCCCGTATATAATTTGGTACTTGACATTTATGTTTGTAATGGTTACACCCGCAAATGTTGCAACACAACAGGATATTGGATAAGCATCTAAATATAAGTCGCTATACCTCTGGTTCCAAAATTGTGATGTTGCCATATGTGATGGCATATCATAATCCTATAAGAATACTGTCTTATCCATCCATCCATTGTGGGTTGTAGATATGATGCTAAATCTTAAATCATAAAAATAAGCTACAAACACAATCTCAAAATAGAGAAGATTAAAAGATAAATAATAATAATAATAATAATAATAATAATAATAATAATAATAATAATAATAATAATAATAATAATAATAATAATAATGGTTAGATTAATAAAAGCTAGGCTTTCCTAATATTACAATCCTCATAAATGTTGTCAAAAACTTGATTGAATATGATATATGCCTATAAAGATTTATAAGTTTTAGAGTGCAAGTGCACAACATAGCTATAACTAACACAGGCAAGTACGGGTTGAACCCATGAGGATTGTAAGTACTAGTAATACCTTTTTCTATTATCTAATAGTTGAACCAGATTGTGAATAAAAAAAACTAAGAATTAAAACAATAATGAACGTAGAACAAGGAAAATACCAAGAAGAGTCATTATCAAATAATAGTGTCTAGGTAATGAATCCTCTTAAGAATCCTTAAATATTAGCCTGTTATCATGCAATTAAATTATTGATTATTGGATTGTGGAAATTCTTATCTTAATATCTTTCTCAAGACTATTAACAACTAATCCATCAGTTAATTAATAAAAACCTTTCTAGTTAAAATCCCTATGATTGCATTATTGAATCGTAATTTTACTATTAGGTTTGACCATAATCTAGAGAATTTATGTCGACTTATCTCTAGGTTTGCATGAAACTCCTTCCAATTATGGTAGATTTATTTACATAAAAGGATTTCTCAATCTCAATCTCAATCATATGAAATCAAATCATGAACTAATATTCTAGATATATTAGAATAAGAATATAATGCATAATTGAATCACAATAAAACAAACAATAAAATTTCATTGAATAAAAGATCAAATCATATTGTTATCAAAACTTAGGGTTCATCACACTTAGACATTAAACAAATTAGTTCCTATCCATAAAAGGCGAAATCAATAACAAATATTCAGAAGAATAACTATAAAATAAAGAAATTATAATTCTAAATGTCCATTTTTCTTCTAATGAATCTTCTTGCAATTTAGACTGAATGAAGCTCTGTATCAAATATTTTAATATTATCTTTACGTTTTCCTCGTCCCTTGCTCAGAATTATTGCCTCTCTACATTTCTTACGACTAAAAATTACTCTAAAGCTTGCCTCATCCCTTGTTTTTGTCATCAATAATGTCCTTTTATAATAAAAAGTAAGGTTTTTGGGACGTACACAATCACTTACATGGTCGTGCATATGACCGTGTAGCTCTAAAAACACCTTAAATCGTGACTTTACATGATCATAGAGACTTACATGGGCATATACATGGTCGCGCATCTCCAAGTTGCTTCAAATCTTCATTTTATGCCACGATTTCATCTAAATTCTTCACCTTTTAGTTCATGAATGCAATTATCACCTACAAATACACTTGAAGCGACTTAAGTACCAAAAATACTACAAAAATCTTAAATAACAAGCAAAACAAATTAAATATAGGTATATGAATATAGTCAAATAATCATCTGTCACTTAATATCGTGATATTGTTATTAATGGACTAGACTTTATTGCTCTTAAGTTTTTTAATAATGCAAACTTAAGGAGGGAAAAAATCATGGAGTCCCTGGTATGAAACTCTGTGATCCAAGCTCCCATTATACTGTTAAGCATAGGAGAGGACAAATAACATCCAGCTCAACCCTAAAACATTAGTATCATAAGGAAACGTTAAGTGAAGAATTTTAAGAAGAAGAAGAAATTTAGGAGAAGGTGCTTAACAAAATTAAAGACAGGACAAGAAGTTGGAGGGAAGAATGGACACTATAGAGGCACAGTTGAAGCAGGTAGTGCAACAACAACACTACTAAATGAAGAAATTGTTGAATTATTTTGCGGTGTAAAACATCCAGGTTTCTCATCTGACACCATCATCACCACAATCCCCATAAGTGTTATTACCCTTATAATTGACCCTTGTTTGATTTCTTTTTTTTTTTGTATCACTTATTTGTGTTTATTTCTAGTTGTGTGTCATTTTCTAAATTGAGGATGTTGTGTTGCTCAAATGTGGGGACATATATGTATTTACACTATCATTTGTATGACTTTTTATATGCATGGTTTTTTATTATGTCTGTATAGTGTAAAATTTTTGTTGCATTGTGTGAATATGTCAATTACATGGAATTGAAAGGAATTAGTTTAACTGTGAGCATGATCATTTAATTTATGAAGAAGCATTAGCTTGTGAAGTTTGTGTTTTAAGTATTTTTTAGGAGAATATGTATGTTGATCAGGAAGTTGTACCTATTATTTCATTTTAAGAATTTTTTAAGGTGCACTTATGATTAAATGAAGCTAATTAGGTAGGCATCATTAGTAGCTTTTCATGGGAATGTATTAACTAGGAAGAAACGATGTAGGTTAGAGTATATATACAAAAAGTTGAATAAATGTGCTAAAAATGAATTTCCTATTACGTTGACCCTTTTTTAAAAATTAGGTTATAAATAGAGTTGGTAGCCAGTTGTGAGTTATGATATAGCTAAGTAACTGGGAGAAATTCACGAAAAAATATTTTCCTTCATCTTAAAGGCTAGAATGATACTCCAACAAAGCTCGAAAGAACTTAACCTAGTTGAGAAACTAGGGGACATTCATGACAAATGTTTATCTTCGCATCAAAAGACTAGGTGATTATTAAATAATTAAAATGTGGTGCTTTAAATAAAAATGAATCCTATTGATCTTCTTGTGAAGTGTTAAGAAATTTCCATAAGTGGGTACCTAAAAATGGCCTACCTTTTAATTGGTAAATAAGAATTAGTGTTTTCTTACAAGTTCCATAGATGTATGAATAAGGTGTTATTTGGTTGATATGTATATTTAAAAAAAACACTCAAACATGAATGGAATAAGTTAGTGTTTTGGATTTTTTGAGTGATTAATGTTTGTGGGTAAGTTAACTTCATGAAATTTAATGCCATTATGCCATTGTTGCATGATTTTGTGATTTACGTTTTGTGTTTTGTTTATTTTGTGGTTTTAGTTTTTCTTGGGGATGAGAAAAGTTTTAAGTTTGGGAAAGTTGATAAGTATGATTTATAATGTTTCTTCTAGGTTGTAGAATGTGTGTTTAGGTATTTTCTTAGGTGATAATCATGTGTTTAAGACTTAGATTTATATTTTTGTTAGTGTTTTTATGTATTTTGTTTGATTATTATTGATTAGGGCAAGAATTTGATCTTAATGCGCACTTTAGGGGATGTTCAATGTGTTTGGATGATGAGTTAAGATAGGGAACTTGAAGAAAACTTTAAGAAGAAGTAAGAGAAAGAGGTCTCTTATGAGTGTGCGTCTGCACGATCATGCAAGATGGAAGTTGGAGTAGTTATGGAGCCTCTGTCATGATCATATAAAATATGCACGATCATATAGAACTTGTAGACAAGAGATTGTGCACGATCATGCACAATCATGTGAAAAGTTTAGATTATAGTATGTTTTTCTAAATGTTTAAGTGTGTTTTTAAGTATTTTCTTAGATGATTATCATGTGTATAAGCTTATAATTGTGTTATTATTGATGTTTGTATGTGTTCTAAGTGTTTGATTGGTTTAGAGCAAGAATTTGATCTTAATTTTTTGTTTCAAGAGGTATTTGATGTGCTTGTGAGTGTAAAGAAACATGATTGTGAAGAAAAGAGAAGATCTTGAATGCAAGTAGCCAATTGTGACAGGCGTGATAGACAACAAATTCCAGCAAATTTTAGCTTTTTGAACTCATGAGTTTTTTAATACTTTTAATGTTTTGGGGCTATTTTTGTAACTAAATTAAGTGCAGAAATCCTAGAAAGAACCCTAGAAGCCTTTAAAACTATTTAAAGGCAAGAAAAACACGAAAAAAGTAGTAACCACTAGATCAAGATGAGACATCAAGAAGAACTTTAGAGGATTATAGATTTCCATATCAAGACTCCAACTAATTTTTGCTTTATTTTCCTATTATTTCTTTCATTGTATTGGATGTTTATTTAGATTTTTATGACGTTTAACATGACTATGGGTTTCTAAATCTATATTAGGGATTGTTCTTAAATTGTTTTGTTGAACTTTATTCTTATTGAATTCAATAAATCTATCAATGTTTTATGATAATTGTTATGCTTATACTTGGCAATAAATCGAGAGAGTGAGTCAAGTTACATGTGTTAAGGTGTGCACAAGATATGGTAACTTAATAGACCTGTAATTATCAGATTAATTAACAATTGAAGAGAGATCTTAATTGTGAAATTAATTATCCTTAGGATTACTTCAAATCTAATTAAATAAGTTAGGAGTAGTTTTGTGAATTAAGAGATTATAATTATATTATTATCAAATTCAATTAGGATTACTTGATTAGATCTTGAGAGAGGGTAATCAAAACCTTGGGATATCCAGGATCGAGCTTAATTTATTCAGTAAGATAAAGGGAAAACAAAATAAGGATAGAATAATTTATAAGTCTCTAACTTTGATCAACCTTATTTTATTGGCAGCTCAATTCTTTAATTGTTTCATTTTATTAGTTTTTTCAATTTTAGTAATTTATTTTAATTCAGTAAAACTTTTATTACCTTTAAAAAAGTTTTATTCAAGTTGTTAGTTGTCTAATTAGTCCTTGTGGGAATGATACCTTTGTATTATAAGTTATGATTTGTATACTTGTAGTATTGACAGTTTTAATTATAAAACTTATCAAGAAGTTTTTGGTGTCATTTCTACGGATTAATTTAACATCGTATATAATTTGAATTCCTTTGATTTAAGGATTTGATAATTTTCCTGTGTGATTATAGTTGCTTGAACACAAGACAAAAAAAGGAGAAGAAAGCAACTTCAAGCTAAGCAAATTACAGGCATTTTCTTCCAACCAAGTGAAGGCATTAAAGCATGAATTGGGTGGCAGTACCACCCAAATTATTCATGGATTAACAATGCAAGAGATTATATAAGAACACAAGGTCCACCAAGTTTCCAAAAGAATAGGTTTGAATATTTAGAGGCAAAGTAAGACAAGTTAATAGACATACTGAGCTCTAACAATAGCCAAGATGAAAGTTAGAGGAGGATTGAAGCCAAATTTGATCAATTCGTACTCTAACTTGAAGGTTCAAGATAGACAACCTTCCAATGCATTGTTAACAAGGAATGTAGGGAGTCTTCCAAGTAACATAGAAGCACAACTAACATCCATCTTATGGAATTTGTGGGAGTAACCACTATAATTTTCAATGTTAGGTACTAGATTATAAATGGGAGCATCCATATGTCTTATGAAATTGGCCTCAGAATACATTATATAAGCATACTGATAATTTAAAGTGGAGCAACTCTTACATTGATGCATTGAATGATTACGCTTCATCTTAATCTTTAATGGAAGATCTTACCAACAGTGAAGTTACCCATTGTGTCTTCCAAGAGAGTTTTTCTTCAGCCAAAGACACTAAGCCAAATATAACATATTCTTGGTGCCTATTAATACCTCAGAGTGACGAGGAGACAAAGGTCATTGATATAAATGTTCTCTGTTTAATAAGAGGAAGTAGAAGAGGCGATGAGAGTGATTACGGAAGAAGAAGAGAAGTTCACCTTGTTATAGGACAAACTATTGGATTCAATTCACGATTCAAGGAGTTTCATCATTTCCTATTTTATTAACAATTTGTTATGAAAAGGGCATTACTAAACTTACTGTTGTGTCCAGTTTTTATGGATTTTTCTTGCGTTCATATTTTGATTTTGGGTTACAAATTCTTGTCTTTAATCCAAAGTTAATATGGATTGAGTGAAAATGAGGTAAATGTTGCATGAACATTAAATGGAGAATTTTGTGAATGTGACATGAAAAACAAGAACAAATGAGCATGAAAATGGGTGTGACAAGTTAATTTCATGGTTACACATGTTAATTACATGGCCACACACATTAATTGCTTGTCATACTCACTTTAGCTCATGCCTTCTCACGGTGATGCTAACACCATGCAACTTCTGTGCATGCTTCCAGCTATTCTCACGACCTACATATATACCAACCTTCTTGAGAGAATGGAGAGTGGACCAGCTACCTTCTCACCGTGAGTGAAGCTCCTATGCATGCTCACATGTGAACTTGTCTTGCTTCCTGAATAGATGAATTGTTCACTTCCTATCAGTTTCCTTAAGTTTTGCATACCCTACAAGGTATTTGAAACATAAATTGTAGAACCAGAGTCAATCTACCATGTGTTATGATTAACATTAACCATATTAGATTCATAATAAACAAATAAAATTTGAGTACCTTTCTTTTCGAGCCAGTTCTTAAATTTAGCGCATTCTTTCTTTATGTGTCCCTTCTTCTTGCAGAAGAAACACTTAGACTGTTTCTTTATATCAGATTGGGGAGAAAATTTCCCTTTTTCCCTTGTTCTTGACATCATCCTGTCTCTTCTTTCCTGAAATGGTCAAATTGACCCTTTCACCCTCTTCCATCAACAACCTCTCCTCTTCTTGCACACACATGGTCAATAGTTCATTAATCGACCACTTGTCCTTATGTGTGTTATAAGAGATTTTGAAAGGATCGTATTGTTGGGGCAGAGTGCACAGAATGTAATGCACCAGGAAAGATTCCGATATAGTAACCTCTAACACTTTCAGCTGAGCCGCTATGTCCCTCATACGCATGATATGATCACATAAGCCCTTTATTCCAATGAGCCTTAAGGATGACAACTGAATAATCAAAATTTTGGCAAGGGTCTTATCAGATGTAGCGAATTGCTCATCAATGGCCTTCAATAGATCTTTGACGTTACTATGCTGTTTGACAGAACTACGAATACTAGCAAATATCTTGGTCTTTATGAACATCCGGAGAGGCGATTAGATCTCTCCCATTTTTCATAAAGAGCAACAGCGTCTGAAGTGCTGGTCTCAGTCATACTCGGTGGTTCGTCCTTCCTAATAGCATTGTTTATATCCATCCAACCCAAATGAAGTAGAATTCTCTCCTTCCACATCTTATAATTGTTACCTCTCAATTCGGGAATATCACACTTAATATCAGAAATATTCACAGTCTAAGTAACTGCAAATTAAGAAATAAAAATTATATGCTTTTTATGTATAATTCAAGACCAATAATAATTCATGGTTTACTAATGCAAATCATGCATTTAACAGATGAATCTAGTGATATAAGACTTGCCTGTGGGCTAAAGTTGTACTCAATTAGATTCATCCAAAACTTTATGACAAAACAATTGAATTATGTTCATTTTCTTAATTCCTGTGGGTAGATTAAGAAATATAATCCGATATTTCATCCTAATTAACCATACAAATATAACAAAATTCCTGAAGGTAGATTTTATCATATCACGTATGATTAATTACAATCAATGATTTAATAAGATCTTAAAACTAAATATACATAATTGTAATTATTTTGAGATGTTGTGGCTACTCCCAATTAATTAAAATCATATGATCACTCACATTACCTTAAGCTTTAAATAAAAGCCTAAACATTTACATCAATTAATAAATAATGCAAATAAATTAAATAATAATGCACAAATTATTTAATCTAATTTTGCAGATATAATGATCATGAATTTATACACACAATTTTTCAATAACTTACCAAGTAATTTGTGCAAATAATTAAACAATTATAATAAGCATGTCAAAATTTAAATTCCAACATAAGACATACAAATTAATATTTTCATAAAATATTAATACCAAAATGATTTTATAATTAAAATCACAACATAATGGGTTAGGTCTTAATTAACCCAATTAATCACTAATATTAACAAAATTAATATTAATAAATATTTTTAAAAAAATATGACAGAGTCGTCTTCAACCTCCAGCCGGGTCGGGTGTGACTCGGTTGCAACCCAATGAAGCCCCGATGCACCAGCTGCATAAAGGATGCTGAAGATGAATTAGGGTCGTTGATGGGATGACGTCGACCACACGACATGCATGAGACGTCAGAAAACCAGCCATGCGACGTTGCATAGAAGGCGACGTCCGAAGCCTCATGTGCGGTCATCGTCGTCCCTCCTTTCTTCACCATCCAGTCACCGTCGGGTGCTTCGTGGAGTATCAAGACATGACTCTAACGCCCATCATGTACAAAAAATGTCGAAATATTCAACAACCTCAAGCTCATGTTTTACGATAGAAACTCAACAATAACAGAGCATAACAGAAACATGATATTCAATGGTTCATAAGCAAGGCAAAGACAATGAGGTTCTGATACCAAATGAAATAAATCATGGCATGCATCTCATACAACAACATTTACATAAGAAGATACATGCATATTAGCCATATATATATATGTATATATCAACGGAAGCATAACCAAAATAAATACCTCCAGTCATTGCTCCACTAGTGATCCTCTTGCGTCTCTGAGTTTTTGTTAACTTTCTTCGTGTTCTAGTTTGTACATAGTGTGTACTGTTTCTTTAGTGAAGTGTAGTCGTTTTACATTTATTAGTTAGTGTAGCTGCAGAGTAGTCGTTTTATCATTTATTTACTGACTTTGTATATATAAAAGGAAATCTGACCTTATACAGTTTTGAGAGAGTTCTAATAAATTGGGTCAGTTCTTGCATTTCTCTGCGTAACTTGTACATGGTGTCAGAGCAGAAATCATTGCTTTGATGAATTGATATGAGAGATTGTCTTTTTTGTGAGGAATCGACTATTGCTTGTCTTGACGAGTTCTCTATGAGAGCCTGTGTTGCGGAAGCAACGGAGTCGAAGGATCGAGAGTTAGGGTTTCTGAACCTTCATTTTTTTGCTTACGGGAGTGCATCTAGTGTAAGTCATTGGTAACGATGGATGGTTTTTTGCATGATTCTCCAGTTGGATCAACTTTGGATCCCAGATTGAGAGCTTCACCGGAAGAAAATCAAACATACCTTCAAGGATCGGATTATCCAGGTATGAGTTTAGTTACTGCAGTCTTGAATGGAAACAATTTTTTAAGCTGGAGTCGATCGGTTAAAATAGCTCTAGGAGCTAAGATGAAGTTAGGGTTTATTGATGGCACCTGTCAAACACCTAGCTCAGGATCTGTTGAATATGATAAATGGCTTAAGACCGATTACATGGTTAGATCATGGCTTTTGAATTCAATGTCAAAAGACATCGTTGAAGCTTTCATTTATACAAATTCTGCTCGAGAATTGTGGTCAGAGTTAGAAGAAAGGTTTGGTGAAAGTAACGGTCCTTTGTTATATCATATACAACGGTAGATTAGTGCAGCAACACAAGGAAATCAATCTGTTGCTAAGTACTTTACTAGTCTTAAGAAATTGTGGGATGAACTTTGGTGTCTCATGCCTATCCCACATTGTACTTGTGGGGCGGCAGCACAGTGTACTTGTGAAGCACCTAGGGCTCTAGCTGATTTAACATCATTAAATCAGTTAATGCAGTTTCTAATGGGTTTAAACGAGAGTTATGATCATATTAGGAACCAAATTCTGGTTATGGAACCTCTGCCTACTATTAATAAGGCTTACTCTATGGTCTTAAGAGTAGAAAAACAGAGGGAGGTGCAGATGGTCTTTAGTGAAGGAGTAGAACATAATGCAATGTTTGTGAGTAAAGGGAATACTAAGAAAGTTGGGGATGGAGGAGGAAAACAGTTCAAAAATAAATGGGGTAGTACTGACAAGAGTGAGTTGTACTGTTCTTATTGTAAAAAGAATGGGCATGTGAAAGAAAATTGTTTTAAGCTTATTGGTGTACCAGATTGGTACAAGGAGCTGCAAAATAAGAAAGGTAAGGGAAGTGGGAAAGGTTATACTGCTAATGCAGCGAATGAAGATAATTCATTTACTGCAGATAACAGTACATTAGTGGTAGATGCTGCCACAGGTACTCCTAATCCTCCACTGTCTGACTTGATCAGACAAGAATTATTAAAGCTGATGAAAAATAGAACACACTCAGATCCTCTCATGGTGAACCTGGCACATCTTTCGGATTTTGCAGGTACACTTCCTTTATTAGCTCTTTCTAGTCTAGATGGATTAGGTTTGGATTCTTGGATATTAGATACAGGCGCCTCAAACCATATGTGTGTGGATCTTTCTTTGTTAACTAAACCAGTTGTACCTAACACTTTTATACCTGTATATTTACCTGATGGATCACAGAACCGTGTACATCACATTGGTGATGTTTTCCTACCCAATGACCTTGTTTTGACCGAAACATTACATATCCCTACTTTTAAATTCAATCTTTTGTCTGTGAACAAACTTGCATCCACTTCCTCTGTTACCTTTAAATTTTATCCCAACTGCTGTATTTTGCAGGACCTGAAGACTAAAAAAATCTTGGCAATTTGTAAAATTGTAGGGAGGCTTTATATCCTAGACAAGGATTCTTTCAAGGATGACACAATAGCTAGATTCTCTTTGTGTACTGTTGATAGTAGTTCCAATAAAATTCATTCAGTGTCTATGTACAAATTATGGCATCAACGTTTAGGCCATGTTTCTGATAATGTACTTAGACATATTGTTTCTTTTGATAATAAAGTGACTGGTATAGCTGGTGTTTGTGATGTTTGTCCTATTGCCAAACAACACAGATTATCTTTTCCTTCTAGCACTATTCATACTGCTTCTATTTTCCAATTGATACATGTTGATGTTTGGGGTCCTTATAATCAACATTCTGTTTCTGGTGGGAGGTATTTCCTGACAATAGTTGATGATTATAGTAGGGGTACTTGGACATATTTGATGACTCATAAATGTCAGGTAGTCAATTGTTTGGATAGATTCTTTAAGATGGTAAGAACACAGTTTCAGAAATCTGTTCAGATTGTAAGAACAGATAATGGAACTGAGTTCTTGAGTGGGGAGTGTCAGAAATTGTTTGAGGCTTTGGGGATTTTACATCATAAGTCTTGTGTGTATACACCCCAACAAAATGGGGTTGTGGAGAGAAAACATAGACATCTCTTACAGATAGCTAGGGCACTTTTATTCCAAGCTTCTTTGCCTATAAGGTTTTGGGGAGATTGTATACTGACAGCAACTTACCTCATCAATAGACTTCCTTCTTCACTTCTAAGTTGGAAAACACCTTATGAGATTTTATATGGCTGTCCACCGAATTATGATCATATGAAATCTTTTGGGTGTCTTTGTTTTGCAACAAATGTTCAGCCTCATAAAAGTAAGTTTGATCCGAGGGCATATAAGTGCATTTTCTTGGGATATTGTCATGGACAAAAGGGTTATAAATTGTTTGATCTAGACTCTAATTCTGTTCTTGTTTCTAGAGATGTCATCTTTCATGAAAACACTTTCCCTTACCAGTCTTCATCTCCTACAACACCAGCCCTTCCATTACCTTTGCTTTCAGCTGATCAGCCTTCTGATCTTCTTGATGTTGTACCTACGGGTAATACAGGTTCTTCCATTCCTTTCCTAGTTTCAGACAATGTTCCACATATTCCTGAATCGTCTTCTTCTAATTCTTCAACCTTACCAGTTACTGCTCCTCCTGCTTTGCGTAGGAGTACAAGGATCTCACATAAACCAGCTTGGTTGAGTGATTTCGTGTCTCATGTTAACACCCAAAATGTTGTGTCTTCTTATTCAGGTTCTAATTCTTCTGTTTACACTCCACCTACCTTTCCTTTTATACCTACCCCACATCTTACACCCACATACATATCTTTTTTAGCAAATGTTTCTAATGTCCAAGAACCTCAATCTTATCATCAGGCTAGGGCTAATATACATTGGGTAAGAGCTATGCAACAGGAGTTGGATGCCCTAGAATCTAATCATACTTGGACTTTAACTTCTTTACCAGAGGGTAAGAAGGCTATTGGTTCTAGGTGAATTTATAAAGTGAAACTTCTTCCTGATGGTACTGTTGATCGTTATAAGGCTAGGTTAGTAGCCAAAGGGTATGATCAAGTTGAAGGGATTGATTTTACTGATAGCTTTTCACCAGTTGCTAAAACAGTGACTGTTCGGTTGTTGTTGGCTGTTGCAGCTTATTTTACTTGGCATATCCATCAGTTAGATGTGAATAATGCTTTTTTGCATGGATTTCTTGATGAGGAAGTATATATGGTTCCTCCGAAAGGGTATACTAAAGCTGGTCCGAATGAAGTTTGCAAATTAAATAGATCCTTATATGGTTTAAAACAAGCTTCAAGACAGTGGAATTGTGAGTTCACTAAGAATCTGCTTTCTTATGGTTTTGTCCAATCACAGCATGATCATTGCTTGTTTACCAAATCTACTGGTTCTACTTTTGTTGCCCTTCTTATATATGTGGATGACATTCTGTTGATTGGTCCGAATGCTGATGTCCTAGCTGATGTTAAACATTTTCTGCATACTGCTTTTACCATTAAGGATCTTGGGCCAGCTAAGTACTTTCTTGGTTTAGAGATTGCTAGATCATCTAATGGTTTGTATGTTAATCAAAGGAAGTATGTGTTGGATATTCTTTCTGAATCGGGTTTAACTGGCGCTAAACCAGTCTCTACTCCCTTGCCTAAGGGCTTGCGGTTGACTGACCAATCTGGTCAATTGCTTGATTGTTGGACCCCGAACTTTCGGTGAAAATTAGCTTTCGGATGTCGGCATTTGTTTCTGTTCGTTTCGAAACATTTGTTTCGATTTGCTTCAGTTTCGTTTCCGTTTTCGAATTCGAAAAGAATTCGTGCTTTCGATTCTGTTTCTGTTTTTCGGTTGGGATCCGGTTCCTGAGATTAGGTTCCAACATTGATGATGTGGGATAGTATAGGCGGTTAATTGGTCGGTTGTTGTATTTAGGTTTTACTCGACCTGATATTACTTATGTTGTTCAGCAGTTAAGTCAGTTTCTTAATGCTCCTTGTCAAGGTCATTGGGATGCTGCTTTACATTTGTTGAAGTATTTGAAGGGTTGCCCTTCTCACGGCCTATTTTTCCCTGCTTCAGCTGCTTCTTCTGTTTCTTCCTTCTGTTCAATTGAAGCTTACTGTGATGCTGATTGGGGGTCATGTTTGGTGACTAGACGCTCTCTTTCTGGATTCTGTGTTTTCTTGGGTTCTTCTTTAGTTTCTTGGAAAACTAAAAAACAACCCACGGTTTCTCGTTCTTCCGCTGAAGCGGAATATCGTAGCATGGCTTCCGCTGTGTGTGAACTGTTATGGATTTCTTATATCTTACGTGATTTACAGGTTTCTTTTGCTTTACCTATTCCTTTGTGGTGTGATAATAAGGCTGCTTTGCATATTACTGCTAATCCGGTCTTCCATGAACGCACCAAGCATCTTGATATTGATTGTCATGTGGTTCGTGATCAATTCAAGTTGGGATTTGTGGCTCCTGCTTATGTTTCTTCCAAGGACCAGTTAACTGATATTTTTACCAAGGCCTTGCCAGCTCCGGTTTTTGGTTCTCTTCTGTCCAAGTTGGGTTTGGTTGATGTTCACCAAACTCCAACTTGAGGGGGGATGTTAACTTTCTCCGTGTTCTAGTTTGTACATAGTGTGTACTGTTTCTTTAGTGAAATGTAGTCGTTTTACATTTATTAGTTAGTGTAGCTGCAGAGTAGTCGTTTTATCATTTATTTACTGACTTTGTATATATAAAAGGAAATCTGACCTTATACAGTTTTGAGAGAGTTCTAATAAATTGGGCCAGTTCTTGCATTTCTCTGCATAACTTGTACAGTTTTGAATCTTCTAGCCTCTCCTTATGCATGATACGATAGTGTGTTCTTGTGCTTAGTGAGGATAAGGACCCAAAACAAGTTTTTAAACCATCTTTCACACCTTTATCCATCACAGAGGAGGTAAGTCGATAAAGCATGGGCGTTAACGTGTGCGTGTGTAAGGGTTAATGCATTAAATGGACCACAATATCAACAGTAGGAAGGTTAGATAGATTTTAAAAATCTTACATTATCAACTTATAGGAGCTTCTTTCTTGAATGAGTTCAAGTTGGTTTGGTATCATTGAAGCCATTATTTATTTTATTCAATTTGATCAACATTATATCATCTTTTTAAGTGAAGAGAGTGAAGAGACATGTTATGTACTTTGTACTAATGAATGTTGGATGGAGTCTCATTTATCTTATAAATTCTTGTAGTTTCATTGCTTTATTTGTTTGTAGGAACTAAACTAAATTTTGACAACTCTATTGTCATGCTACTGTTGGAAATTTAGATAACATTCTTCCAGTGAGCTAAGTTGGATGTAGATTCTTTCTTTGTTTCTTAGTCCAGTGAACTTCCAGATTGTTATATCAATTTTTTTGGGATATATTTAATTTCCTTTTTTATATGGCAGAAAATGAGTGCTTGGTGAATTTTCTTAAAGAGATACGTTAAATATAATTAACAAGAAGATGTTGCTTGTTTGCTCTGCCACTCCATTAGTAATTAAAGAGATACGTTGAGTACTCATTAGTAATTAATGAGTGCTTGCTTGTTTGCTCTGCCAAGCTTGTTATTAGTTTCTCATCAAGTAAGACTTGAAGCCTTTTCCTATAATGCTTTATTTATCTAATATGCAAGCAAGCTAGAGATGTGGTAAAAGCTATTTAAATTGATCATCCTTCTCTTACATCTTCCTTGAATCATCTTTGTATTATACATATCTTGCTGTTAAGTGATACTATTACTAAAAGTTTATTAGATGTTAAAAAATATTCCCAATTAAGATAGGAAGTCATTTGGCATTGGCTCCTTGTGACAACTGCAGAACATAAATTTGAGATAATATATTTGAAAATGAATAATTTTTTTAAAAAATTAATTTTTAATATAATAATTAACTTTTTAAAACTTATATAAATTAGGTAAAAAGATTATTTTTAATAATACAACATGTTTGTTAAAAATCACGTGAATGTCATACGTTGTGGCGTCGTGGGTCGTAAGTGGAGGAAGGAAGGGCCCGATTCTTGGAAAATTTGAGGATATCAAAGCGATAGGTATTCAGATTCTTTATGCGTTAGGTTATACTGAGTTCGGTTTACGTTGTATGGGTTCCACAATTAATCCTTCGATCACTGCCGAAGACGAAACCCAAAATTTGCATAAACCACCATCTTCTACAAGCCTAGGCTGACAAGATAAAAACAAGACTGGGAATAATTATATGTCATTACGTTGCAGCGTAAAATTCGTGACATTTCGAAGTTGTTGGCTGTGTTTTCGGGAGACTCTATTTCAACCACGGTAATAGAGGAAACGGGAAACAACACCCGCACGTTGTGTCATTTGTTCTGGATTTGGTGGAACTCTCACGCACCGAAACACATGATCCGATGACAACGTCCGTACGATATGAAACAAGTACAGTAATTTTAATGTGCGTAAAAATTCAAATTTTAATTGACACTTGTCAATAAATCCTAAAGTCTTTTATCAAAATTTTCATTACTATTTGACAGTAAATTTTACTACCATTTATTAATAGTTTCGCCACTTGACAATTTTTCTAGTCCAAAATACCCAACAATTCCTAGAAATTGCTCCAAAAATTTCAAAAATTTTAAATCAGCAAATACACTTTCCAAATCAATTTTCAACATATAAAAATCACATTTTTCAATAATATCACATTACAATGTACAACGTGGAAAAAGAAAAAAAGCTTATGATGCACAGAGTGGCAACTCGAGATCATTCTGATTTCACCTGACAAAAGGCTTTGTTATTCAGCAGGGATAGGATGTCAATGAATGCATGCACAATCATTTTAATGTGTGCAAAAATTCAAATTCACATGTGTGTATCCTAACAGTATGCATGAGCATGAAAAAATGCATTTTTTCTTAATCTCTCATTGATCTCACATGCATCGAATTTTAGGGTTATAACCCTTAGTATGGAAACGAGATATTACATCAATCCTATATGGGCCAAATTGTAGATGGCATGGAATCTCAAGAGACAATGAAGGCTAACGACAAAATAACTAATCAAGTTAAGCTGAATGAGCAAGAACACTTTCCTTCTTATTTAATTAATTATTTTACCTTAGAAGCATAACTTTCGGCAGCCTACTACTTGTGTCTTAGGCTTGTTTAAAATTTTTAAGTTTAATGGGATGTATCTTAGAAACATTAGTTTAGGCTCTAGTTATTTGGTGAAAGACCCATGTTTAAAGGCCTTTTACGTAGTTAAGTTTTCTTTCTTTCCAAGAGGTATAAATAATCATAATAAACATTGTTGAGGATTAGATTGGTCGAATAATGAATTCTATAAGGGAGGATTTCTTGTCTTCTTATATTGCATCAAGAATATAGTTCTTATCAAGGTAAATACTTATGGAAAATTTTTATTCTTGTTTTTAAATCAATCTTATTATATCTGTTTCCTTTCATATAATTGATTGTGGGTTCATTAGGGTTGGGGATTTCGTCTTGTTCATATTTTATCCAACGTATGTGTTTAAGGGGTTTCAGGTTCCTTAGTCTTGGAGTTCCGCATCATTTGGTATCAGAGCTTGGATCAGGATAAATTCTTATTTATCTTGTGTTTACGTGCTGTTATATACTATTATTTTCCATTAGAACTCGAAATTAGGGACTTGGAGGATGTGTGTGGACTGTAGAGCGGTCAACAAGATCACTATAAAGTATTGTCATCATATTTATTGTCATCATATTTCTATATTTGATAATATGCTAGGTGAGTTGCATTGTGCTTGCATTTTCACTAAAATTGATTTAAAAAGTGATTATCATCAGATTAGGATGAAAGAAGGTGATGAATGAAAAACTGCATTTAAGACCAAATATGGATTGTATGAGTGGTTGGTTATGCCTTTTATCTTATCCAATGTATCTAGTACTTTTATGTGCTTAATGAATCATATAAATTTGTGGTTGTTTACTTTGATAACATCTTAATCTACAGTACTAACTTAAATGAACATGTCATGCATGTTAAGACTATTTTGGATGTGCTTAAGAAAGAGAAACTGTATGCAAACCTTAAGAAGTGTTCATTTTGCATGGATAAAGATGTCTTCTTAGGATTTGTGGTAAGTTCTAAGAGAGTTAAGGTTGACTCTGAAAAGGTGAAAGCTATTCAAGAATGGCCGACATCTAATTCAGTTAGTGAGGTTAGGAGTTTCCATGGCTTAGCAGGTTTTTATAGGTAATTTGTTAAAGATTTCTCTAATACTGCCGCTCCATTGAATGAAATCATTAAAAATAATGTTGGTTTTAGATGGGAGAAAGAACAGGAAAATTTAATACTTTAAAGGAAAAGTTATGTACTGCACCTATTTTATTTTTACCTGATTTTTCGAAGACTTTTAAAATTGAATGTGATGCTTCTGGGATTGGTATATAGGTTGTTTTAATGCAGGAGAATCGTTCCGTAACATATTTCAGTGAGAAGTTGAGCGGATCAGTTTTGAACTACTCTACTTATGATAAGGAGCTTTATGCCTTGGTGAGAGCTCTTGTACGTTTTTCATCGTCAACAAAACAAGCTACTTTTTCTGCCGTTGTCATTGGATGGACGGATCCAGGGGGGCTGGCAGGGGCTATAGCCCCCCCAAGACTAAAAGTTTTCAGAATATATACATATATATATAGGCGCCAGCCCCTCCAGACTAAAATTTTTTCAGAATATATACATATATATAGGTGTCAGCTCCTCCAAGACTAAAATCCTGGATTCGTCGCTGTGAGTGGTGTCGGCTCTATAAAGTCTTGTATAAAACTATTATTGTTAGTAAAAGAATTAAGCTGAGCGAAGGCCCCACAAAAGCAAGTAAAGTGCGCCGAATTACTTTACCAAATTTCGGTGTTAATCTGTTTAATTTCGTATTTATTTTTCTGTTTTCATTTGGTACAGAAAAAAACTGTTGCTGATATAATCACTTTATATCTAGTAACTGACAAATACAATTACAAGTAGCTGTTGTCAAATCGAAGTATGTGAAACTACTACACTCTTTCAGGTTTTTTCAAATTTCAATGGGGATTTTTTTTTTCCGTGACAGAGATTAGAAGGAAGAAACAAAGACGCCGGGAACAGTTATGTCTGATGTAAAAGCTGAAGTGTTATTGGAAGCAAGCAATTTCCTATCAGTATATGTGAATTAAGGAAACAACATCAGATGGAGAATTGAAGTCCCGTAACTTTCCAGATCAAAGATGTTTGCTGCAAAGTCGACGAAGAACTCGATCACGACATACGTACTCTGGCGTTCGATTCTCATGTCGATGCGTCGCTTCGACAGGGTCGAACCTAAGCAATAAGAGCAAATTATTGACGAAAACAGGACACAGGTGTGCAAGCGGTTCTGCATGCATGTGTCCCTCGAACATGAAGGAGCCATCTGACGGAGACCGCTCACGCATCATCATTATTTCTACTTTGTACAAATTTGTCACGTCTAACAATGATCACACTTATCTAATTGTCCTTTTTCTCCACTCCTTTATCTTATGTTTTTAATAAAATTTGATTAAAATCTTTTTTTAAATTACATTCAGTTGTACCAATTATTAAGGAGTCATTAAAATTTAATGTTTAATTAAAAGTATTATTAATATTATTTGAAAATATTAGATAATAATATTAAATCCTGATTCCAATAACAAAATTTGAATATTTTATAATTCTTTTTTAGTTATATTATTTTTGGTATTTTTAATTTGTTCCTGGATTATTTTTTTGGTCAAATTTCTTTCTAAATTTGGGTAGGCTTGTTCGGATGAAATTAAATAATTCAACTAGTTCAGTCGGTTCAAACTTAAAAATTTTCTAATTCAATTGACTTAAATAACTCTTGTTATTAAAAACTGATCAAGTTAACCCAAAGGGTGTGGTTGAGTGGCAGGGACTCGTCCATCCTTAACTAAAGGTCAGGGGTTCGATCCTTGACTTTGGGCATGGAGTAGCCTTAAATCCTTGGGCCAGTTGTTTCACCCTGCAAGTGCAAGGTGCCTACAAACCAGCGAGGGGATTAGTCACTGGATCCGCCAGTGAATACCCTGGTTTAAAACCTAAAAAAACTGATCAATTTATTAATTAATCGGTCAATTTTTGTAAATTAATAAATTCTTATAAACTAAAAATAAATCAATAATTTTCGTTTAACAAATTTTTAATTAAAATTTAAAATTTTCGATAAATAAAACTAATTTTTTTATCGGATTTTAAATTTTTTATTTTTATTTAATCTTTAACTTATTTTACGATGATTTAACTTCCGATACCAATTTTAAAATATTGCGAATACAAAGTACAAACATGACTCTTTATCTCTTTTATGTACTGTGAGATTCATTGGTGTTATATTGAAACACATGTTAAAGAAATTAAAGTGAAGACCCCATCAGGCCTATCTTTACACCAATCTTTAACAACTTATCACTCCTCTTAGCAATAATTGGCTAGTTGGTTGCCACCAGGTCTTTAAGCCCTTCAAAATTATACCTTGCAAGTTGAAAAACCAATAAAAAGTGTTTGGCTTCTTTAGATAATTTATTTAGAAATCATATTTTATAAAATGTAAAGAAATCACAAAATTTATAAATGTAGAAAAGAGGCAAAGATATAAAATTATTCTATAATTTAAGATGATTAAAAAACTCAATTAGTTACACCGATTTAATCGTAAAAATTTTAAATTGTCCAATTTTTCAGGTTGATTTTTAATGTTTCGATTCAATTCATTGTTGTTAAAAATAAATCAATTTATTAATTAATCAGTCAATTTTTATAAATTGATAAATTTAAATAAACCGAAGTAAATCAATTACTTTTCATTTTGCAATTGAATTTCAAATCTGTTGATCGTTTCAATTATATTTCAAATTCTTTAATTTTATTAAATATTTAGCTGATATTATGACGAGCTAATATGGATGAAACTTTTTAAACCTTAAACCTCTTATCTTTCCTATTTAATTTTTGATTTAGTTTTTAAAACATTGATAATTCGACATTTTAAAAACTCTTTAAATTTTAAAATTACATAAAAATTATACTCTTATTTTTATAAAATGTTTTACATGAAATTTTCATCAAAATAATTTACAGAAAACACATATTATTAATTAGAAGGCATGTAAATCAATAAGAAATTGATGACGTGATTGAGTAATTTTAAAAAACTATTTCAACACTTATGCACAATTTTTTACTCAATACCTAAACATTTCTTTTATATTTTACAAAGTTTTTTTAGTTACTTGCGAGATGTTCTAGGAGCGTCCCAATTATGGAAAGACACCTATAAGCTATTCACACCCAAATTAATCCCCGCTCTAGCCAAGTAGGTCTCTTGTAAGAGACAAAACTCTGTCTCTAAATTTTAAACAACTGCATACATAAAAAAGGTTCAAACTTATGACCTCACTTAAACTAGAAGAGCCCCTTATCAATTCATCATTTTTATAACTCCAACTTGGTCGTAACTTCAAATTGTAATCTCTCGTTCATAAGGAGTATACTTACTATTTATTTCAAGACTAAGTCCATGTTGGCAAAAGAGACAAAAACAAATTAAATCTTCCTACCTCGAGATGACGTCGGAAGAGTGTAGACTTGGGATATCATTGTCAACGTCGACCGTCCACGTGGAGCAATCTTCCCCTACGAATCTTCAATTCTTTTAACTTTCTTCATTCCTATCCAATCCCCATTGGTCCATATCCAATCCCCATTGGTCCACGTCTCCCTCTTTTGTCGAACTATATCAAATTAGCTCGACAAAATTGCTCCCCAAACGCTCTACACTGCACGATACCCCACACCCTACGTACGTAAGTGCCTACCTTTTGCTGTTACACTCGACACTTATCGCCTCCTCATTGGCTGATCCAGTGGACCCCAGCAACTTTCTGGGCCCACTAGACTCATCCCCGCCACGTAACCCACCCTTCATACGCGTGTCAGCCATCAACCTATAAGTACCATTCCCGTACCTCAACGTTGTAGCCTTCAAAACTTAAGATAAAGGACGCGAGGAGACGGTGAGAGCAATAGTTCCGTTCTTGTAGAGGTGTAGAGAGAGAAAGCTTGAGAGGGATCAGATGGATGGTCGAGGGGGTTGCTGTATATCTAGGTATGGCGGTGGCGGCACGTACGACATGTCGAAAGTTGAGCGGATAATGCTGAGATTTCGTCCCATCGCTCCCAAACCGGCGAACACTAGCTCGACAGCGTCGGTTGCTTCGCCATCGGAGGGGAGTGAGTTCGGTTCCAAGTCGTGCAGAGGTAAGAGAAGGTACAGAACCACTAATGTTAGTGACAGTAAGAAGTCATGCACGAGAAAACGGAAGGTTTTGAGTGGAGAGAAGGTGGATGAAGTGGTGACTCTGCCTCTTCTTCCGGAGAGTTCTGATTGGAAAGGTGAGGAAGGATATGCGGCGAAGCAGAACGTGCCGACGTGGCTGAGTTTTGGAGGCGGTGAGGAGGATGTTGATCATGATGTGAAGATGTTGTTATATGAATTATCAGCAGATCGGACGGTGGTTATGCCTCACGTGAGTAAAGTTGTGGGCTCGTGCTTGACAGTGGAATGCGTGACGGACACATGGGTGGATGAGGATGGATTAGGGCATACGGACGAAGAGAAGAGGAGGAATCTGGAGAGGGACACGTGTCCAGGGCTTATATCCGATGGGTTTGGGAGGGTCACGTGGACCAACAAGGCGTATAGGAAAATGGTGAGTCACAGCACTACCGCCGACGACGATGGAGTAGACGGAGTACAGGTGACGTCGTGGCTGGTGATGAAGGAAAGACTACTTCCAACGGCGATGACCCTTGCCGGCCAACGTGCGTTCACTTGTAGGGTTAGGCTGGAGTATCAGAGCACGTGCGTGAATGGTAATGGGAAGGCGATGAGGAGCTCGACCACCGTGCCCTGCGACGTGTGGAAAATGGACGGCGGCGGTTATGCGTGGTGGCTCGACGTCAAAGCCGCCCTGTGCTTGGGCCGGTAAAAACAAAACGCAAATCGAAATTTATAACTATGATATGTCGGGTTGGGTTTTACTGTATGTAGGTACTGGTGACATGCATGCATTATCCTGAAGAAAGAGGAAAATATGATCACGGAATGTTTGATTACCCTCCACCTAACACGTTAGTCCTCAGCTTTATATTAATTATGAATTTTTTCAGTTTTAAAATTTATAAAAATTAAAAAATGATTTTTATTCTATGATTCTAGGTTTTTTTTTTGAAAAGAAAGGTAATATGATTAAAAGCGACGAGAATAAATCTCAAACAACACATCGGGCATATCAACCTATAGGCAAAACTTGCCATGGCGAATAGAGTTACGCGCTAGCAGGTGGGCACACCTATTCTCTTAACGCCTAATCCAATAAACCTTAATATCTGGCCTAGAAACAAGAATGGCCTTACAATCGGACACTAGCAAACTAAAAGCAGAATTATCCTCATACGAAGAATTATTAGCGAAATATAAGGACTGACAATCGGTAAAGACATAACCAAGATCAAGTAAAGAATCGGAAGCGTAAAGTAAACAATGCCGCAAAACAAGGGCCTCCGCCACTACCGCTAGATAACCACCTTCCTCGTAGCCAGAAACGGCTAAAGAAAAGTTGCCTTTAAAAATTTAATTTACTATAAATTAAATATATTTTATTTAATTATTTTATATATTAATTATTAAGAAGAATTATGAATAATTTAGTTTAGTAATTTATTAAATTTATTAATTAAAATTTATAATATTCAATAGTTAATTAAATATAATTAAATTAATAATAATCGAATTAAAATGTTTTTAAAATATATAAATTTTAAATAAAAGTTGGTTTAATAATTACAATATATTTAAAAATTATTAATTTAATAAAATAAAATGACTTTTATTAAAATTTATTAACAAATATTATATAAGATAATTAAAATAAAATTATTATTTTTAAATTTTATTTAATCTATAATTATTATCGGTAATAAATTACATTAAAATTAACAATTAAATAAATTTGTATTTTTTTTGTAAAAGCCTAAAATTTAAAAATTAAATGGCCGATACATAAAACATATAAATTTGGTGTACAATCTGTTTGTTTTATTTCCAGTATATATATTTTTTCTGAATCAATCACAGATATATTACGGATAAATACTTTAGAGGAGCGTAAAGTGGACCCTTTATCATATTAACTGGGCTCTATATGGGCCCAAACCAATGATACTGGGCTGGAGTGTACTAGAAAAATGTAAAATTTATAGTTTTAAATAATGGATATAAATTAATTATGATATCACTTTATACAAAATAATAATCCAACAAAATTATCTTACTTTCGTTTTAAATTTACTTTCATATATAAATAATAATTATTTTATATCATAGAGAAATAAAGTTAAAAAGAGGTATATAAAAAATATGGTTCATAATCCATTAAATTTAACTTTTAAATTAAGATAAGAGTTTATTAATTAATTGGTCAATTTTTGTAAATTAATAAATTCTTATAAATAAAAAATCAATTAATTTTTATTTAATAATCTCTTTTAATTAAACTTTAAATTATTTGATGGATGCAGAAAATCTCTTTTAATTATTTTTTAATTATTTTTTTAATTTATTCAATTTTTAGCCGATTTTATAACAATCTAATATTAATTGAACATTTAAACATAAAATCTCTTCGAGCTTTTAGAATGTTGCTAATTTCTCTAAAAACCGAACCCCTTATGCCAACATGTATTTTTCTTTTTGAAATTTTAAGTATATTCGAATAATATATTTTCACCTCAAACACCTCCTCGTTTAATTATTTTGAAGTCATGGGATCCTTTTCCTCGTTTGAGAAGCTCCTTCCTTCCTCCACTCCATCACGAAGAGTAACTATATTAACTTCTTCTAAGACAACAATTATTTCACCCACGTGCTTTACTTTACTGAAACTGAATAGAATAATTTTTGATGTTAATGATATAAATAATAAATCAATTAGTAAGATCCAAGTAAATGAAGGACGAGGGAGCAACCAACCATGAGCTTCGTCACGTGTCAGCAAAACAGCCAATCGAGACACGTGGTTCCAAAAGCCGGGAAATGTCGTCTAATTAACATCCACTCTCCTGTCCTTCGGTTTCATGTATTCACGCGCTCTACCATTCGCTAAACGTATCAAGTTGTCCACTGGCACGACACGTTATTCAGATACAAGGCGACTAGAGCGTTTTATCCACTCGGGTGAGGGTAAGGAAAGCGTTTGAGTTTTTTAAATATTGTGCAAGCTTTAATTAAATCCAACAAGATCTAAGCCGATTGGAAGGGAATAACGACAGCCGTCAGATGATGAAAGCGACTGTGATGAAGGATAGTTTGATTTCAACCGTAGGATTAAGAAGTGACGGTGATATACGGCTTGGATCGCTTTAATGACGGCGCTCCTTGAGGCAGTCTGGGCCTTTAAGTAGAGGATCGATCTAGCCCAGGAATCACACAGGCTGCACCATCCTCTCTCTTCTTTTGTCGTCCCTTCTCTCCTCTCGTTCTCGGCGAAGGGAAAAAAAGAAAAAGGCGCCGAGGGTTTTCTCTACAATTTTCTAGAGGTTTCTGCGGATCAAAGGGCTTGATGCGCGAGATCCAGGTTTTGAATGGGATTTGGATTTGCTGCTGGAGGATAAACTTCAGATGTTTTAGGGTTTAATGGACGTCGTTTCTTGGTTGTTACTGTTCATGTCGATGCGCTTATTTAGCTTCGATTCGATCTAGGGTTTTCAGTTTCTGGGGGTTTGTTTTTGGCTCGAAGGGAGCTTAGGGTATTTCTTCTAGTAAGTATTTATACTTGATCTTTGGCTATTTTTCTCGATTAAGATGGATTCTTGAAGAGATTTAGTACAACAAAGAGAAAACAAAACTATTCTTTTGCATTTAGGGTTTAGGGTTGAATAGAATCTGCGAACTTTCCGCTGCTAGGGCATTGGTAGAGCTTTCTATGATATAATTGGCCGTGGAATTGTTGATATATTTGTAATAGCGGCACATAAGGTCCTGAATTTTTATTTCTTGCTGGATAATACTCAAAGAAGGTCTACCAAATTAAATGAAACCTTTGGATTTGGCGTTAAATCTGCAAGAGAAGGAACTTTGACTCGTGTTTCAAACATATTATCACTCGTCCGGTCTCATTGCGCAAACTTTAAAGAATCCGAGTAATTGGGTGGTTTTCTGAACCGGTAACTTAGCATTCTAATGAGTTTGGACCTTTTGGCATCTGGAATCTCAAAATAGAAGTAAAGGGATAAACAGTGGCCGTCGTAGTTGATATGTACAGTTATTGGGGATTAACCTTATGGCACCAACTGTTCCTATAGACTTTGTCGGACAGAAGGAATCAAAGAAGGGTTGGCTTTCACAACCAATGGGGAAATCATGGAAACATTCCCAAGGACATCCCACTAGTTTTGTTCCTGATTATCAGCATGTAGTTGAGACCATGGGCGAATCTGAGGGATTTGGGAGCTCTGGACGAGTTGACGCAGAGATGACAGCATCTGAGGATTCCTGTGCCCCCAAGAGAAAATGTATTAGTCTGAACACAGATGGTTATGATAGTTTAATCCCAATGCAAGTTCTTTCATTGTCAAAGATGTCAAGGTCAGAGCGGAAGGATTTGAAAGTCAGGTTGAAGTTTGAACTTGAACAAATTAGGGCTCTTCAGAAGAGAGCGGCTTCTCTGAGTACACAGTCAGATGTGTTGTCACCATCTAGTGATATTCGCAGTTGTAGTGATGGCCAAAAGAGGCCACCATTAGAAAATTTAAATAGATCATCAGAAGCATCAGTTCCACATACTAAAAAACGGGCTCCTCCAGGTCGCAATGGCTCTAAAACAAAAAAGGGTACCTCTGCTCGAATTGAACAAACAAAACCTGCTGCACCAGTTAGTACATCAAGTGCTATGTTGATGAAACAATGTGAATCATTGTTGAAACGCTTGATGACCCATCAATATGGTTATATTTTCAATGAACCTGTTGATCCAGTAAAGTTGAACATACCCGATTATTTCACAGTTATCAAACATCCAATGGATTTTGGAACTATGAAGAGTAAACTTGCTTCAGGTCATTATTCAAATCCAATAGGGTTTGCAGCTGATACCAGACTCACCTTTTCAAATGCATTGAAGTACAATCCGCCTGGAAATCATGTGCATGTCATGGCTGAGACGCTTAGTAAGTATTTTGAAGTGAGATGGAAAGCAATAGAGAAGAAGCTGCCTCTTGTCACAGATGTGGAATCAATGCCTCCGGCAACTGGTGCTCATGTAGAAACAATCGAAGAAATGCCACCTTCAAAAAAGAAGAAGACTTTGCAGTGTGACAAAGAGCATATCTCGGAGGCTGTTAGGCATGACATGACTACTGAACAAAAGCACAAACTGAGTACTGAATTGGAAACATTACTGGGTGAATTGCCGGAAAACATTATTGACTTCCTGAAAGAGCATTGTTATGGTGCTGACCAGACTGGCGAGGATGAGATTGAGATTGATATTGATGCTCTTAGTAATGATACTTTGTTCAAATTGCGAAAGCTTCTAGATGACTTTTTGATTCAAAAGCAGAAAAACCAGGGTAAAGGAGAACCATGTGAAATGGAGGTATGCTTATTCCTACTTCCATTTTCCATATTTATTTCCATTTTGTTGTTGGAAATTTTTTTCCTCTTTGGCTTATATGAGTTGTTACTGTGCAATGTTCGTGTGTATGAAACTGATTGCTGTGAGGTTTCCTTGATCAGCTTCCTAATGAGTCGGGGTTCAGCAATTCATCATTGCAGCCATGTAAAGGTAATTCTAGTCCAGATTGATGCATAACATGCTTCGAGTATGGCAGTCTACTTCAAGTTTGAAAACTTTAATGCTTTTCAGGCAATGGTCCTGCTGATGAAGATATAGATATTGTTGGTGGAAATGATCCCCCCATTTCAAGTTACCCACCAGCAGAGATAAAGGAAGAAGCTGGCCGCAAAAACAGTAAATGCAGCAGTTCAAGTAGCTCAAGTAGTGGATCAGGCTCTTCATCCAGTGGTAGTACTTGCTCAATAATGCGTATTCTCATGTCATATTGCTTACATCAATGATAACGTGACATGGGATTCAAGTAGATGGGAGGATTGTGGTTTAGTCTGTAGCATGTTAACTTTATTGCAAATATAATCTTGTTATTTTCACAACAGTTCTGCTAGGTTGGAAAAACATGTGCCAAATTTACTATGTGGTGGAATTATTGATTTTTTTAACATTCAGGTTTACATATAGTTGTATCGTGGTGAAATTTGGGAAGCCTAATTGTTATCCTTTTTCCTGGAAAATGGCTTCATATGGTCCATTACGGTTAACATCTGAATGGTTTTTTTTTCTGTCTTCAATAGGGGATTTAATCCTCTTGCTTTTGTGTGTACTCTTAGGCATAAATATTTGGTTGTTCTTTCAATAGGGGCTGGTAATTAAATTGTCAGATGTTGAGGGCTTGGCTAATTTGGTTGCAGAGTAGTTGGCACTTTAGTTCTTGCTTAAACAGATTCCTTGAATTGTGAGGAAATCTTTTGATGGTTTTTGCATTATTTGTTTTTTCAGATTCAGATTCTGGTACTTCATCTGGCAGTGATTTAGATGTAGCTAAAGCTTCAGTTCCTTCTCAACCTACTGAGGTATATGAATTCCTTGACGTACTATGTAAGATAGATGATAATATGGTAGACTATGCTAAAAATGGATGCCAGGTCACTGAGGGGGATGGAACTGCAATGTTATAATGTCTCAGGCTTCCTTGCCTTCTGCCCATATTGCTTAATTGAGTTTAAGCTAATATTTTTCTCTTGTTCTAGGATAAAGTGGGATCTGGAGAAATTGATGAGCAGAAGAGAAATGATCTTGGAGATTTAGATTTAGGAAAACGTGAGTTTTCTAGATTTCCAAGCTTGTGACAAGATATTATTTGTTTTTTCGACCTTTCCTCATTTTACCCTTCTACTTTGAGGATTAATCCTGATTAGTACCTTTCCTTGTCTAGAATCTACCAATTGGTTGCCTCAAGATTTCGTGAATTCCCAGTGTAAGCAAATTGGTATGGAGATAGATGACCTTCAAGATGGTAAGCATAACTAGAAGATTGACTGCTATTTCCTTTGAGGAATTGTCTCACTAGTGAGGGAATACTATTATAGGGGAGAGTGCTCCATCCGAGAGGCAGGTCTCCCCAGAAAAACTTTATCGTGCAGCCTTATTGAAGAACCGTTTTGCGGACACTATTCTCAAAGCTCGAGAAAAGGCACTTGAGAAGGTTGTTCCTTGCAATGCTAAAGATGGTTTTTATATCCTTTATTGTGCAGAGTTTTACATTTCATCTCATTTATCACCGGCAATTCTTCTGGAATCTAATCTTTTTCAGAATCTTACATTTTGAATCTAGGGATCTAATCTTTTTGGAATTTTACATTTTTCCGTTTAGGGTGACAAGCGGGACCCTGAGAAACTTCGAATGGAGAGGGAGGAGCTTGAAAGACGGCAAAAAGAAGGTCTTGCATTTCCCAGTTCTGATGCTGATTTGTTTTGACATTTTGGATGTTTAAAACATTATCAATTAATATTTCATATTAGAAAAAGCACGATTACAAGCCGAAGCCAAGGCTGCAGAAGAGGCCCGGAGGAAAGCTGCAGCTGCAGCTGCAGCTGAAGCTAGAAAGAAGAGAGAACTGGAAAGAGAAGCTGCCCGTCAGGCCTTGCTAGAGGTGAGGTGGAGATATCAATAAAGCAAATGTCTACTTCAGATCTTTTTTGTTATTGCAACTCAGTTCTTCTGGTTGTATGCAGATGGAAAAAAGTGTTGATATCAATGAGAACAGCCGTTTCATGGAAGATTTTGAAATGTTTAGGACAGCTCAAAATGAGCAGGCACCAAGCTTTATGGAGGAGACAAGCTCAGATCATTCTCCAAGTGGTCTCGGTAGTTTCAAGCTTCAAGGGACTAATAATCCATTGGAACAGCTAGGATTATACATGAAGGCAGATGATGAGGAGGAAGAGGAAGAAGTTGAGCCTGTCCATAGTGTTCCTGATTCTGCGAAAGACGTCGAGGAAGGTGAAATTGATTGATGAGTTCAATTTTACTTTGGTTCTTTGAAAGCTATTGTGAAAATGGTGGTATTGAGAACCTTAGAGTGCATCATGGTACCGTATCCCAACTGTTCAGCTGGCGTTAATACTTTCTAACTGTGGATGCAAAGAACCTTGAGAAAAATTGAAAAACCTTGAGCAAGAAAATGTGACCTATCAGTGGATAAGTTGTGGGTAAGTTGGTTATATGTTCTGGTGTTAATTTCCGAGCTTGATGTGGGATATGGCACATGTGGGCTCTTTGGTCCTGGAATTTTGCTCATCTTCTTCATTTGTATGTAAAAAGGAAACTTTTAGATTGTATCAATTGGTGTTACGAAGGCTTCACTGAGGTAGAGACAGAAATGTTAGGGGGCAGTAAGGGTTGTGGGGTATTGGTGTACATGAATCTTGAGAGTTTATAGGAATGAGTGTCTCGTACTTGTATGAAATCCACGGACTTTAGTGCAGTCATTATACTTTGAACATACCCCATTTCCTAAACTAGGATTTGCATTAAGAATACAACGCAAAAGAGAGGTGACGTACCAAAATCGTGTCTTGCTCACTCTCCTCACTACCATCTTTCTCTGTACCATTTTGGGCCTTTCTTTTTCCTTACTTCCCTAACTTGCGTTTCTATAAGCAATCGTTGCTTGATGGCGTCTGAGTTTCTGGGTTCTCCCATTTATCAAAACCAAGTGTAATTGAGGATGGATCTAGTCTAGTGGGGCCAGTTCAAGCAAAAATAGTTCAAGCAGATGCACACACTCTCTCAAGGATTCCATGTTCTTGACGTCTTTTAAGAGTTTGAACTATTAACATCAAACTAATCAACTCGTTATAAATAGGGTCCTGGTTGATAAAACTTGGATCATTTTGAACGAATGTTCAGGAATAGCAATCAAACCATTTCAGTTCTGTGCGCAAATTGTCACCAAAATAGGAGAACGTGCAGAGGATTCGGTTTTTCTAGCACCAACAATGTCAGTGACATTTTGAAAACTAGATTACCACCAATTTGCATTCCTGGAGTTGGTGACTGGAAACAGTCATTGGGGTATTTCACCTTATCAACTTTGACATCTTCCAACATTATTAAGATTTATGTTGAGAAATTTGGTAGATATCTGATAGGGCTTGGGATTGAATTCATTCCAGGAAGGATAACAACAATGTATCGCATGGGCAAGCTATTTGTCATGCAGGGCTCCTGAATGACACTTAAGAGCTAGTAGATGTAGATCTGAACGTTTTACCGAGATAAATGACTCTGGCTTACAATCCAGAAAAAGAAGTCTGAACTAGAAAAGCATTTGGTTACAAAGCACGACACTGCCTGAATGAATTCTCTGTTGTTGGTTCCATCTCTCAAAGAGAAAATCTTCATCACTTTGACGGTTCAGGTATTCATTGATGTCAATCTTTGACCTTGACCCTTGCGTCGAGAACTCATAGTCTCGGAATTTACTTCCCAAATTCCGACCAGTGCTGCTGGAATGATCATCTGGAATTCCTGGGGTCCAACTCCCTCGGCTGCTGACTGATAGATTACATAAATCTTCTGAAGCCTGCATGAGGAATTTAACTTTAGTAACATAGCTAAAAATGAAAACCAGAGAGAAAATTAGGTAGCGGGACTTTCTTAGATTTCGTAGGAATTGGGTTAATCAAGGAGAAACAGGCATGTAAATGTGGTGAGTAGCATCAATCAAGAGTAATCTGATTCGTTGAGGTCTCATATTCTTTTCAAGGAAAAGAAGTCAGAAGTTACCTGAGCTGTATCCCATAAATTTCGGGCCTTTGGAGTTGCTTTTGGCTCCTTAATGTGGCATGATAAAGGAGAAGGATCATTAGAAGTCTCCCATTTTAGCCATGGAAGGACAACTCCATCCATTTCAACAGAAAGACACTTGGACATTACTGGAGTTTGCAGACTTTCGGTCTTTGTAGATCCACCTAAAGTTGAACTTGTATCACTTCGTTCCCCATCTAAAGATGAAATGTCAGTATCTTCAACATTAGAAATGAAATCTTCAATATATCGCTCTGCCTCCTCAGTTAATCGCTTAGACATCCTTGTCCTCTCATTACTCCTCTGGAAGTTCATTCATACAAAAATTCTTAATATATCAACCAAAAATTTTTCCAGAACTTGTTCAAAAATAAAATAATGAGAAACAGTAGATTAAAAAGAAGAAACCGAAGAATATTTTCATATCAAGAGCAAATCTTGACTTGTACCTTTCTGGTTCGTGACGGCTTTTCTACATCTGTGTTCTTTATATCAGGAACTAGTCCCTTGACAAAGTTTGAAAGCTCCCTACTGCGTTGTTCCTCCAACAATACTTCTGCTAATAAATCTTGTTTCCTCTTTTCTGACTGTAGATTAAAGTGGAAATAATCACAGAAACCAAAAGCAGAAGTTAGTTCTAGACAGAACAAATTTACCAAGATACCGTCGTTTTCATTGATGGCTAGCAAGTAGCAACCAGTACTTCCTTGACAAGCATTTTGGCTGATTCCAAAGAACTAACAAAAGATAAAAAAGCAAAAGCTGCGTGTGCATGAAAGAAGCAAAAACAATAGGCTGGAAAAGGATATTTGTGAGGATAATCTCTTCATAGGTTCAGAAAGATATTCCTAAACTATCAGATCATGATTTAGGGGAGCAACAGATAAAACAATGATTTGTCTATGCATACCTGCTCCATCTGTGAAACATAACTCCAAACAGAAGAATTTCGGGATTGAAGTCTGCCATCAACTGCTAAAACAGGAGCACCTTTTTTGACCATTGCCTGCACTAGTTGGAAGGAGTACCAGCATGTTTCAGAAAAAGCAAGAAAGGATGCACCCGATTTTGTACATGTAACAAGAGCATGTAGATATTAAGTTGTTCATAAGATACACAACTACATACCTGCTCAAGTTCCAATTTGATCTCTTCTACAGCATTCCTGAGTTCTTTTTTCATTGATTCATAAATGTTTTTACCATTCAAATGATTTGCCTGAAAGATAAAGTGTGGACAGTGAGTAGAAGAAACAAAGAGAATTGGGTTAGAGGGGTGGAATGGAAGGATTGAACCATTAATATACAAGCTAACATAAAAGGGAACATATTCCAGTAATGCCACAGTTTAACAATCGATTATACAAAATGAAGATCCACCTTTTCCTGTGCACAAACTGCCTGTATTGTTCTCTCAATCACATTATTTCTGGAGTCATCCCTCACTTCATCGTCAGTTAGCACTGATGAATGGCTCTGAAAGGAACAAAGAAGTTCATTTTGTCAAGCAATCCAGACAAAACCTTCAACATAAAATTGACACTTATGCATATTCTCTCACACAAAAAGTGCAAGTGACCTTCCCAAATAAACAATAAGTTCACTAATCCATATCAGTCAAACAGATGGTCAGTCTTACAGAGTATCCATCATGATACTTCAATTCTTTTTGGCTCATAGACCTCCTAAGTCCTTGTACATGATTCGATGATGCTGTCTTATCTGCTAGGGACTGCTTTGTTCCACCAGAAAAATCCTTCAAACTTGCATGCTTGCCAGAGTTATGAAATTGATCTGGATCACTCTGTCATTTTGGAAAGTACTAATGTTTACAAAGAATCCAAAATATGTCTCCTGATATAACAAGATTACAAGAATTTAGAGTGACTAATCTGTGAACAAATTTCAGAAAATGGGAAGAGAAATGGCCCAAAGAAACTCAATTACAAAGGTCTTGCCCACTAAGGGATTGATCCCAATGCAAGGATTAATGGAATTACTGGAAGTGCTCTGACAGTAAAATTACTAGAAATGCAACAGTTGCAAGGGAACTTCAAAATGGAAATTTTTCTTTAACTGTTCTCTATCAAATTTAGATAAATATTTTATAGAAACCTGGGATACGAAAAGCCTTCTCAACCAGTATTCTAACCATGTTAACAGCAGTCCAATGTCCAGAATGCTTATTAATGTTATTTCAAAACAAACCAATTTAGTACTATTACCAGATCTGTCTGGCGTAAGTTGGAAAAAGTAAAATGATAAGAGGAACACAAAGATAAACCCAAGCATCCAAGTCGGCATCCCTTAAACCAAAACAACCCATCAGAACTATTGACTTAGAGCGCTAGTAACAATCTTTTAAAGGAATGGTGGATACTTTTGGTAAACTTTTTTATTTGTCAATACAACTATGTCCTTGAAGGGCCCTCATCAAAAAGATATGTTGTCATCAAAGTTAACAACTTTTACACTACCAGAGGCAGAAAAGGTTTGCATCAACTTCAGAAAACAACCAATCCTCCCCTTTTGATCGCAATATGACCAATTTCAAGTGGATTAGGACAAAAACAACAGTTATGTCCATTCCAAATTACAGGGCTTATACATATTATATCACAGTTATGGTTTTAAATTGCAGTCCGTGACTGCAATATTGAGATTGCGGTCCAGACTGTTTTGTGATTTGTCATAATTGTATCCGCATCTTTCGCAATCGTCACTGAATATTATAAATCACAGTTAAAACCTTGATCAAGGTACATACATACCACAGAACAATCATGCTTCAAAAATGGAAATTGGAAACCTTGTCTGGTAAAATCCTCACCTCTGAATCGCTGATTTGGTAGCGAACCACAGAAACTGAGCGCCTCCTCCTCAAGTCACTTTCCGGATTCACCCTTCCTCCATCACTAAAATTCCCAACATTACCCTTCCCGTCACCAACTCTCCTCGAAACCGACCTCCCTCTCCTCTGCGACCGATCACCAGAGCCGACGTCGTGAAACTTCGCACCCGACTGGCCTCGATCACCGGAGTCAAAAAACGTAGCACCGAGGTCATCGAGGCTAACCTCCGGCAACAAGGAACCCCTCACCTTGTTGACGAACCTCCCCCTGGAAGGCGCAGGAGTTTCGTCGGAGAACTCGTCGAAGTTCGCCGGAAGAGGGCGGGAGAAACGGCTGAGACTCCTTGAACGCCGGTGAGAGGAGGCCGAGCTCTTCTGGATGGAGGGGGAGGAGTCATCTGAGCCGCCGGTGGAGGATTTTCCGATAGGAGTCCTTCTGGTCGTCGATTTAAAAGCCGAAGTCGCCATTTTGAAAATAGCCCAACAACAACAACAACAATGCTAACAAGAAACAACCTTAAAAGACAAGAAAGAACATTTCTTTTTGCAAAATATATAAAACCCACATAACAGAAATCGACAATTTCTCAGGTAATTAATGTGAATTCAAAACCAAGTTCTAGACAGAGAGTGAAGGGGTTCTAGATTTAGTGTGTATTAAAGGTGAGAGGATATGGCATGGCGGACAAATGGAACCTGGAGGAAAATTTGAAACATGGAAGCTGTTAACATCGTACAGCACAGTAATTACAACCTTAATAAAAACATTTTAACTCACTCATTCAATTTGGTGATCGCCATTGACTAGAAAACTAACAGTAGTCAATCACAGGTTCAGGTAATAAATTTCCACGGTTTCTTTTTTGCAGCTTGAGTCACAGGAAACAAGCGAGAAGATATAATAAAAAGGACACAAGATCGTGACTTTTAATGTCAGAATCTGCAACTTTGAACACATATGAGACAATTTTGATGTCAGAATCTGTGAATACGATGATATGCCTTTCTAAGGGTTATTAACAAGAACAATATGCTTATTTTTTCCATTATGTGAAAAGAAAAAAGGTCTCATGTCATAATTAAATTGAATATTAAATAATTTATTTGAAATATATAAATTAGATATTGTGTTTAATACACATTAAAAATAATAATTAGAATTTACACTGTTAACAAAATTGACCCGTAATAACTAAAAATTATAGATTAAAAAATTCAACCGAATCAACCGATTCAACTATAAAAATTTTAAACCATTCGACTTTTCGGTTTATTTTCAATTTTTCAGTTCAGTTTATTTTAGTAACTTATGTTGTTAAAATCCGATCAATTTATTAATTATTAATTTTTAGTTTTCATTTAACAGTCTATTTTTTCAATTTAATTTTAAAATTTTCAATAAATAAGAAAAATATTTTCAATTATATTTTAAATTATTTAATTTTATTTAATCTTTAATTAATTTTATGACGGGGTTTGAACTTTATAAACCTTCTAACTTCTTGTCTTATCTGTTTAACATTGCTAAAAACAATATGGTGCGGGGGAAAAAAAGTAGGTAATAGGGGTGGCAGTAGATTAGATCCTAATTATTGACCATAATTGCCAAAATTTGTAACGCCCATCATCATAAAATGCCAATTCTATTGACAAAGTAATCACTAAAAAAATTTAAAAGTCAAAATTAAATTCTTTATTATAATTAATTAGGTTTAAATTCAACTTAAATTTTGGAGCGTTGCTTAATATTTTTGTTGGAGCTAGGGATTAGGGAGCTGTTTCCAAATGGAGCTTTAACGTGATCCTTTTGAATAACTTGTCTACGGTCTTCTTCCACAACCACTCGCCGCCCACCTTGGTCTTCACGGTGATCGTATGATGAAAGCCTTTAATTGGTTGAGCTCTTATTTTTCTCAACTACCCCTAGAGTAGACATCACAAAAAGTGGACTTTAATGTGAAATTTTTAATTTTTAATTTTTTGATTTAATTTAATTTAATAATTTTATTATAAAATTATTAATTAATCAATCAAATTTTATAAACTAATAAATTTTTATAAATTAAAATACTCATTAATTTTTATTTAATAGTTTACTTTTAATTAAATTTAAAAAATTTTATAAATAAAAGCAAAATTTTTAAGTATTTTTAAAATTTTTCAATTTTATTTAATCTTTATACTGAAAATTTTAACACTTAAATTTCAAGTTTTCGTCCAATTTTGAAAATATTAATATTTATACTAATTTGATTTCAAAATAGATAACATCAAAAGCTGGATTTCTTTTATACATATCCACTTACAATTATTTTTTAAAACATATTTTTCCAAATACAATTAATAATCCGACCGATACCGACCACAGACCCACCGGTCCTGGTACGAAAAGCACAACGCATGTAGGGTCGTCATTCCAGGGGTGTTGAATTGACGGGCCGGGGCTAAACACAGGTTTTCATTATTCTAGTCGTGAATGCTTCAAATTTCAAATATCTCTAGTAAGTTCACGTAGGTGAGCGCTAATGTCAAACCTAATAGAAAACGGTGCGGTTAAGATAAATTTTTAGGTTAAAACCCTACCTTTGCCCAAATGAAATCACCTGTTCCATTGCTATGCCAGTGCTGTTCCATTGCATCTGTTCCATATATTTTTGTGGGTTCCATATAAATGTATGGACCAGATGTAACGGAATAGCACTGGCACAGCAATTGTGGAACAGGTGATCTGTTCCCACCTTTGCCAGGTTACAAATCTTACGAGTTCTGTCCACTTGGAGAAAGATGGAGGAGGAGGGAAGTGAAAAGGGTACATGTTATCACATGACAAAAACTATTATAATTGAGTTGGGAGGAATCTAAACTTCCTCAGAGTCAACACAAGAGCAGGAACACAACTAAGAGCTGAAGACAGAACCATACAGGTAAAGTTCTTGGATCATACTGCTGTTCTCTTTTGACAGTTCTTTATTCTAATTGAGCCTCACACAAACATTAACATAAACAAAAGAACGATCACATAGAACTCTGCAGGAAAAGGTAGGGATGTGTGGCGTGGCAGGATTTAGGAGGACCAAAGTCATGAATTGGTGTCAGCTTAATGGGTGGATGCCATATGCTTGATCAAGTCAACCACACGAGTGCTGCAAAATCATACAACTCTGTGAGTATCAAGGCCATATTGTATCACCATGCTTTTGTAAGAATATAAAAGATACGCACATTCAGAATACAGAACTCATCATGTGTATATACATATAAGTTGTGGAATTTACCTGTAACCCCATTCATTGTCGTACCATGTGATAAGCTTTACGAATTTCTCATTCAGAGCAATTCCAGCTTTTGCATCAAAGATACTTGACCTGTAAAATTGAAAAGATAGAATTCAGCCCCTCTCACCCCCGCTTTCAGGTGTGGTTCAGTTGACATACAAGCATCCCATAAGGACTGAAGAAAAGAGAGTAAGAGACAGATCCTTGCCTGTTGTCACCAATGAAATCAGTGGAAACCACATCATCTTCAGTGTAGCCCAAAATCCCCTTCAGCGCTCCCTCAGATTCCTCCCTATGAATAGAAGAGATCATTAAGCACAAACTGCATATAATGTTTGATGATTACCGCAGGTCGAGTATGATCTTTTTTGGGTATGTGTGCCCACACTTTGACCATACAGGTATTATAGATAATGGATACCGTTCAACTAACTACCTCTTTCCATAACCTCCTTGACTCGTGTATGGACAGGAGAAAACACACATATATAGATTCACATATATAATCACTCACTTAATAGCAGCTTTAATTTGATCATAGGTAGCAGATTTCTCAAGTCGCACGGTAAGATCAACAACAGAGACATCGACAGTAGGAACACGGAAAGCCATTCCCGTCAGTTTTCCGTTCAACGAAGGTAACACTTTCCCAACAGCCTGTTGTAGGGGAAGAGAACCAAGACACAATAAACATTAAAACATACTAAGTTGAGTTAAACTAAGCCAGCATAATAAAATACTAGCAATGTATGAACTTTAACAATGTTGAGAGAAGTCTGCAAAAACTGAAGAATGTTCACACCATTGAGTCATCAGAAACAATGCAACTTCAATATAAAGAATGTCCATAATTTAACAGCAGAACACCTGCAATTTTGACTGTTGAGTTAAACTAAGCCAGCATTCATTTAACTACATTGTCCATCAAATCCTTACCTTGGCAGCTCCTGTGCTGCTAGGAATGATGTTGAATGAAGCAGCTCTTCCACCTCTCCAGTCCTTCATCGAAGGCCCATCAACAGTCTTCTGGGTAGCTGACTCCAACATAAAATTGTACAATAAGCACAAAGAAAATATGCTTCTAACTAGCTCGATATAGTACTATAGGTAATAGAACACACCAGTAATAGAGTGAACTGTGGTCATCAGGCCCTCAACAATGCCAAATCTGTCATTAATAACCTGGAAACATACATGCAAGATACACCAATTAGAGAGCAAGGACAGAACAATGAACAGACTTATATGCAATTGAATATTAGCATAACCTTGGCAAGAGGGGCAAGGCAGTTGGTAGTGCAACTAGCATTTGATACGATGTCTAGCTCTGGTTTGTATTCCTTTTCGTTAACACCCATCACAAACATTGGGGCGTCTTTGCTTGGTGCTGATATGACAACTTTCTTGGCACCACCCTATCAATCAGACAAGCAAATCAAGTTTTAAAAAAAAGATTATACAAGATAACTCTATGGGGACTCATGCAACTGATCCTTCTATACTGGTTCTCACAAACAGGAGCAGTAACATCATTTGAACTACAAAGATCATACAACTTATCAAGAAAATAAAATTGATAGGATTATGGAACTTTATTAGAAAACCAACAACCTTCAAGTGAGCAGCAGCTTTGTCCTTATCAGTGAAAACACCTGTTGATTCCACAATATACTCAGCTCCTGTCTGACCCCATGGAATCTCCTCTGGGTTTCTAAACACAAAAACCAATCAACAATTCACCAACTTCCACCATACTAAAGTCTACTACTAAAAAGCCATCAAACACAACAAACAGCAGTCGGCCAGCATTTAGCATAAAATCCCACAACCTCAAACATACCTAATCCCGAAGACAGTGACAGGTTTCTCGCCGAAGAGCAAGGTCTTCTCATCCTTCACCTTAAGCTCATGATGCTTCCATTGACCGTGAACTGTATCATACTTGAACATGTATGTCTACACAAATCCAACAACTTATTATAAGACATGATCCAAACACAAAAAAAAAACCCAGAAAAGAAAACTCTCATCAATCGCATAGATTGAGCAAGAAAACAAGAAATACCATATATTCGACGCTGATAAAAGGATCGTTAACAGCGACAAGTTCAACATCGTCTCTCTGGAGAGCTACTCTAGCCACCAACCTTCCGATTCTTCCGAATCCTGAAATTTCCCCAAGTCACACAAACTTCAGATCACAATCCTCCATGATCAAATCATCATATATAAGTTTAACAAGATCAAAGCAAGTAAGATCAAGTACCGTTGATTCCGATCTTCACCTTTCCTGCACATCGAAAGCCAATACCAACATCAAAAAATCGTAAAAAACCATAAAAACAAATACTCAAAAAATCAACTGAAACATCAAATTCAACAAAAAATAAGAAACAAAACAGTTTCATTACCCATGATTCTGTACAGAGATAAGCTTCACTTCAAGGCTATTGGGTTGGGTGTGACTCAGTGTGACTCAGAAGCAGTACAAGTAGGGTAGCGGTTGTTGCCAAACGAAAAGAACACGGAGTATATAGAAAGTTGTGAAGACCGGAACTACCGGTAAATGTTGTTCCTTTCGTCTCTTTTATTAGCTATGGTGCGGGTGTAATCCATTGCGCATCATGCTGATGGTAACGAAAACACTATTAAGATTGGACGATCAGTTGGGGATTATTTTGGGACCGTTGATTAGGCGGTGTGATGATAACGTGGTCCGTGGGGATAAGGAAAAGTCAAGTGGTAATCTCTAGGAGCTGAGCGATTCGTTTGCCTTTTCGTTCCTTATCTCTCTCTTCACATGTCCATCGAGAAAAAAAGGTTCGATTACAGAGACTTATCTGAGGACACGTGTCCGTTTGGTGTGGAATGTCTTTTGGTGGGCCACGCCAGCACTTACGAAACGAGGTTCTGGATGACATGAGCTGCCCTTCGGTTCGGTTTGCCGTCTAGAACATACCAATGCCCTAACCAAAGTTCTATTTGAACTTGGCCCCTTAATGGATGATTTAAATAGTGGACAAAGTTCTTCCCAATGCCTTCTAAATTTAAGTTGTAAATTCAAATTGAAATAACTAAACTTATAATTCACTTAAAATTTTGAAAGATTAATTATTAAAAAAATTCAAAATTAACCTAATTTTTAATATTAACCTAAAATTTAAGAAATAACCTAAAATATTTTAGTTTTAAATTTTAATAAAAAAATTTGACATTAAATTATCCGGTAATATAAATAACGTGACAAGACACGTCATATTATTATTTTTGTTAAGTAATTGTCACATATTATATTTATATTATATATGAATTTTATTATTTAATAAATAAAAGATACAAAATAGCTTAAAATAATTATAAAATAAAATAAATAAAATATATAATTATTTTAAAATTCTTATTTGCAATTTATTAAATAATATATATGTGTGTGTGGCAGGTGGAAAAAAATACGTTACTCACAGTAACAAATAATTTAACATCAAATTATTTTTGTTAAAAATTAAAAATTGAAGTATTTTAAAATTATTTTTTAAAATTTGGGTTAGCATTGAAAAACTCAAATTTGAATAAATTAGTTAATTGGTAGTAAATAAATCTTAAAATTTCTAAATATTAATTACATTAAGTGTTATTTAATTTTAAATTACTTTTTAAAAATAATGTATTTTAAATACATAATTTATAAGTTATATTATATACTCTTAAAAGTTTATTCAGGGTTTTAAAATTGGGAGTTTATTATTATTAAAAATAAAAATAGTTTATTTGATTTGATAATCTTAAACTTTTTATTAATGATTTAATTAATTTTTTATTTTTTATTTTAGGTAAGTTGGCTTTCCCTTTGTTATTGTGCTATAGAATATCTAATAATTAAAAATTATTTCCAACTGATTTTTAATGTTTACTAAACTATCGAATTTTAATATTAGTTAATAATAATTAAGAATTTAATTTGAGTAAGTTTGAATTCATATTTTGATTTGACTTTAAGTTAAGAACAAAAGTACAAACTTTAGTCAAACCTATGATCAAATTGATTTTATTAAATTTTGACTAATTTGATTAATTTAAACTTATTAAAATCAAGTTGAATAAGTTAAAGTTTTGATTGGTCTTAAATATAGTCTTAATTATTTAGAGCTTGTTTGTTTTTATTTATATTTTTGTTTTTATTTTTAAATTTTAGTAAAAAATCAATAAGAAATATTATTTATAAATATAAAATAATTTAAATTTAATAAAATTAATAAATGTAATTTAAATTTATGATTTCTTCAAAAGATATAAATTTTAAACAAATATTTCTTTAATAATATTTTAATAATTAATAAATATTATATATATATATATATATGTATTATCTAGTGCATATTTGAAAAAGTTGTAATTCGAAAATGACTAATGGAAAAGAATGCACCACACATTAGTTGTGGTAGAGAGGGCTACCAAGACCCACCTAATACTTGACACCGCCTCGGCAACCGATTAATAAGCTTTAGCCATCGCCAACCATACATGAACAAAATTTACTCATGCCTATATATATATATATATATGTGTGTGTGTGTAAATTATTTATTTCAAACAAAGTATTTAATGAAATGAAATAATAATTATTAAAAATAAAGTAATAATTATTAAAAATCAAACAATTATTTCTTAAAAAATTATGCATTCAATTAATTAAAAGATTGTGAGAGACTTCGCAATTCAAATATTCAAACCTAAGTATTTGAAAATTCTTAAAAATTTTCCCCAAATAACTTAAACTACTTTTAAGGATATAATAACATAAATTTGATATAATAATTATTTCTTTATTCTTATTAATATTTCTTTTACATATTTATCACATATATAAACATAAATCATATTTATTATCAAAAAAATTTATAATTATTAAAGTCAATATATTCAATATACAAGACTTCTCACTTTGTAGAAGTTTGTGGAGAATTATAATGTACGCAGACTTTCCTTTACATTTTTACAAATAAACTGTTTTTGTGATTTAAATTTGTAACCTTATGATTATAAAGAAACAACTTGATCAATTGCTTTAAGAGTCATCCTCTTAAAAAATCTACAATTAATATAAGAAAATGATAGTTTAATTCCCATACGATTATAAAAATCAGAATAATGCAACAAAATTAAAATATTACAATTTATTACTATAAAAACATTATATACAAGAATAATATTAATTTATAATAATAAGAGTTCAGCCTAGAAATGTAACAATGCAAAATTGAGACATGAAACAAAAACAATGACAATTATAAGTTTTATATTTATGTTGTCAATATAGAATTTAAAATATACATAAATACAAATGAAACTAAAAGAAAAGAGAAAGCAATTTGAAAATAAAAACCTAAAACTTCATTATGCAACATATTCGCTCAAAGCTCTACTATCGCTGTTCAACTTTCGCACTCTCGACTACTCTCATCGAACCATGTAGACTGTTGGTTTATGCCCTTGCAGCCAATTTATGGTTGTACTTTAATTGTATAAAATTTGTTTTATTCAATAAAAGGCAT
>JAOSBP010000002.1:25237734-25249106 GCA_027563825.1 Erythroxylum mucronatum | reverse complement strand
CCCTGTGGCATCGATTTCTTCTTTTCATGACCTTCATTCGATGGAGTCATTTCTACCTTTCCTTTATCTCTCTCAATTCTACCACTTAAATCCCCTAAGCTCCCACTGTCAGCTAGGTTCTTCCTTAAGGCCGCAGTGAAAAGTTTTGAAGAAAGCATTTGTCACAAAAAATTTTGGAGAAATCAACAGGACCCATACGTTGCAGTGAAATTTGAGAAGAAATCAACAGACCCATTTGAATCGAAGAAATCAACAGACGTCGTTGCAAACAAATAAATTTAAAAAAAATTATTGAGAGAGGGACGTTGCAGAAGAAGAAGAAGAAGACGATGACTTGAAGACCCATTGTTCTATAATCTAAAAGATCAGAAATGCGACGTAGTCTAAGACCCAATCCAGAATGGTGAAGACAATTTCAACGCAGCAGAAAGAAATCAAAAACAGAACAAATCAATCAACTTACCAGTTGAAGACGACAAATGGCGTCCGAGACCAACCCTACCGTGCGAGAGCAGCGACGACAAAGATCCGTTCACACAACCCCACCGTGAGAGCAACGTCACTCTGGGACGAAGGGACGATGGGAAGGAGGCGTCGGAGAGAAAGAAGGAGGAGAAGGAACCGAAGACGGAGGCGTCAGTTTGGAGGGGTAAAAAATCGAGGAGAATGGTCTTTTGTTCCGGAGGCAGGACAAGATTATTTCTGTCCGATGGTATTAGGGCAGACAGAGTTTATCTGTCGCTGTATATCAGAGACGGAGACCAAATGTCGGAGACAGAGCTAACCAAACGCCGGACAAGACAGAAAAACTCTGTCTTGTCCACTGTCCCCGGGCGCGGGGACAGTATCCAAACACAATGTTAAAGAACTCCGAGAGACACCCTTCAAAGAAGCAACAAAGGTTTGTGGAGTTTTATGATGTAATGTAAGAGGTGCAGTCAAGGCTCTCAAAGAGATGAATGGAAAGGAAATTCTAAAAGACTAAACTCGAAGATTCCAAAATTAATGGATAAATTATATTTTAATTTAATAATTTTACTTAATTTGTAATATTAGTAAAAAATATTAAAATTTTAATTTATTACAAATATAACACACCATAAATTTTATTATGAAGGGTTTTAAATGTCACATGGTTACATGGCCGCATGCTGATATAGGTTGAACCCTTTATACTTCTATTAACTCTGTTTTCAACACTGTAGATTGATCTCTTTACGCATTAATAAAACCCGCATGTGGGTTGTTTACCCATCTTATTCGAGGATATATTAGGGGTTTTATTTCCCCGACTAGTATTGTCAGACCTGTACCCCTCCCTTTTTGATTAAACAAAAAAAAAGTGTCATTACAAACAAAATTGTTTTAATTATCTAAACGAGCTATAATCTATTTTAAATGCCCTAATTGGTTTGTTTGAGAGTATGTGGTTATTGGTCCAATACCAAAGGCAAATTTTAGGGCTAGGTTGGTTTAGATAAGATAACGGTAATAAGAATGAGAATTAATATGGTGAAGGATGAGAATGAATATAGTCATTATAAAACGATAATAGGAATGAGAATCAATATGGTGAAGGATGAGAATGAATATAGTCATTATAATTATGATAGTTAGTTAGGATGAAGAAATAATTACCATTATTATTGATAGTAATTGATTTGTTGAAAATCTTAAAAAATATATTCTAATTAATTATATTTAATATCAATAAGTTCTAATTAATTATATTTAATATTAATAAATTCTAATTAATGATATTTAATTAATTATATTGTTTTGCTAAAAAAGGGAAAAATAAAAATTTTTAACTTTTTTAATCAAAATTTAATATATTCTAATTAATTATATATAAGTATAATGTATTCTAATTAATTATATTTAATTATATTTACTATATTCTAATTAATTATATTTATTATATTCTAATTAATTATATATAGAATATATTTAATTTAATTAATTATATTTAATATATTTTAATTAATTATATTTAGAATATACTAAATATAATAGAATATATTTAATTTTAATTAATTGTATTATTTTACTAAAAAAGGGAATGAACTACTCTCATTCCTCACATATTTGAAATTATGAAGTAATCTGCAAATTTTAAATAGTAAAATGCTGTTCATATAATAATAATATATAATATATTGACATTTTTCTTTCTCTTATCGATTGATGTCTTTTGTATCCATGAACCAAGCACTTTCTTACTAAACTGATGTAGAAATATGAGAAATTGTAGCACTTGTAATAACATAGGCCTTGTTTAGTAGTCAGTTGATTGCATTACTCGTTAGCTGATAGCTGGTTTGATCAGCGAATTGTATTAGTTGTTTGTTATTTGATGTTTGGTAAAATTAGTTGTTTAGTATTAGTTGTTTATGTGTAAAATGACTTATGAGGACATGACTTTAAAAAAATTATAAGGGTATGAATATTATATATCTTAGTCTTTCGTTGAATATTCTTATAGAAATTTATATTTTAGATATTTAATTCTATAAAAATTAAGTTTATAACTCTAATAAACAACATAGAATATATAATAATAATAACAATAATGATAACAATGATGACGACGATGATAACAACAACAACAATACTAATACTAATACTAATACTAATACTAATAATAATAATTCAACGTTAAATTTTCTATTAATATAAATGATATAGCGAGTTACATTATATTAGTATTTTTCATATAATATGTATGAATTTTATTATTTAATAAATTAAAAATGACTTATAAAGACAACTTAAAAAATTTATAAGGTCACGATTAAATATTTAATTTTACAAAAATTAAAAAATTGACAATAATAAAATAGAATAAAAATTAAATTTTACAAAAAATTTACAAATATTTTTAACCTATTATTACATAAAGGGTATATTGGACTTTTAATACTTAAAATGTTAGCTGATTAATGAGAGCATTTCCATCAATAGCTGCTTCTGTTAAATAAACTGGTGAAAAAGTCATCCACCAAACATCTTTCATGGCTGTTTGAAAAGTCAAACAGCTCATGAGAATCAGTCAGCTAAAAATTTAGCTGATTGGTGATTCACCAAACGAAGTCATAAACTGGTGCTTTAGGAGTGGTGCAACCTCAGTATCTGACCATCTCCTCGGTTTACAAACAGCGTCCTACCAACTCCAATAGAGTGAATATCTTACATTTTCTAATCAAAAATTTCCTATTGACTATTTTTTGCGACAAGGTACCAAAACTGGCTACATCCGGATGCTTGCAGTAGGACCTCCTCAAAGGCTTCGCAGGTGAGAAATTGAAGCTGTTTTAGTTGAGGGATGAAGTCATTTGATCTACGTTGAAGAGAAGCAGAAGGCTTGCATGTTCTGCACTTATCAAAAGGAATAATCGGAACGTTTCATGTCTACAGTAACTTTCTTTCCGAGCAGTGCCCACTCCACCGGCGAGCGAGTAACTGGAAATGGTTACTGATATTTCATCCCCATGTTAGCAAAAGCCACCGATCTAGAGAATGACCCATGCACGTGCCACTTCTAGACTCTTTTCTGGGTTCTTTGAGTTTGAATCGAACGTTTGTACTGTGAATCAAAGTCCTCCATTCGGAGTTCTCTCTCTCTCTACAACCCTTCTTCTGTGGATCTACATCTTTGAGAAAGGTGTTGACTTGCACTAACGTTCGATTGCTACAGTAACTTTCTTTCTCAGGTGACATCATGGCCTCACTCACCTCACTGGACTCGACTGTGCATATTGCAAAGAAAGTTAGAGTCCGCGAACGCGATGAAGATCCACCTTCTTTAGATCTGCCAGAACCACAACGTCCCCTGAGCTATAGTGCGGCGGTCTCCGGCCAAACTAATTCTGCTAGCGCTATGACTGACTTACCTTGGCCAGAGGAGGATCCTATTGAGCTAACTGATGCGGATATTAACATTGTTCAAGGATCTCATTGTCTAGGGGTCGAACTGTCGTCCACCTTTGGAGGGAAATTAGACAATGCATAGGGCAATGCAGTGGTTATCAAATTGATGGGACGAAGACACGGGTTCAACATGCTCCGCGATCGCCTCCTCACGATGTGGCATCCTCACGGCCCCTTGAAGATCGTCGACCTCGAAAATGACTTTTATCTTATCAATTTTAAAGAGGAAGCGGACTATATACATACCTTAACGCAGGCCCCCTGGATGATAGCTGGCCATGTCCTCTCAGTCCAACCTTGGGCACCGGAGTTCAGGCCTTCCAACGACTGAATCACCCATGTTGTAGCGTGGGTTAGATTCCCTGAGCTTCCCATTGCCAGATACCACCCATCTATTCTCACAACACTTGGCAATTTGGTGGGGAAAACAGTAAAGATCGATTCAAACACATAATAGGCTTACCGTGAGAAATTCGCGCACGTAACTGTTAATCTAGACATCAGTGCTCCTGTCCATTCAGTGGTGGAACTAGACAAGGAACTCATCCATGTGGCTTACGAAGGCCTCCTCCAAATTTGTTTCTACTGCGGAAGGGTTGGGCACGGAACTATGGCTTGTCCTTCGCGACCAGAAACCACTACCGAACCCCTGTCCTCCTCTGGCCCCTCACCCCCGTTAGCCCACGTTGACAAAACTGGTGCCCACTCCACCAGTGGTCCCCTCTAGCTGCTTATGGCCCATGGATGTAGGTTACCCAAAAGGGACACCGGCCTTCCACAACATCCACGGGCCCCTGTTAAGACAAAGCTACTCCCGCTTCACCCACCGGCCCTCGAGGCTCATAGTACTCCGCGCTATCCACGACTGAGCCGCTCGATTCCCTACATCTCTTCCCCCTACGGTCGTCTTCAGATGCCAACCTGAATCCCCAGGCTCGTCAGCTCCTAACCTCCACTAGTCCAAATCCCTAACTAATTTGACTTTGAGTGATGAAGGCCAGCAGAGGTGTACGCAAATCCCTCCAATTGATTTCCTAACTCCTCCGCAGGTTATGACGTCGCTCCCTCCCCAGTAGGCCCACGCTTGGGGCCAGTCCTTGCCCACTTTAGCTGTGGGCCTTTAAAATTAGAGCCCACAGCACTCGCAGTCCAGGCCGCAGGGCCTTCGATCTCCCAGACCCGGCCCAAAGCGCCAGTAAATCCACCCAGAGGCCCTCCACACTACTAGACCCAACCCAACTTATGTCGCGATTTCTATTCCCTCACACGCGGACTTCGTTTTACCGGACCCGTCCTTCCCTATGCCTCTTCCCGCAGACTTGGGTAGTGGCGCTATGGAAGAAGATCCCGCTGATCCTAGTGCCCCTCCAATCCAGACACCCCTTAGCCACCCTCCTGCCTCAACTCCCCCCCGAACCCCTGACCCAGCTTCCGGGCTTAGCGTTGCTGGGACCTTGTATGTTGCATCGGACATTCCAATAGAGGAATTTATACTAGCTCCCGAGCCAAGTCAATGCCAGGCTTTGCCTGCGCAAGCAATCAACCCTACGGATGGTTAGCGTTGGAACTCCTGCTCGTTTTACGCTATTATAACGATTTTTATTTGGAATTGTCAAGGGGCTGGAAGCAGGGCCTTCAAGCCTATCATGAAAAACTATCTCCGTATCCATAAGCCTCTTCTAGTTGTTCTGGTCGAGCCACATATTAGCGGTGTCCGAGCGTTGAAAATTATTCGCACTCTAGGTTTTAGTCATTCCTTTCGGGTAGAAGCAGAGGGTTATTCGGGAGGTATATGGCTGCTTTGGAATGATGATATCGTTGTCCAAATTCGCCTTGCTCACAGATAATTCGTGCATGCCAGCGTGGTTTGGGATAATTGGTCGTTTGATTTTACTGCTATTTACCTGAGCCCGACTTATGGGCTTCAAAAATACCTCTGACATTACCTGTCAACCCTTACTAGGCACACTACTGCACCCTGGCTTCTAGGAGGGGATTTTATTGCTAAACTGAAAAGTGTGGATAAGCGCCGAGGTTCCCATCTCCAACCCATTATTAACACTAAATTTCGCGACTGTATGCTTCACTGTCACCTTCAGGACCTTGGATTTTCTCGTCCAAGATTTACGTGGCAGAGGGGCTCTATCAGTGCGAGATTAGATCGTGCCTTCGACTCTTCTTCCTGGATTTCTGCTTTTCCGCATACCTGTATTACCCACTTGCCTTTTCTTAAATTGGACCACCGTCCCCTCCTTATTCGTTTTCTTACTCCTAATCCCCCGCTCCACGACGTCATCCCTTCCAGTTTCAATATGCCTGGCTTACCCATGCTTGTTTTGCACAAGTGGTAGCTGACAATTGGCACCTGCGTCCCTCGGATCTTAGTGGAACGCTCACTAGTCTTTCAGATACCCTCCAACAGTGGAACAACAAAGATTTTGGCAACATTTTTCATCGCAAAAAGCGATTTATGGCTCACCTCGTAAGCATTCAACAACCTCTCGAAGCCTATGACTCTCCTTCCCTCCAAGCGCTCGAGGCCCACCTGAGGAGGGAGTTATAACAAGTCCTTTATCAAGAAGAACTGTTCTGGCACCAGCGGTCCTGATGTCAATGGCTCGGTCAGGGTGATCGGAATACTCACTATTACCACGCTATTACCCGCTTTGGGCGGCAGCAGACACGTACCATCTCTTTGACCGATGACAATGGCAACGTGATTACCAACACCCAGGCTCTCCGAGGAATAGCGCAGCGGTATCTAGAAGCCTTGTACCAGTCTGATGGGCCTTCCCCCTCAACGTGGCAGCTCCATGGTTTGTTTTCCCCCATCTGGCCGTACATGACTGATGAGCTAACTTGTCCTTTAAGCCCGGAAGAGATCAAGATGACGTTCTTCTCCATGGCTCCTAATAAAGCTCCGGGCTTTGATGGGTTTACTGCGCTGTTCTACCAATCCCAGTGGGACACCGTGGGACCCTCCCTGACTCTTTTCCTCCAGCGCATCTTTCGTCATGAGGTTTGGGAATCAACTCTTAACCGCACCATTATAGTCCTCATCCCTAAAACTACGTCCCCCTCGTCGATTTCTCAGTTCAGGCCGATTGCTCTTTACACTTTGCTTTACAAAGCCCTCACCAAAATTATTACTACTCAGATCAAACCTTACCTTGAAGAGCTTGTAGCCCCCACCCAGTGCAGCTTTGTGCTCGGGTGGCTTATTACCGATAACATCATCATCACTCAAGAGGTGATTCACTCCATAAAAAGGAAGACCGGTTGGAAGAGGATTATGGCTATTAAAGTGGACCTCGAGAAAGCGTATTATCGACTAGTTTGGGACTTCATCCAAGACACCCTGATTGATGTTGGTCTGCTCGCTTCTCTGATTTCGCTTATTATGAAGTGCATTACTACTACCTCCTTCCAAGTGAACTGGAATGACGAGCTTAGTGAAGCCTTTATGCCTTCCTGAGGTATTCGCCAGGGAGACCCTCTTTCTCCTTTGTCTAGAACGTCTAGGCCAAGCTATCTCATAAGCCATGTCCGCCAGCCAATGGCGTCCGATCAAACTAAGTAAGCATGGTCTGCCCCTTTCTCTCCTATTTTTTGTCGACGATCTCGTTCTCTTCTTCGAAGTCGATTTTGATCAAGTGAACGTCATAAGAGATCTTCTAAAATCTTTTTGTGATTCTTCTGGCCAACGTGTGAGCATGGCCAAATCGAGATGCTTCTTCTCTAGGAATTCCCCTCCCTTGACCTGTCACTCCTTAAGTCAGGCTTTAGGGTTCAACCAGACTACTGATCTCGGTCAGTACCTTGGGGTTCCCCTCCTGCACCAATGCGTCAGTAAAAGAACTTACCAGCTCATCCTCGACAGGGTCCATCAACGCTTATCGGGTTGGTCCCTCGACACTCTGTCTTTCGTTGGCCGCCTTACCTTGGCCCAGTCAGTTTTAGCGAGTATCCTGAGCTACACTATGCAGACTGTCCGGTTACTGTGTGGTCTGTGTGACAATCTGGAACAAGCCATAAGATAATTTTTGTGGGGCTCAGCTCACGACTGTAAGAAGATCCACTTAGTTAATTGGGAGGAAGTGTGTAAACCTAAGGAGCTGAGGGGCCTTGACCTCCGCCGAATTAGGGAAATGAATGATGCTTTCCTGGTCAAACTCGGTTGATCGTTGATCGCCAACCCTAACGCTTTATGGGTCAAGGTGCTCTCTAGTAAGTATAAGTTTGGTGCTAACTGCCTCCCCACCTCCTTTATTTCCACTGGGGGTTCTATGATGTGGCGGAGCATACAGGCCACATGGCACGTCGTGCCCCAAGGCCTGCAATGGAGGATCGGCGATGGCACCACGACGCGCTTCTGGCTCGACCCTTGGGTTAAGGGAGTAGGTACTCTCATTTCCCATGCTACTCTTCCTATCCCAGCTCCTCAGCTTAGCCTCCCTGTCTACCACTTCGCGGATTCCTCCGACAACTGGACTTGGGACACCTTCCAACCTTATCTCCCACCTCTGATTTGCCACTCCATCGCTGGCATGTTTCCTCCTAAGTCGTATCTAGGTCCGGATAGGTTGATATGGGGAGCATCTGACAATGACCTCTTCTCTATTGCTTCCACGTACTCCATGCTTATGGGCCACGACGGCGAACCCTCGCATGGAGTATGGCGGGCCATTTGGCAATAGCCGGGCCCCTAGAGGATTCGATCATTCTTATGGTTATTAGCGAAAGATCGTTTACTTAGTAATCAGCAGCGCATCCGCAAGCATCTCACTTTTGATGGCACTTGCCACTGGTGCAATCTTGAAGAATCCTCCCTCTATGCTATTAGGGATTGCACCACAGCCCGACAAGTATGGGACGTCTTCCCCACGGCCCTCGTTGCTTCTGACTCCTTCTCGCTGCCTGCTAGGGATTGGATTCTCATCAACCTTCAATAGCACCGGAAAGTCATGGGCCAGGACTGGGCGCTTATTTTTTATACAACATTGGTTCCTCTGGATATGGAGGAACAAGTCTGTTTTTGATCATCGATTTACTTGGCCTTCCTCACTTGTGTTCCATATTTTTTCTTTTTCAGGTCAGATACCTCAGTTTACTGAGTGGCAGCGCCGGGCCAACCCCGACATCCGTCCCCGCTAGGAGCAGCTCATCAGTTGGAGCAAACCGCCGCTAGGGTAGGTTAACTTAAATACAGATGGTGCCTGCAATCGTGCCCAACACTCGGCTACAACAGGGGGCTTCATTCGGGATAGTGACGACAACTGGCTTGGAGGTTTCACCCAGAACCTCGGATGGTGCGCTGCGTTATCAACAGAACTCTGGGGTGTCTTCACTAGCCTCTCGCTAGCTTGGCGGCTGGGCTTCTGCAGGATAGAGCTGGAAGTGGATTCGCTTGTGGTGTATACGCTCCTCTTTTCTCCGGACCACCGCTCCCAGACTCTCCACCCTATAGTTACGGGTATCTTGGAATTGTTCACAAGGAACTGGTTTGTTGTTCATCGACACGTCTACCGAGAGAGCAACAGATGTGGTAACTGGCTAGCTACCCAGGCTGTCCACTCTGACATTGGAGTCACCTATTTTGCCATTACACCTACCGGGTGCCATCGTATCCTATTAGAGGATCTGTCAGGGACCTGTTTCCTCAAACTTATTGTGTAATTTTTTGTTTTATGTTTCCCGTTAAACAAAAAAAAGCTACAATCAATATTAAATTATAATAAAACTAATATATAAGAAGTAAGAAATATAAATTATAAAAATAAACAAAGATGCAATATATGTTGAAAAATTATAAAAGTAAGCAAAGATGCAGCAATCTATTGCATCTTTGTTTATTTTTATAATTTATCAATATATATTAACGTTTACCCAAGTAATAATAATTCAAACTTAAATTGATTCTACTATAATAATAATAGTAACAATTAAAATAGTGTTTATAAAGAAGATTGTGTTGCATCATAATAAAAAATTTCAAATTCTTCAACTATTTATAAAATTATTTTTATTGTAATACATTACATTTTTAATTTTAAAATAAATATAAATTAAGATACCATCTAACAATTAGGAGGTGTTCTTAATTCATTCATCGTGACAAATGTTTTTTTTCTTCATAAATCACCCTTTTCAAATTTATTATAATCAAGGTCATACGAGATTTCTTCTTCTTCTATTAAAAAATTAGTATGATCCATACAATCAATATTAATTAGATCGTATGTTCTTCTCTTAATAAACACTTTGAATACATAATAGAAAAGTTATATAATTAATAATAAAAGGTATATTTTATTGAAAATAAAATCTAATCACTTAATACCTATTTTTTATTATCAGATTATAAGTAAACAAGGTTATTAAGTTTTTAATATTTCAAACGATTTTGTTTATTCACATGACTTGTTAACAAATCCTCTAATTACGTACATTCTCAGCCTAATGTTGAAGTCGTTTGACTGAATAATCTGATAGCAAGTTTTCTTAACTTTAGAACTCTTTCACCAAATAATCTCCATTACTCATCTATACATTAAATTAATAGTTATAAAAAATATTATTAGTAAAAAACAAATTAAAAGCATGAAAACTTACCAAGCTATATTTTTTCCATTGGATAAAAATTTCTAAACCTTCACTGTATAATTTAATTTTATTTGTTGCCTTTAATTGCTCTTTATTAGAGAATATACCTTTGCATTTAATCATATCAAAAGGACCAATAAACAATAAGGATTAAGAAAGTAAGATGTTAAGTAAATCTTTTAAGTAAGATAATCACGGATCTGGAATATATGTATAAAGCTTGTACAATTTTTCCTTTCTTTTAAAAAGATTCATAATTGTTTTACGAACTCTATACATATTATCTCATATATATATATATATATATAGCTTCTTATATAAATCAATAATCCTTAACAATCTTATAAATGGAGCCACGATCTTTATAATAATCAAATAAGTATCTCAAAATTTATTATCTAATTAGCATAAACCTCTTACTTTGATAACTTATGAATTAAAAAGTGTTTAGGATTTGAAGCAGTGAGAGATGACCCCAAATAAATGTTATTGTAACTCTATGATTTGATGGGGCAACAGTAGATAAAGTAAGAAAAAAATTGACATAGCCGTGGAATAAAAATCATTCTATATAAGTTATAGAATGACCTATAGTAGTTTTGGTAAGATCAAATTATAATTGTAAAAAATCAACCAATTAAAAAGTATATAAGTTAAGAAAATATGTTAAAGTCAAGTGAGAAAAGATTCAAGGGGGCGTTTGGTTTGGGAGTTTGGGAATGAGGGAATGGAATCATAGTAAAAGATAATGTTTGTTTTGGGGGTTTCATTACCAAGGTAATGGATTTATTCCCATATATTTGGGAATCCACTAAACCCCCCAATAGGGGTGGGTATCA
>JAOSBP010000002.1:25201633-25214491 GCA_027563825.1 Erythroxylum mucronatum | reverse complement strand
AAATGCCCACTAAAGCATTGTATGAAACATGATGGAATGAACATGATTCTATGATGATGAAATGATCAAGATATAGTCCAAAAGTGAATTCCAAACCATACTGTTGTAATGCATGATTGTGTAACCTTTGACATGATGCATGAAATGTCTTGAATGGCATATGGGTAAGTAAATGTTGTGAGTTGAGTTTGGGTAGATGTGTATGTTGGTAATGAAGGTGAGAATGAGACTTGTGTGAGGTTGATTTTGCAAAGTTTTGCAAAGATGTTAAATTGGTTAAACAAGCGGAGTTTAGGATTGAGTTGAGTATGGATATGTCAAGCTAGGTGTTTGTCATGTGCATGAGGTATTGTAGTGTTAAATGAATGGGTTTAAGAAGAGGGAAAGATTAGAAAAGTGTAAGATTTGTTTAGGAAATGGCTAAGTGATAAATGGGTAAGGGAATTGTGAAAATTCCCCTGTCCGTTAAACGGACACGGCTATCCGTTTAATGGACAGATTCGGGTTAGAGAACCCCCTTTGCTCCAAGTCGTGTCCGTTGGATGGACCTCAATGTCCGTTTAACAGACAGTCTCGGGTTGAATAGTACCAAGTTTAAGCATCATGTCCGTTAGACGGACACACATGTCCGTTTAGCGGACACATTCTGTTGAAATAGTGTACATGTTCACCCTGTGTCCGTCAAACGGACACACCTGTCCGTTTAACGGACAAATTCGGGAGAAACAGTACCATTTTGGCACTTCATGTCCGTTTAACGGACACACCTGTCCGTTTAACGGACACTCTCGGGAAAAAGGCATGCAAGTCCCATTCATGTCCGTTTAACTGATATGGCTTTAAAGGGCAAAATTGTTAACATTTTAAGGGTAGCCAACATTTAAGTCCTAATCAAAGTAAGCTCACCACCAATGTGAGATCTAATCCTGGTCAAGTTAAAGGTGTCAACGAGGTCAAGGCAAGTCAAGATGTCTCGGGAATGGGCCTCAGCAGGGCTCACCTCCCGGGACAGTCGGGCTCCGGGGCTGGGGTCTGACATCTGTGGTATCAGAGTGAAACCGAGTTTAGGGTTTCCTAGGAACCTTAGTGGGATGACTAAGGGTAAAGTCCATATGCATTCTTTTACATGAATTACATGAATTATATGCATTGTTTTTAACTGCATTGCATGCAACATTGTCTCCAAATATACGATTTGAATTGTTTTAAATTTGTTTTACGAAAGTTGAATTTGTTTTATGTGAACTAAAGATTTTCACTGATTTTTAAATTAAAGGAGTATAATGCCGCCTCGAAAAAGAACTCGAGGAGCTCAATCTTGACCCAGCTTTCAGCGCGGAAGTACGGATGAGTCGTATGTTCCGCAGGATGCAGGGACTATCCCTGTCATTGATTCTGAGGCACCAAGTGTACAGCATGAGGTGCCTCCACCACCGCCTCCTCCTCAAGTGAATCCCATGGATCCGCAGTTCTTCCAGGCCTTCGCCCAGGCTTTCACTTATGCCATGGGCCAAGGAAGACAAGCTCAAGTGCCAGCTCCAGTAGAGAAGAGCGGGCAGTATGACAAGCTCCGGAAGTATGGAGCGGTTGACTTCAGCGGGACTACCAATCCCGAGGAAGCCGAAGCATGGTTGAAGAGGACCGAGAGGGTCCTGAATCAAATGAGATGTTCTGATGAGGAGAAGCTAGACTATGCAGCCAGTTTACTGCAAGAGGATGCACTGCACTGGTGGGAGTCAGTGCCCCGCAGTCGGGAAGTGCCTCCAGTGCTGACCTGGAGAGAATTTCTAGAAGCCTTTCGGAGGAAGTATTTCTCGAGGGTCTACATGCAGGACAAGGCCAGGGAATTTCTGAATCTTACTCAGAGGGAGTTGAGTGTGGCTGAGTACGAGCTGAAGTTTACCCAGTTGTCACGGTATGCAGCCAATATTGTGGCAACTGAAGAAGATAAGTGTCGGAAGTTCGAGGGTGGATTGCACCTAGGGATCCGAGAAAAGGTAGTGATCCACAACTTTCACGACTATCAGTAGCTTGTGGATGCTGCTCTTCAAGCAGAGAAACTGGAAAACATAAGGGCAGAAGTGACCAAGAAGAGGAAGAACAGAGAGCAGTTTTCCAAGAAGGGCATGAGTGCTCCAGCTCCTGCAAGGAGCACTAAGACTCATTATACTCAGAGTGAAGTGGGTAGCAGTGGCCCCACTAAGAGCAAGCAGCCGAGGGCTGTGTCAGTACAGGCTTCAAGTGTGGCAAGCCCAGGATGGATAGGCAGAAGTAACCCTCAGTGTGACCACTGTGGTAGGTTTCACAAGGGGGAATGTCTGATGAAGATAGGAGCTTGCTTTGGTTATGGAGAAAGAGGGCATCGGATCAAGGATTGTCCTCAGGCAGTCAGGCAAGAAGGGTCTCAGTTACAGACCCCAAAGAGAGCAGAAACAGTGGCATCTCGGCCAGTGCATGATGTGGGCAATTCAGGAACTGCAAAGAAGGCATATCCGGCAGGGAGACCTAGAGTCCAGGGTCAGGCACCAGCAAGAGTATTCGCCATGACCAGGGAAGAAGCTGCAGCCGCTCCGAAAGTAGTGACTGGTATGGCTTAGCTATTTGACTCTCCTATTTATGTGTTAATTGATACTGGCTCCACGCATTCATTTATTTCTGTAAGTATGAATTTACATGATGTTGTTTCCGAGGTGATGGATAATTTTATGGTTGTTAGTACTCCTCTAGGGAGTAAGGTGGTGATAAGTTTGATTTATAAGAATTGTGAGCTCAGTATCGAAGGTGCTAGACTGGTAGTAGATCTGTTACCTCTAGACCTTAAAGGTTTAGATGTCATACTAGGTATGGATGTCATGGAGAAGTATAAGGCAAAGTTAGATTGCAGTCTCAAAGAGGTAGAATTTGATCTGGGAGATGATAAGAAAGTGATCTTCAAGGGGGATAGAAAACTGCCAGTGCCGAGGATCATTTCGGCTATGTTAGCTGATAATCTGATGAGCCAAGGATGTGAAGCCATGAATTTGGACTTACCGAGCCATTTGATGTGTTGCATATGTGTTTACATGAGAATGCAAGAATATGAAATGTTTGAATTGTGTTTATGGATTGATGAAGTTGCATAATGCATGCTTTATGATTTCATTGGAAAATTGCTAAATGCATGGATAATTAAATGGATATGCTTATTATATAAATATAAATGTGTTACCCACAGAGCGTAAGCTCACCCCCTTAAATCCCCAGGAAATGAGCAGGATCCCGAGGAGCGAGCATAAGGCATACTCCAAGATTACGACGATTTTGTATATGAAATGATCTTTGTAAAACAATGCTTTGGTTGCATTTTGAGAAAAACATGTATTTTGAAGTTTCATTGTAAATGGGCTTGAAATACCCACTAAAGCGTTGTATGATACATGATTTGATGAACATGGGATGAATATGAATTATGGTTCATGAAGTGTATTTCAAAAGTCATTATATTATTACATTTGATTGGTTATAGTTTTCCATGTTACATGAAATAGCTTGAAGTTTCATGTGGGTAGGTAGATGCCTTGAGATTGAAATGGAAAAGTCATGTATGTTAATAGAAATGAAGATGAGGTTTGAAGATTATGTTTTAAGCTTGTAGGGTATTGGCATTCACAAATGGTTGTGAATGTTTGGATCTGATAAAATTGAAGTCAAGATTGAGTGTTGATAAGTCAAACTAGGTGTTTGACGTGTTCTGGTAGTATTGTGGTAATATGAGATGAATGAATTTGTGATGAATAGAACATTAGAAGTGTATAGAATTGAGCAGGATTGGATAAGTGTAAAATGGGCAAGGGAATTGTGAAAATTCCCCTGTCCGTTAACGGACGTATTTGGGTTAGAATGACCCCTTTGCTCTAAGTCATGTCCGTTAGATGGACATACCTGTCCGTTTAACGGACACATTCGGGTTAAAAAGATTTCAGGTTTACCTCGTGTCCGTCAAACGAAAACTTCTGTCCGTTTAATGGACGCATTCGGGTGAAAAAGTGTGCAAAGCGACCTCGTGTCCGTTTAACGGACACGCCTGTCCGTTTAACGGACAGGCTCGGGAGAAATAGTACCAATTTGGCACTTCATGTCCGTTTAACGAACACTCTCGAGAAAAAGCATGCAAGTCCCATTCATGTCTGTTTAACGGACACACATGTTTGTTTAACGGACATGGCTTTAAAGTGCAAATTTCAACATTTTTTTTTGGATAGCCAAAAGTTAAGTCCTAATCAAGGTAAGCTCACCACTAAAGTGAGATAGTAATAAATGTCAAGATAAAGATGTCAAGGCAAGTCTTAGTCAACAAGGTCAAAGATGTCCCAGGATTGGGCCTCAGTCGGGCTCATCTCCCGGGGCAGTCGGGCTCATCTCCCGGGGCAGTCGGGCTTCGGGATCGGGGTCCGACAATATTAGCCACTGAGCTTTGTGGCTCAACCTATTATTTTCTCCTCAGGTGCAGACCAAAAAGATTGTTGATCCTTGCAAAGGCTTTGGTAACTCCAAGATAGCTACATTTAGTAACTAAGTTCAACTATTTTTGGGTAGCTTTATAAGCATATCAAACATGGGCATCCGTTTGTATTTTGTATTAAGTTATTGATGTGGTTGTTGATATGTAACTAAAGCTACGCTTAAACTTCATTTCGTTTTACTAATGAGATTATGAATTGAAAAAGTTCCTTTGCATATGTTCATGTTCATTTTTGTTGAGTTGTAATTGTTGTTGTTAGAAATAGAAGTGTATGGTAAAGTTGGATTGTTGGGTTCTGGATTGTGAATTGAAGGTTTTGTCATGGCGAAGCTAGACTTTGGCCACGACGAACCTTTTCTGAAGGATGTTTTTATTCGATTTTGGTAACTTCGCTGCAGCGCATTTTTCCTAAAAGATTCTTAGGTTTGAACTGGGGACTTTGTCGCGACGAAGCTAGAATTTTGCCGTGATGCATTTGTCTTAAAGGGTTCATTCACTGAACCTTGAGACTTTGCCACGGCGAACTTCTCCCTAAAGGTCCTTGGAAATATTACCATAGTTTCGCCGCAACGAACCCACCATTGCTGACGGAGGAATTCTCGTTACAAATTATAAGTTTCAACTTTCCTCACGTATGATCTTTACCTGACCGCCCCAAATTGTCGCCTTGGGATAAGTAATGGGACCCGGGCTCAACAACATAAGTTGTTGTCAACCAACTCAATCATAGAATCTTCCTTCCTGAGTGCCCTGCACCATTGTTGAACTGTTGCATAGCTCTCAATATCTTCTACTGCCCTTTCCTTCTTGGCTCTTAGCTTTTTTAGATTTTCTTCAAATTCCCTTACTGTATAGGATTTCCAATTTTCCAAAAGCGGTCCTTCATCTCTTCCCCTTTATGTCCTCTTCTTTGCCAATTCACATAAACATGTCGAGCACAAAATCTGCGCTCAACATTCGAACACAAATCTGCAATTACTCTATCAAGTCCCTGCAAGGGAAACCATAACCATTTCAGTAGGCAAAATCATAAACATTTCAGTTTATTTCATCACAGTTATAGTAGTAGAAAAATAAAAGTAAAAGCAATTTGATGTGAAACTTTTACCTTTTGTTGATTTGTCATTATAGTCCAACCAATTCTAGTGCCTAAGTGAGGTAAATCTTCTGGCAATCTTTCAATAAACCACTTCCAAGTGATAGTAGTCTCATCTTCAACCATAGCCTAAGCAATAGGAAACATTTGATTGTTTTTTTATCTCTTCCCACAACATATAGAAGTTTGCCATTAGTTATGGTCTTAAGCCAACATCCATCTAGGCCAAGATAATGCCCGCACCTATGCCTAAACCTATGTTTAAGAGCTTTTAAACATATGTGCATTCTTTCAAAAACAGGTGGGGATGTTAGAATTGGACGAAATACTGTCATTTTAACTGTACTACCTGGGTTGTTCTGCCTAATGACTTCAGCAAAAAACCAAAGGTTCCCAAACTCCCCTTTAATGTTGATCACACCACTATTTAATATTTTTTGCTTTTCTCTTCTCAACATGCTCATGGATACTTCAACACGAAAACAATCCTTAACATAAAATCTGATATCATCATTCTTCAAAAATGGCTCCCTTTTAAACTTATCCATCAACAAGTCAGATAAGATGCTGGTATTCATCCTAGGATGTATATAAACCCTATTACAATCATGAGTATCCCTAAATTTCCTAACTTGAAAGGATTGTAGCTTCCTATCAAATGCTCTATATATATACCAAGGTCAGTTCTCTATCCTACATTTACCTTGCACAAATTTTTGCTTATTTTTGGAAAACATGATGACCCTCTTTGTGTTGGTGGACAACAAACAAATTGCACGCTTAAATTACAAAAGATTAAGAAAAATAATCCCTAATTCAATGTAAGGCTAAGCAACATTTTCATCATAAACAGGTTTTTTCTTTTTCTCCTGGTCACGTCATCTATCATATCATCTATATCAGTAATAAGTTCCCCATAGTCATCACTGTCATAATATTAAAAAAAGACTACCTCATTTTCATCACCTGCATCATCTTTATGGTCTCCATCATCTTCATCATCTTCATCTCCTTCCTCTAAATCCTCTTTGGCTAACCATCCCTATTTACATCCACAAACTTAGCTCCTTCACTTCTACTATATTACTTATCTCCATCATCTACATCATCAACACATTCATCTCTGTTATCCTTTATATTTGCATCTCTAGCATCTCCATCATCAACATTTGAGACATCATCTAAAATTTCTACATTCTCTACATTTTCTTCAGTATTATCAACATTACCTCCAAACCCTACATTAAGCTCATTAGGTTTATCCTTAATCATTTCAACAGGCGTATATACACCATGTTAAATATAAATATCAATAGCACCAATAAGCATCATCTCACTACCCATATCCAATACATTAGCATCATCTTCTACAATCCTCAAACCATTAGACAATTGAAAACTAGGCCTAAAATAAAAAATCTTGTTCATATTGTTATACCCAATCAACTAGTTCAAAGTGGCTAAGTAAGTCAGGATCAAATTCTATTTCATCCACAAAACCACCCTCATACCTAAGATTATTACCCACATTAATCAAAGATCTTGCATGGTGAAACCTTAGAATGACCTTATCAAATGCCATTATGCCAAACTATAATGACCAGCCACTCTTAAACAAAACAACAATAGTGTGTAATATACAAATTTAGATATTGAAGAAATACTAAGGCATATTGTTAATACAAAAAATACTAGTCATAATGTTAATGCGAAAATATACTAGTCATAGTGTAATACAAAAATATACTAAGGCATAGTGTTAATGCAAAACCTAAAGTCAAAGTGAGAAATTCAAGTATAGCACATGATGCATAACATATTCATAATAAATACATCAAACAACTAATTCATTGCAAACATGTGGTTTTACTATGAAGTTAAAAGGAATAAAAGGAGTAAAAATAGAAGGGCTCATGTACTAAGTTACTACTCACTATCCACATAAGTAACACCAATACGCTCTCTGAACCGTTAAACTCATAAAATCAACAACCAGAAAGCATACAACAACAAAACAAAAATTGGATAATAGAATTAAAGGGCACGTTGTGCACAAGGAAGATAACATTATAGGAAGTTGATTAATTACTTAAAGACTTTATTGTTTTCTTCTTTACACTAACTTCCTTAGCATCATCCAGAACTAAATTCATGTACTCATCAAAGCCTTATTAATAATCAATAACATCGAGCTTATTTAAGAAAAAGAAAGGTCATTGAAATTATTAATACCATCTCAAATATTCATACTAAAAATGAAACTATCTGTAAAAATAAAAAACATTAAATCTAACAATCAAGAAAAAGGGCAGAATAACATATGCCAATATGAAGATTACAGGCAAATAGTTCATTCTTAAAACAGGCCATTCTTGGTAAAGAGTAAAATAATTTCCTAGACTTCTTATAACATCCATAAATAAGAAGGGCTGCTTGTGCTTCATTAAGTATTGGAATTAGTAAGTACAAGTCTTTTTAAATTGTGTTATGCATTTTAAAAACCATTTATTCATAAAACCATCATCCTCAAGGCTGAGGTTGTCTAAATTATCCAAGAAAACTGAAAAATAAATATTGTTTGCAAAATGCAACATGTCAATTACACCTGTCCTTGTGTGGATAGATTTTAAGAGCAGGAAAGGGTTGTGTAATAGTGCAAATCAACCAGTTTGATCAAGCACAATGGTGTCAACATTTAAAACACTTTTACTCCGTAAAATCAACTAGGGAAGTTATCAATGATAAGGAAGAGTCAAAATGGTATGTGGAAACTCATAAAAGGACATTGTCCGATTGTTCAACATAATTTTTTTCTTAATTACCTATCTTTAATAGGTTATCTTATAAAGACATACCTATGAAGAGAAGAAAGAAAACTATTTGTAAATTGTGGTAGACATGAAATTAGAGGATGAGGCAATATTACTATACTTCCTTATGCATCAATAATATCAAATCAGGAAAATTTTTCATTGAACTGGGAGAAAAGGACTATAGTCCCCAGCCTTACCACTCAACCATGCCGCCATGGTTCGCCACTAGACTGTTTGTTTTATTTATAGCTTGTTCAATGAAAAGAATCGTTCATCCAATTACCAGGTAAAGAAGATGAAATATAAGGATTTCAGCTTGAATGATACAATAGAAAGAAATCACGACTATTAAACTTAAACATTTGAATTATCAAGGAGCAACCTTAAACATCGTCTCAATAAATTAAAGGGTGTAAATTAAAGAGTAGATCATATGTGAACATACTTGGTGATTGTTGGAGAGTACATTCATGTCGAAGGACTAGAAGGCGGTTCAGTGAGAGGGATTAGAGTGATCGGTAGTGATGATGCGCAAAGAAGGCAGGACCCGAAATTGGACAACCCTTTTGCTAGGTTTCTGAGAGAAAGAGGGAGCATATTTGGAGATTAAAAGTTAATTTAGGGTTATGAGTAAAAATTTAAATGATGTTCTTTCTTTTGAAAATCCATGTGGTTTTTTTACATGGCATCTAAAATCCACCTGGCCTCTCCATAGTCGTTTTATATATAGAAACAACGCGTGTATGACACTGCCTAATTTCTGTCTATAATAGCCTAAAATTGAACAGACTTGATAACATTTAGATCTTAATTGAGCAGGTTAAAATATTTTGCCTTAAATTCATCAAACCCCAAAAAGTTTGGCCAAAATTTAGGCATTTAGCCCTTGGTTTTGTGTTTGCGTTCTTATACATATATTTGTTATTCCTATTTAGATCCACACTTTTGCCCAAATCTGTATTTTTCCCCTAATCAATTGAAAATATGTCTTGTATTGTGATTTAATCTGTGCTCTATAACGCTTGCAAATTCTGACTCTCATTTCCATTTGGAGAATTAGATAAGGCATATGAAAATAATACTTGACTCTGGTCACTTGTTCATGGTATTGGTTTCATTTCCTTATCATTCTGTATGCAGTCTATTGAATGATGGAAATTACACGGGCATTGAATAATTTAATGGGGATTAGTTAAATTATTGAAATAGAATAACAATTATGTGTCCAACAGAACTTGTTGCTTGCTTGGCATTGTTCACGGTCACCAAAAAGGTACAACAAGCTCTTCAAGTCAAGAAATAGAGTTTTTATATTTGTTGACATTATGCAAAGCTATAAATGACTATAATTGCAATACCATAAGTATTTCTATAACTAATAGAACAACAATTCTGTGTTGAACATGTTAGCTCAAGACTTAATGATTTTGATGATGACCTTTCAAATTAGAATTATTTCCTTCTATTGCTAACGGGTTAATTCTCTAAAGAAAATAAAATCATAAGATAAATGCTTCCTTTCTTGCAAAAATCTTTCTTATGAGCTGATATGAGTATAATTGTGGGACTTTGTAAGCGAAATAGTGCTAAAGATGAGCTAGTAATGCCGGAGGGATCAATAACAAAATCAAGAGCTAAAAACTTAAGGTCAAAGAAGCACTTCAATCCTATATGGGCCGAATTGTAGATAACATGGAATCTTAAGAGACAATGAAGGATAATGACAAAATAACTAATTAAGTTGGGCAGAATGAGCAAAAAAACTTTCCTTCTTATTTAATTAATTATTTTACGTTAGAAGCATAACTTTCGGCAGCCCACTACTTGTGTCTTGGACTTGTTTAAAACTTTTAAGTTTAATGGGTTATATTTTAGAAATATTAGTTTGGGCTTTAGTTATTTGGTGAAAGATCTATGTTTAAAGGCCTTTTACAAGTTAGGGTTTGTTTCTTTCTAAAAGGTATAAATACATCATAATAAACATTATTTAGCATTAGATTGGTTGAATAACGAATTCTATAAGATAGGATTTCTTGTCTTTTTCTATTGCATCAAGAATATAGTTCTTATCAAGGTAAATACTTGTGACGAATTTCTATTCTTATTTTTAAATCAACCTTATTATATGTGTTTCCTTTCAAATAATTGATTGTGGGTTCATTAAGGTCGGGGATTTTGTTTTGTTCATGTTCTATCCAACGTGTGTGTTTAAGAGGTTTCGGGTTCTTTAGCCTTGGGGTTCTGCATCATTTGGTATCAGAGCTTGGATTAGGATAAATTCTTATTTATCTTGTATTTATGTTATTACTATTATTTTTCATTAGAACTCGAAATTAGGGTTCATCTTATTATTGTGTTTTCCTAAGAAAAATGGAAAAAAATCAGTAGTTAGATAAGAAGAAAACGTTGCTACAGTAAAAAATTAAAAAAACGAAAAAAAATCAGTAGCTAGACAAGAAAGAAACATTGCTATAGTTAAAAAAATAAAAAACGAAAAAAATGAAAAAAAATTTGTTGCAAAAAAAATCTTTGGGGTTGGCGTGATTATAGGATTTTCTTTTGCTAGTTTCTTATTTTGTTTAGTGTCTTTACATCTTTGCATTCAAGTTGATTTTTCCATTAGGGAAATTTCAATTCCTGCATTTATGCATTAGTTTCGTCATTTTCTTTCATTCTAAGTGTCTATTTTTTAATCTCTTATTGTTTCTTTTTGTTTCCATTTACACCATAATTAACAAATTGATTCTTGTTAATTTAAATTATGTATTTTTGTTGGGTATCATACATCCTTTCCTCTTGTGTGCCCATTTTGCCTTCATTCATTTCAGTATACTTGCTTCTAGATTTGTGTTCATCTTCTTTCTTAGGTATTTTCATTGTATTCCTAAATCTTAATTTGTTGTTTGTGCATTACCTTGATTGAAAAGGCTTGAGTGTGTAAGCTTAAAAGAGGAGAAAAGCCAATTTTGAGTGAAACATGAGTGAAGTGTCATCTTTTGAGTGAAATACGTAAGACAGTGACTTGTGAGATTATCTTTTATTGCTAACCATTTTTCTTGCAGCTTTTGTCATAAGAATGGCCGGTAGAAGGGATGGAAAAGAAATATTACATGAGGAGGACGACAATGTGCTTGATTTGAAAGTGATGTATAAGGCATTCATGAATAAGTTCAAGAAGTTATCTACTAGGATGTCCAAAACCATAGTAGATCAATTGACAGTCATATGAATCCGGAGGAAGGATTGGAAAGAATGTATGACGAGCATGAAGATGAAGTGCAATCTGTGAGGGGTAAAGTAAGGAGGGAAGAAAGAGTAGAGAGAAAAGATGGCAACATTAATGCTATCAAGATGAAAATTCCATCCTTCAAAGGTAAGAATGATGCTGAAGTGTACTTGGAATGGGAAAGAAAGGTGGATATGATTTTTGCTTGTCATAACTATTATGAAGATAAGAAAATGAGATTAGCAGCAGTGTAATTCTCGATTATGCATTAGTTTGGTGGGATCTCTGAAGCACGGACACGGCAAAATGTTGTCGTGTCTGTGTGTCCGACACGTGCAGATACGGCGCGAATACGGCTCAAGACAGCTCAGTATGGCTTGGATATGTGAATAGTCGACGTCTTCCTTATTAAGAAAGAACTCCTCAAATCCCTTCTTCTTCTGTCCCGTCGATTTTAGTCGAAGCTTTCCACACTCCCTCAAGCGCCTGTCACTCGTCGTTGTTTGCCAGTTAATGTCAAGCTCAAGTTGCCACCGTCAGGAAGCATCCCACTCGGTATTTGAATCATCTGTGTAGCTTTCTCTTCCAAAATCAATCGACCTTCGACCATCTGTACATGTCCTATTTTCTTATTATTTTAATGACTATGTGTAGCTTTCTCTTCCAAGATCAATCGACCATGTACTGTTTTCTTATTATTTTAATAACCATGTGTAGCTTTCTCTTCCAAAATCAATCGACCATCTGTACATGTACTGTTTTCTTATTATTTTAATGACCATGTGTAGCTTTCTCTTCCAAGATAATCGACCATGTACTGTTTTCTTATTATTTTAATGACCAAGTGTAGCTTTCTCTTCCAAGATCAATCAACCATCTGTACATGTACTGTTTTCTTATTATTTTAATGACCATGTGTAGCTTTCTCTTCCAAGATCAATCGACCATGTACTGTTTTCTTACTATTTTAATGACCAAGTGTAGCTTTCTCTTCCAAGATCAATCAACCATCTATGTACTATTTTGTTATTATTTTAATGACTATGTGTAGCTTTTGGGCCAAGATCAATCGACATCTGTGTTTTCTCATTATTTTAATGACCATGTGTGGCTTTTGGAATGACACTTCTCGTTGGCGTCATTGGATTATTAAGATGTATAAAACTAGAAAACTGGTTACCTATTGGCGTCAATGGGATTAACAAATGTTCAAAAGTTCAGG
>JAOSBP010000002.1:25189205-25200071 GCA_027563825.1 Erythroxylum mucronatum | reverse complement strand
AGCAAAGGAATGGAGTCTTACCTTTTTAGACCACCCAAATGGCTTGATTCACCTTCTTCTTCTTGTTACAAAGGTTGAAAAAGCTTGGAGAGAGCTTCCATGGTGGCTGTCGTGAATGAGGGAGAAGAAGAAGACAACTCTTTTGTCTTATTCTCCCACCTAGTTCCTTATATATGTTTCAAAGTCCACTTATTTACAAAAACGCCATTCTTGATCTGGTTTTTAAACGTCTGTCTGAACAACTTCCTGTGACCACCGAAAAATATCATACATCATTAATTTGATGTCACTAAAAATTATTATTCACTGCTCTGGTTTTAATGACATCAGTCTAAATATCAATTTTATTTCGGTGTACCGGTTAAACTAGATACCGGGTATTACAACATCATAACTATGCATAGACAGGTTAAGTCAAACCACTTTCTCATTTCTAATATTTAAATAATCATAACATATTGCTAGACGTCAATCTCGATCTATAATTACAGTTTGTTTAGTTAAAGAATTAAAGATAAATTAAAGAGAGTTTTAATTTATCTAATTCTAACCATTGTCAACATATTAGGAACCTAATGAGTCACACATAAAAGAGTAGTTAAAAAGAGAAGAATTAATTTAATTAAGTTGAACTTAATTATAAAATTTGAGAAATTTCAAAGATCAAATATAAGATATTTAATTTAATTTTAATTTTAATTATAATTAGAGTTTGACTCAAATTATAATTATAATTAGAGTTTGTGAAGTTTCATTTTATTAAAAGTAAAACTCTTCTATCTTTCTCTACAAATAGGAGGAAAGTGTCAAGCCCTTAAGTCCTAATTGTGGAATCGTACAAGTTTTGGCGAGCCTTAGTCAAAGTTTGGCACTCAATATGACAAAACAAGGCAAAGACTTATGAGTAGGCAAAGAAAATGAGCATTGTTGACGGAAGCTCGAGAGTAGGCAAGTGTTGACGTTCATTAGTACACATTAGAGGAAATCTTCCACGAGATGCAAAATTCAAATGTAAGGTCAAAAGATAGCTTGAGATAAACCTTGGGTTGAAGGTTAGCTAGGTAACATGTATGAGGGAAGCTTTTGAGAGCTCTAAGGACTTAATATGTGCCTAAATAGATGGACCATGACTAATGGATTTGACATGGGTAAACATTGGATTGGACTAGTATGTTACAAAAGGCTTTGGGCTTGAATAACTCATTATCAATAGATAGAGGTCAAATGAAGATCTTAGATGATATGGCGGATAAGATTATAGTAAATAAATATCAACTCTAAAAGATAAAGACCATATGAGAGGTTCATCTAAAGATAGTGGAGTTCTTCATAGATGTACCTTTCCTAATTAAATGTAATCTTTTATGTTGTTAGTTGTGATATAGCTAAGTCCTTGTTGGGTTTTGATCTTGCATCACATGCATCAAAATAGAGAACAACAACTGAACTATAAAACAAAACCCAAAAATCGAAGAACTTTTAAGTGCCATTAGATGTAACTTTAATAAAACATGAACTTAAGATGTGTACCTTACAATTTCCTTTGTTCTTTGTTGTCTTCACCTCTTCAGGTTGTCATAAACCACAACGATCAAAGGATGACGTCTCTAATGATATCCACGCGAAGAGCGAATCTTGAAACCTCTTAGGAAGAATGACTAGAACAAAAACAAAGTGTTAGCTTTATGATGTATTCTTTAAGAGAGTGTTTGTAGAGAGTGAGAGAAGATGATGAACACTTCACCAAAAAGTATCTTGTTTTCCCATAACACTTGCATGAAAATTGATGTTTCTTACACCCTTTGGCCTTCCTTTAACCCCCAACATCAATGAAGAGTTAATAGGAATTAACTGGCTTTTAATATCACTTAATTTAGCACGAAACTTTCACTCCTTCTTTAAAGGGTAATTTTGTCATCTTACCTAATAAGCAAGATTCACATGTGTCATATGATTTACAATCAAATGAACCTAAACTACCACACTTGTGTAACTTAGCCATGCATCTCTCATATCTTGGATCTCCATCCAAAATCATTTTACTCATTCTTCACATCTTTAATGCGTGTGACCCATTAGGTTCCCGATTATATTGACCACTTGAATTAACACTTAATTTAAGCAAGTTATGAGAGGTATCTAGCAACACATCATGATCTTTTGACTACTAACCCTTTCATAGACAACGTTCCTGTGCAATTCATCCTTTCACCATCTATACCCCACTTGGTTCAGAGTATAATTAAAGTGTCAACTCCCACTAGATTGATTACGTCACATCTAGCCTAAGTGATGTTAGTTCTTGTCCCCGAGACTGATTACTCAATTGGATATATCACTAAAGACTATCTTCATGACATTTCCACTCTGGCCAAAAATTCCTGAGTAACGACCCCGACAAGAGGCCGTGGATATCAACTCTTTCTATTAGAAGTAGTGAATCCTTTATTGGCTACTCAATTACCTATACCTTAAGCTGTACCCAATCACTACCCTATAAGTAACCTCTAAAAGGCAACGAGAAATGGAGTCAAAGTACAGGATTAGTATCCAAGATATCCTTAAGCGATATCTTTAAGTACCTTAAGTCTAAGGATATCTGCACCAATGCTATGATGAGACTATCATTGACTCTAGAATAAATTATCCATATGATTATCTCAAGGCAGGTCATCTAATGTACTTATTACTCTTAGCAAGCATTCACAGGTTAACTATAAACAACTCATGCTTACAGCTTATGAGATCTGCTACTTGATCTAATCAAGGAATATATAACATGTGCTAGTCTGTCTAGATTAATTATGTCCCGTCTCATTAATCCTAACACTATGGATAATTTAGATACTAACATAATTATACTGATAGGAATCTCATTATTATGATCTCATAATGATTTCCTTCATGCTATGTAATGTATAAAGGACTTCATTAATTTGATTTAAGATCACTATTAATTCATAAAGAACATGAACATCATGTTAACAAAAAAGCATTTTATTAATAAAAAAGATTTGTACAATACGTGCTAAAGGTGATTACCTTTAGAGCACTTCTCTAACAGTTCTATTATATAGAATCCTATTTGGATGGAGGTGTCATCCAATTAGTTAGTGTGATGTAATCTAGCGAGAATAGATGTGATCTAGTTAGTTCAATTTAATTAGGATTCTAAATTGTAGCTTGGTGATTAAGCCAAAGATGCCTATAAATAGCTTATTTAAGCCTTGTTCCCTAATAGAGGCAGAGGGGAGATGAGCACATTAAGAGAGAGAATTCTTTTGTATGCTTTTGGGAAAGTAATAATGGTTGGTTTTTACCATAGCTCTTCTGTGTTTATTATTGTTTATCATTATTTAATGCTTTTGTAGTATTCTTACTCTAGTGTTAGATAAATCCTGCCAGAATCGTGAAGGATTTGAGAACAAGGATTTTTTGGTCGAAGGTCATATGAGAAAGTTAAGTCATGCTTAAATAGACCTAAGTGAGATTGCCACGTAAAGAAATAAGTGTAATTTTGATATAAGTTCAATGTCTAGAAAACCTTTGCAGTGTAAGGCAAAATAGATCTAGCACTCTTACCTTCACTTCTCAAAAGTTAAATTCTTTTCTCTACTTTGTTAATACCGTTAAAGACTATACACTTAAAAGAGCTTGTGGTTGATAGCTTGTGATTTTTTTTTTCAGGAATTAGAATCATCTACGACTCAATTACTATTTATAATATGTATTGTTTAAATTATTCAATTTTTAAGATTCAAATGAAAATTGTAAAATATTTATTTTTAAGCTGCACTCATAATTGGATCATGATTAATTTCCTAACATAAAATTCTGCAGCTAGGGATGACAATCTGGCCTGACCCAAAGTCCACGGTTCAAGTCCAGGTTGACTGACCCACGGGCCAATATTTCTTGGCCTGACCAGGCCACAGCCGGGCTCAAGTTAGGGCGACCAAAAGTGACAAAACGTCTTAGAGAGCTCAAGCCCTTGACGAAGGGTGTTCGATTGAATGGTATAGACAAAGCTGAACTTCTCGAAGATAAGGCAGGGAAGGAGTAAGTTCAATTAAATTTCTTGTTACATTTATCAGAAAACAACACTTTGCACTAATAGATAAGTTGATCTTAATACGTGAATGCGAGATAAAATGAGTTAAAAACATATACTAGTAACGTGCCACCCAATGGAAGGAAGGAAGGATTGCGTAATTCCTTCATGGCTTTCTTCTATTTCTCCATCTTTGCAGTCCCTGTCAGCATGTGTAACAGTAAAATTAACATGATTGGTATATTTAGAAACTCTAGTTCACCATTATCATATAAGGAGAACAAATTTTCACTAAGCATACAAGTTAATCGGCTAATGTCTGGCATAGTTGAATGGCTATTTGCAGCCACCATGAGCATCATCAAATGATAATGTATCTATCTTCAAGTCAATTTACTGCAGGAGAAAAATGATGTATGATAAAAGTAAGGCTTTAATGATTGTTGGTGCATTTGCCACTGAATTAATAGTCTTGTAAATTAGGCCAGAGTAGAATGCCTAGTCCTATCCCCAAGGTTAGCAGTTCTGCTCTCTTTCAAGCGTATGGTCATGGTGAGTATCTTTCCAAAGATGCATGTTGTAGGATCTCGATTTCAAGGTATGGTTTTGTGTTTCCCTTGGTCTTAATCTTGTTATCAGAAACAACCTATAAAACTTTGTGCATAGCATTTAAACCACACACTCATTTGAAGTTGACAAAGGCTTGATTATTCCAACCATACTAAAGCTGCCTAGAATTGAATCACATTCCAGTTACGTGCATCCATGACGAGCGACGACCCATTTGAATGATCAAAGTTTTAACCTAAAACTTGCATGTGTTTCAGAGTACTCTTAAGTCAAGCTTTGTGGAATATGGATCCAATCCATTAGTTTTTCTAAGCATTCATTTCTCAACTCAACTAATTTGGAATATACGTCAGTATCATATTGCTAATAATCTAAAACAAGTACATGGAACTCACTCTTTAATCAAAACTTAGGCTTCAGGAGGGTGACTTTTTACTCATAACTTTAACAAAAGGAATAGGTGGATCAATAGTAACGAGATATTGAGAAGCATCAAATGTATTATTAACAGAAAGTGGATTGACATAAATATATTATAGAGAAATTCGATTTCAGTCGTTACATTTATGTATAAAAGCAAATGTAATACTCCCTCCGATTCAAAATAAGTGTCGTTTTAGAGGAATGCACACTTATTAAGAAAGTTAATGAAATGTCTGACAAACCCTTATTAATTACATGTTAAAGTACCTTGAAAATATAATCTGTGTAATTAAGATGTGAGAGAAATTAAATAGTTAATTTTGGAAGTAAAATTATAAACATGCATACAAAGTCAAGAATGACACTTATTTTAAATAATTAAAATATATCTAAAACGACACTTATTATAAATCAGAGGGAGAAAATTAAAGTCTCCCTTTTTTCTTGGAAACCGCAGTGCGAGGTAACATGAAGGTATTGATTTCTTTTAAGACACCTTCGCCGCAAATACTCTATGCAAAATTTAAGTAACACTTCTGGATAATTTGGATTTCTATCTGTTACCCTGTTTGGTTTAGGATAAATACTTCACGCATCCTCGTCTGAGGACCTATGGACCGCTACGAAGTAGTGAAAGGTAAACTCGGCCGTCAGCCTAATGCCTACGTGCATGGCCTATTCCTGAATCACAGTAATTACTCACCACGTAGCCCTAAAGAAAAACACATACAACCAAAAACCTAAACTGATCTGTTTCGTTGTCCGGTGGCCAAAGGGTTGGGGTTTTGGAGCTATTATACCTATTCCGTCAGTGCCATACACATGTCCAAAGCCAGACACAGCCTAACACGTGGCTTGGACTGGACTGAAAAAACATGTTAGAGAGAAGGAAACCAGGAAGATTTTAAAAACAGGAGACAAACCGCCGATCCTCAGTCACGAGAATCCATGCGTGTGTCATAAACCCGATGTAACACCCATAAATCTACGCCCAATGAGTAACTAACATGACAAGATTTGTTAGTTTATGGATAACAAGGAAGATAACTAGGAAAAATCATTATTCAACCTGCTTGTCGTATGATGGCGATCTATGTATATCCAAAAACTAGCATAACTGCATAAGAGACGGACGAACAGAAAAGCCCAGTACAAAGAGCAAGGCAAAGAATCAAACAGACAGGTGACCAGAGAAAAAGTGCAATGAGCAATAGGAAGCAAAAAGAATGGATGAACATATTAACGGAGACTGGCAAGTGTTTACTTACTGCGAAATGATTAGTTCTTCCCTTTTCCTTTCTGGTCAGAATGCCTGCTTCCATCGACATAGCAGAGCGGGAACCCAGGTGGGAACTGGTGGTGATTGTCCATGGACGGTTTGGCAGAGCCGATGAGGAAAGGTACATTTGTTGATACGTCTATGGAATGCGAAGACCTCTGGAGGTGAGGTGGAAAAGAGGTTGATGATGAATTGGACTGAAGGGTCCCCCGATTATTGAAGCCAGCAAGCCCTGAAGAGATTGTGAAGTTGAGGTTGTGAGATTCGGGTTGCGACGTAGCCACCACTGGGAGCATATGATCGGAAACAAAAGGGAAATGTTGCAATTGTTCTTGGGGATTATCGGCCGACGCTGTACTGAATGATGGGGTTGACATTGTTATTCCTCGAGGAATGCAGTTCGCCAACTGGATTTGCCCTGATGAATGGTGGGTTATTCCGGAAGAGGACGGGCCTAAAAGTCCGGTGGCGAAGTAGTCCATTGGGGTTAACGGCCAGTGTCTCGCTGCGGCTTTGTGGAACAAGGTGGCCTCACAACTCAAAGGGCTGTTATTGGCAGTGACGCTGTTGACAGTACTAATTCCACCTGTTAAAAGCTCAGCAAATCCGGAGTTTTGAGAAATAGGGTTCATGTTTTTGCAATGTGAGTCGTTCTCTTTTCCCTTTTCCTTGGCAGCTCTCTCTCGAGCCCTCTCACGAGCCTTAACACGATTGACTCTAATATCAGACCTAGTGAGTGACAAGCCTGAACCTTTGCTTGTCTCTGAAGTGCTACTACAAGCGGATTTAGACGAAGAAAGATTCTGATTTTGGTTAAAACTGGGGTCATCAAGCTCAACATCTGCCGAATCAAATCCTGGTTCAGTTCCATCACTGGCTCTTTTTTCATCACTCAATTTCTTAGGAGTGTCAGGGAAAGGACTGTTGAGAGAGGGTAGCTCAGCAATTGAATCTGCAGCTGCTTTAATTAGCCATTCCACGGCTTTACTTGGCTGATCATAACCCAGTCTATCTTGGATATCATAGAACTGAACTGCAGTTGTCAAAGATAAACGCACCCTCCTGTCTTTTAGCCCTTTTGAGGTCCAAACTTTGCTGTGCCGATCTTTGCCACCAGATGTCCTAGGAACCCTAATGATGCGTGACGAGTGATGCCAACCGCGAAGCTTGTTGGTGCTCTCACCACCAAATCCACTAGAATTAGGCGTTTTCATGAGGTCTCCGTCTTCTTCGCCATCAGGGTACTGATGGTCACCATTGCCTTCCTGACCTATTTTGCTGGTGACAGAGAATTTACGGGGTTGCCACTGAATCTCATACCTTTACCCCCACACCACTTTCATCACTCAATACTCCCGTTTTCTGTCGGTGTACTTGAAAATTGAAAATGAAAATGGGTTATTGGAGAGAGAAATGAAGACGAGGTTAGGCGAGATGCAGGTGGGGTTACTGTGTCCAAATCCAATGCATTAATGAATGATGATAGGCTAGCACAGTGAGTACTTTCTCTGTGCAGTGAGTAAAAAGTCACTCTCTTTTCAACTTGGATAAATCACAGTCCAAGCCAGGACTCAGGAGAGAGATATCTCTTTGGAAGTTTCGTAAGAGAGCCCCAGATCTCTAAAGCAAGAGTCTGAAAAATGGCAGCTGAGCCTGAGACCTGCAACCGAAAACAGATGTACAAACGTACCGTAAGTCACACAGGCTTTAACTACGCACAGAACCCAGGGAGAATTGATTTTGACTGTAATAATACAATGCTTAGTTCTAAGCTTGCTTTTAACCTTAAAAAGATGAATAGCATTAATAAAAGTCGAACTAACTAATTTGCAAACATTTGTACACCATTGATCTGTGCTTTTATGCTCCAAAATCAAGCCACAGTTAGTTAGAAGCAATAATAGCGTTCGACTGGTATCAATCCATCCCTTTCATCTCTCTTTCACCTTTGGTCTGCATTTAACGCTCTCGTTGACCCTAAAAATGGCAGACACTAACCCACCCTCCAGCCCACTAATACTAAACACTGTAACGAATAAACTTCTAAACACTGTAACGAATAAAAAGAAAGAAGCAAAACAAGGGGATTAGCATTAGCTTACAAAGAAACAACGTCGGGTTGTTGTTACAGGTGTCAAAGCTGTTAACAGCTAAAGGGGGGAACGAAGTGTTCTTTCTGCTGCTCTTCGTTCACTCACTCTTCTCCTCCTCTTGTCTCTCGTTGCGTTTTCTTTTCAAGAAGTGTAGCTCGCAGATCTTTCCTCAGTTGCGTCCTGTCTCGCAGATCTGCGACCGTCACTCAATATTGACATCGTAGATCATTCTGTGTACTGTATCTGAACTAGCTACTCATCCCTCATTTGTGTATATATATATATATTCTTTAATTTCATTCTAAGAGAGAAAAAGTTAATCTTCCAACATAGTTATTAAAGCATCTTAATTGTTACATATTCAGAAGCTGCAATTATTAGCTCACTGAAAGTCAAGAACTTTTCATTTAGACAAAGGAAATTAGAGAATCATATTGTTACCGGAATTTACACTCCTCAAAAAGTCTCCATAAGAGGAGAGGGAGTAGGTGGAGTCAAGTTGCGCAAACACTTGGAGCTTTGCGCATGTAAAATAATAGCGAAATAAGCGAAACCCGCATAGAAAGACAAACTTTGAAGCCCACGACTAAAACAGGACAGAAACTGAAACCCACCAGTAACCAGACACAGAATTGCAAATGCTAACAGAGAAGAATTTAGAAATGCAAAAGCAAAAGCCTCTGCCTACGGGGGCAGTGCATGGAAAACTAAAAGAGAACAAGCATCATAGAAATGGAAATTCAAGGAAAACTAAGATATTGGCTTAGTTGACAAACACCGGATTGTATTAGCTGTTAGCTAATTCTATTAACAATTAGCTGATTCTATTAGCTGATCTAATCAGCGGATAATAATAACGGTTTGTTAAAGATATTTAGTAAAATTAACTATTTAATATTAGCTGTTGATGTGTAAAATGACTTTTAAAGACATGATTTTTTAACAAAAATTATAAGCGCATAAATATTATATTTCTTAGTATTTTGTTGAATATTCTTATAAGAATTCAGATTTAGATATTTAATTTTACAAAAATTAAGTTTATAACTTTAATAAAAATATAATAATAATAATAATCCAATGTTAAATTCTCTATTAATATGAATGATGCAGCGAGCTATATCATATTAGTATTTTTTATATAATATGTATGAATTTTATTATTTAATAAATTCAAAATATTTATAATTATAGCATGACATGGATACGATATACAGTAGTTATATACTAAAAATATTAATTTGATGTGATTTTTTATATTCTAAAACTCAATATTATAGTATTTTTAAATGTATATTAATATTATAAAGATTAAAAAGTTTAATTGACTCTTTTATTATATTTTTCCAAACTTTACGGCTTAATTGTACGGTCAAAAACAGTTAACTTTGAAAACACACAAAACAAAAATAGAGAATAAAGTGAATGATAATATTATCATTAGGTAAACAACTAACTCCAAAAATTTCTCTTATGGAGCTCTTAGAAATCAACTTATTGAGGTTAAATAAGTTAACCAATAAGTCATTTACTAAACACATTAATAAATTTTTATGGAGCTCTTAGAAATCAATTTATTGAGGTTAAATAAGTTAACCAATAAGTCATTTACTAAATACATCAATAAATTTTTAAGATAATAAAAAAGCTAACTTTTAGTCAACAACTTAAAAAAACAACTGATAAGCTGTTAGCTAAAGACATCGTTTCTCTTTTAACTTCCATTTCACAGGTACAAAACTTTTGTGCTACATGCTCCCCTCTTGTGATAATGTGTCAACCAGCGGTGAATTTTTAAGGTTTAATTACAGTGCTATCCTTTATGCTTAAATTTTGCGTTCAATAAATAAAAACAAAACGAAAACATAAATCGAAGGGATGGTTTGATTCTACCTCTATTTTCTATTGTGGTTTTTAATTTTAGTTTCCTATTTTTTGTTGTTATTTTTTACTTAAAAACTTATTTTTAATATAAAAATTGAAAACAGGTTAGTTAAGATTTGTATAAAAAATTAAAAACAAAAAAAATTAATTTTAACATCTTGTTTCTATTTTTTAAAAATTCTATAAATTAGTAAATTACATTAATCACTTACCCACGAAATTACATTACTTGACAGGGCTAACTCTCCTACTATAACAACATTAGAGCAGCTCATTTCCTTGTTCAAAAGCTTTGCTTTTTTCTTGGGAACAAAAGTTCCATTCCCATCTCTAACCAATTTAAGTTTCTTTCATTTTTGTTAGAACCAACCAATGATCTAACTCTTTTGTCCCTTAGGATATGTTTGGGAGTTTAGGATGGAATGGAATGGAATGACAATTAATGGAACGGAATGGAATGGAGTGGAATGGAATGGAATGAAATGGGCAACTCCATTGTTTGGAAGTTTAAATAAAATAAGAGAGGGACTCCTTTGACCATTGTTTGGAAGTGATACTAAAAATGA
>JAOSBP010000002.1:25174177-25184328 GCA_027563825.1 Erythroxylum mucronatum | reverse complement strand
GTATGCACAGATAAGGGAACTCTAGAGAATATGTATTTAGCGGCTGACAAGATTTAGTTAATAGGTTTTGATAATACCGACGGATTACAAAAACCAGAATTATAAATGCTGACGTACAATGAACCGTTGGTTTATGATGCACACTTTCGACGGAATACATTTCCGTTGTTAACATTCCCCGAAACTACCGACGGTTATTCCGTCCGTAAATTAAACCGATGGAATATAACCGTCGGTAAAATCGACATTTCACCGACGATATTGTTAATTCATGTCCGTCGCAACATAAGAACAACGGATACAATTTCTTCGATGTTCCGTTGACAATATACCGACGGTTTATGCACAATTGGTATATAATAGCGACAACCTATTTATCGACGGTTTCTAATTTCGTCACTTACCGTCGGTAAGGCAAATTGCCGACAGAAATGTCCAATTCCCCGACGGAATATTCCGTCGACAATAGCCAATTTTCTTGTAGTGAACATCTTACTGCATAATAGCTATAATTTTTACAATTATAACATTAAACATTATACTTACTTGATCTTTCTCTTCCTCAACTTCGGCCTCCGCCGTATGAGTTTTGTTGATTCTTATCTTATTTATTCTCTTGCCATTCTTGTTTTTTACCACGGCCTCTACCGTAACCTCAACCTCAACCTCTATAACCACCATGACCTCTACCACGACCTCTACTGGGATTGTTTGACTTCTCTTCCTTTAGTGTCGCCCTGACTTGAAGTGTTTCCTTCAACACTTTTTGTTTCTTTTTCGTCTTTCTTTGTTCGCGAGCCTCTAAGAAACTTGAAAGCTCATCTATGGTCATCTCTGTCAAGTTCCTAGACTCTTCTATTGCACACACCACAATTCTCAAAATCATTAGTTAAGGACCTTACTATTTTCTCTACTACTCGCCCATCATTAATTGCTTCATTGTTTCTATTGAATTGATTCACATATAAACTTTTTATGCAATGCCTATATAATATGTTTATGGATGAGTTGTTGGATTGGTGCTAAAATGCAAAGTGTTGAAAAAAATCACACCTTTTGTTTTCATTAATTTTGAAAATTGAAAAATAAAACAAATTTAAAAATTCAAACAAACAGATTTTTTATTAAATTTGAAAATAAAAATATAAAATCAAAAAGTAAATGAAAGCAGCAGGCGTAAAGAGACAAGGAGAAACAAGGATTTAGATTTAGTTGAGAAAAAAAAACTTACCAGAAAAGTTGTATAGATAAAAATAATAATTTTCGGATAAAGCTAGCGATTATATAAAGCCATTGTGATGTGGATCCATCGACCTATATTTTGTCTTTGAGAGTCAACATTGACATTCTATTCGAGAATTATTGAAGCATCAACTCCTTTATTGCACCTATTGCCTGCTGTAACAACGACTTCTCCATTGATTTAACTGCGCAAAAACACATGATTTGAACAAGTGCGGATATATTTTAACAGAACACAAACAGGCCTAGTCACATGGATTTGGAAAACTGCCTTGGCACTACAATAATATCGCTATTACACAGATCCTTGTTCAATCGCATTCCAGCTATCTGTTGACTTGTTTTCTCTTAATCCCTTGGCTGTGTCATATGATGCGTGCAATCCGACCAGGAAGTAGTAGATCAACAAAATTCCAGTCCAGATACCAAATCTCTCAAAGGATGCCTTGTCTATAGATCCCAACAAGAAAATGTTTAGAAAAATTGAAGCAGATGGCAACCATGGCACCAGTGGAGCACCCCAAATCTTTGGCTGTTTTGCGTTTGGAACAAAAATCCGGAGTGACAACGTAGCTAAGAACCATCCTGCTACTGTAATCGCATATCCAATCCAACCATTTACACCTAAACCCCATAGAATAGCGGTGACAACTGCTGAAACAAAAATGACCAGAATGCTTGCAACCAGCTTAACTAGATTTGCTGATGTTGTGACATCAGCGACATAGTAGCGACGGACAAGAAGAGCTACTGCAACCAGCATGAAGATGAACAATGTGGAGATGGAAAGAAGGTTTGAAAGAATGTCGAGCTTTGTAAAAAAAGCAATAAGGCCGGTGGCAGCAAGCATCACAATCGTGGCATTCATGGGAGTACCTGTCTTTGGATTGACTTGAGCTAGCCATGGAGGCATCATATGAGTCCGAGCAATGTGCGTCAGATACCGAGCCTGACCGATCGCTGAGACAAGCAAAACAGTAGTCATGCCCTTCAACGCACCTAACGCAACAATGTACTTAGCCCAATTCCACCCCACTGACTGAAATGCAACAGAGAACGGAGCATCTCCGTCGATCATCTTGTATGGGACCATCAAAGTCAAAGTCAAGGCTAGTACACAATATGCAACTGTAATTACAGTCATCGACCCCACAAGGCCAATGGGGATGTCTCGTCCTGGGTTTTTAGTTTCTTCAGCCATAGTTGAAACAGCATCAAATCCAACATAAGCAAAGAAAAGAACAGCTGCAGATACAAAAATGCCATGAGCACCGTAGGGTGCAAATGGGGTTAGGTTCTTGGGGTTTGCTTTGACAAGACCTGCAATGATGATGAAGAGGATTACACCGACGTGGAAGATGGAGGCAACATAATTGAAAAAAGATGAACCCTTGGTGCTAAGGACAGCAAGGACACAGATGACTGAAACAACAACGACTGCTATAGGATCAAGGTGGCTGTAATTGTCAGGAAGGCTGTGTACAATAATGCGGAAGCTGTCAGGTTTGTGGTTGCAGAGGGTGGCGAAGTAGGATGTCCACGACCGGGATACAGCAGCACCACTAACCACGTACTCCAGTAGAATGTTTCCTGCGGCGATGAAACCGACGACGTCACCCAGCTCAACCCTCAGGTAAGCAAATGAGCCACCTGAATTGAAATAGTTCTCGCATAAGCCAGTTTCCAGATCAAAATACCTCTTTTTTCTCAGAAACGGTCGCAAGATGGTTTCTCTTTAAAACTTGCATAAAATCAAGTACATACCTGCGACAGGAATTTCCACGGCGAACTCAGTATAGCAAAATACGGAAAGCATGGCGGAGAGGCCCGAAATGGCATATGACAAGACGACGGCAGGACCACCATGGTCGCGAGCCTCAATGCCCGTGAGAACAAATATACCAGCTCCGATAACGGCTCCTATACCAAACCACATAAGGTCCCACCAGTTGAGGCTCTTCTTCATCTCATTGTGGCTTCTGGCTTTTACTTCGTTAAGTTCCGTACTGTCCAGAGACCTCGATACCAGCCTATCCTTAAGCCTCATCGGCGTTTGCCTGAGTGCTCGGAGATAGTTTCCCCAGCTCTCGAATGACTCCTCCGGCAGAAAATCGTTCTTGGTGCATGAACATCCTCTCCTTCTTGTCCCTTCACCTTCCATGTTTGTTCCCCTGGTATTCAACCAACCACAAGCACATTTAGTGCTTTGCACAAATCATTAAAAGGTAACTGTTCTAAGAAGACTGTGATTTATGCATACACAAACTGATGTTTATGTTCTTCAATCTTTTCAACGTTATCAGAATCGTATGCTTGCAAACCGATGATCCCAACAAGGCAAAAAACGTAAAATCTTTCACTCCTTAAATCATGAACTAACAATCACAGACAAAAAGGAATTCTTATTGCTATATACCATTAAATTAGGAACTGAAGAAGAAATATCAATCAAAAGAAATATAAAAGAGTAACATATAAATCAAAGGAGCGAGTTAGGTTACTGGAACGTAAAACCTGAGAGTGTAAGAAGAAACTAGACGTTCTTCAGCACTTGCTCATACTTAACAGTCCTTACTCGCAAAGCTGTTTGTTTTCATGATCTTCTTCTCTTTCTTTTTTATTTGTTTTTCACATGGAATAAACCAAAATTTAAATATCAATTTGATATTAGCCAATTAAATGTAAATTTGAAAGATAAGTCAAAACGGTTAAGATTCAACGCTTGATTTGCGGCGCTACGGTAGACGACTTTACGGTAGATGGATTTCCATATTGTTTGTTTTGTTTTGGTGACTTTATCAAATTTGAAGTTATCTGATTGCTAATATTCATACTGTTATGCTTATCTTAATATTAATATTAATATTAATAATTGATTTTGCGTTGGTACAATTATTAAGAATAAAATTTAAATATATGTTTATTGTGATGAGTTTTAATTAACTTTATTACTATTGAACTATATTCTATAATTAACTACTAATTTATTAATGATTTTGTATAACAAAATATATTACTTAGTAATATATATATTGGAAAATATACAAAGTCAAGGTTTCACTATATCCCAAACTGGAATAGTCTAAATCCAAGTAAGTAGGAAGCTCTTTGCAAGCTATAACCATGAACAAAGGTGGTGGAGATTTTAATAATTTAAGATTTGCATTGCTTCCAAAAGAGACATGCTCTCTCTTGTCACTAGCACTACCTATAGCACGTTAAACTACCCTTCACTAATTTTTCGGTTCACCTTTAACCTACTGATAAATGCTTATTTGACTATAATTATACACCATATTTAATGTGTTTTACTTGATATTTAATAGTTTTATAGTATTGTTGAACTAATTCGCTTCAAGTATGTTTATATGTGATAATTGCTTTTCTGGACTAAAAGGGAAAGAATTCGGATGAAATTGTAGCATAGAGTGAAGATTTAAGGCAAGTAAGGACCTACATGATCTTGTGACTATGCAAGTCTCTATAAACATATGGAGATTTGAAGAATACTGTGTATGATCATATGAAGTTACAAGCCCGAGTATGTTAGCCGTGTAAGTCTCTTGCTTATGTAAAATTGCAAATTAAGATGTTTTGAAGATACATAGTCACTTATATGCCTGTGTATATTGATTGTATATATCTTAGAAACTCTTGTTTTTAATATGAAAAGATGTGAATGGAGGCAAAACAAGAGGAGGCAAGTTTTAAAGAGTTTCGAGTTGTAAGAAACATAGACAGGTGAGACAAGGAAAACACAAAGAATCCTTCACAAAATCTGATAGATAATAACATCCAATCCAACTTGTAAGAAGATCCACTAGATGAAAAAGTGAGGTTTAGAATTGTGATTTATTTTGTGTCTAGTTATTCTTCTACATATTTGTCTTTAGTTTTGTTTTCTATAAGTAGGAACTAAATTTGTTTAGTGCCTAGGTGCGATAAACCCTAAATTGTGATGACAATATGAATTGACCCTTTATTTAATGAAATTATATTGCTTAATTTATTGAGATTCAATTATACGTTATATTCTTGTTCTAATATATCCAGAATATTAGTTCATGATTTGATTTCATATAACTGAGATTAAGAAATCCTTTTGTGTGAATAAATCTACCATAATTGGAAAGAGTTGTACGCAAACCTAGAGATAGGTCGATATAAATCCTCCAGATTAGGGTCAAACCTAATAGTGAAATTCATCAATCGATAATGCAATCCTAAGGATTATAACTAGAAAGATTTATGTTAATTAACTGATGAATTAATTACTAGTATCTTGATAAAGATATTAATATAAGATAGGAATTTATAGGTCCAATAATCAATAGTACAATTGCATGATAAAGGGTTAATATTTAAGAATTTTTAAGAGAATTTATCACTTAGGTATTATTTAATTGATACCTATGTTTCCAAATATTTGCTCTGTCTTAAGTTCATTATTGTTTCAATCTTAGTTTAGTTGTTTAGTTTAATTTTTAATTAAATCTACAATTTGAATCGATAGCTAGATAATATAAAAGGGTAATTACCAGTACTTACATTCCTCATAGGATTGACTTGTATTTGCCTATGCTATAACTACACCGTGCACTTGTGGCTTTAACAATAATAAATTCTTAAAAGTATAAAAAAAATCAATTAAGTTTTTTCATCATTGACAGGGATTAGTAATATTAGAAAAACCTATCTTTTATTAATCTAGCTATTTTTATTTTATTTTATTTTATTTTTGTTTCTAGTTTAATTTATTTTATTGATTTTGCTAATTTTTTCTTCTCATGGACGTTGACTCTTTGGTCAGTTTATAACCCAAAGTGATCAAACGACAATGTTGCGAATACCATACTAGGATTGGGTTATGGTACGGTATTGTACCGGTACCAGTTAATACTGGATACTGTTTCGGGCAATTTTTAAATTTATGAAATAGTTTTTGAATTTTTTTAAAAATTGCAAAATAGTCTATTGTCGTATTGTACAGTTGTACTATATACTTTATAATTTTGCATCAACTTTGTCTCCAAAAATCATAATAATAAATAATAATCGCAATTAATATGAAATAACAATAGTTTTCAAATATTTCACTTATAAATAATAACCACAATTAATATGAAACAAAGCCAACCAACCTTATACAAATATAAAATCAAGAACAATACAAATTATTTAAAATATTACAATTTCATCATATAATAAATAATAAATACATCAAAACATCCAATAAAAAGAACAGTAAATATCCTTAACTCTTAAACTATTATAGTTTACAACAAGAGTTCGTGATGAGGAAATAATCAAGTAGAAGTCAAACCTAAAATAAAAAGATTTACATTTAGATTACATATATAAAGTTTAACATATACATCAAATATAAGTAAAATTAAAAGAAGAGGAAAAACAAAAACCTGGAATGAAATTCAATCATCTACGGGAGGATACCCGCTATAACTGCACTAACTCCAGTTATCATCGTCATCATCATCACACCCAGTCTGAAGTCTCGCAATGAAGCAGGGTCTGAGAAAGTTTGATAGTACGCAGCTTACCTGTACATAGTAGAGAGGTTGTTTCCGGTAGACCCACATGCAGATGTGACAATAAAAAATGTGATGCAGATATTAAAAAAAGTGATATGAAGATATTTTAAAATATATATATATAGAAAAAAAGAAGAAAAATAAATAAAAAATTAAAAACAAAACTTAAAAAAAGTTACATATATGTAAGTCTAGAAGATAAAGTTTTAAGAAATTTAGAGAACAAATATACTTGATATATTGCAAAGCACTGCTTATACTTGATATGTTGCAAAGTTCTGCTTACCATTTATCGAATTGTAGGTGTCATCCTTACACAGGGCCATCGTTGGACTCGAAAATTTGGATAACTGGCAGCTGAGGCGGTGGCAGAAACAGAAAAAGGGTAGGAGAATCCAAAAGGTAAAAGCGGAGATTTTAAAAAAGAGACCATCTCCGTCCTTGTTTCAGTTTCAAATCCCTAATTAAATAAACAAGTTGAAACAATTCCACATTCATATAGCTGCAAAAGTCAACTAACTACACATCACCCTTTGTTTTCTGCGACTCCTCCAATATAATGATGGAGTTGTTCAAACATAGAATCTTCCATTACCCTCAGCTACATCCCTCTCAGGTACCTCCAAGCTCCGTATGGCAAGCACAATCTTTCAAGTTGGGGACCCACAATTTCGCCACCTATGGAGAGGGTTCTAATGGAGGACCCAACTCTATTTCTATCCCGTCTCCTCTTACCTTTCTGCTGACATTCCAAAAACCCAAAATTTTTAATTATCTTAACCCCATACATAACTCACTACTTCCACTAAACCTACATCTACCACTTAAACTTCGTAACAACAACTTTGATCTATTGATAAAGGACATAAATTGGATGACTCCAAACACAATACTAAAGAACAAAAGCAACGACATTCACGTAGATCACAAAAGATCACAAAGCAGACAAAAGAGCCACCACAAAATTAAGAAAAGAAAATTTGAGCTATCTTGAAAGGCTAAGAACACCCGACTCACAATCAGATAATATACCAATATGGGAAGCAAAACTTAAACATATCAAAGAAGCATACAATAAATGATAGATCCAGAAGTTAATCAGATCAACATAACAGAACAACATCACCAAAGAATCATAGATCTAAGAATCAAAATCCAAAGTACCGATCTCGTAAGCCAAACAAAGAAAGCAAATGCACCTAGAGAGAGGAGGTGAGAAAAGGCCTGAGATCGTGAGATTAACAACCAGATCTGTTGTAAATGGCTGAGAGTGGTCGGATCTCAAGAACAATAACTAGCTAAAGAAGCACCGCATAGCCATTCTTCATGAAAACAAAAATATTATTCTCCCATGGGTTTATTGCGATCGGATGTTGAGTTTTAACTCAACTAGCATTCTGTTAGCTTCATTTGTGTGCACTAGAAGAAAAAGAATGCATAAAAAAGAAACAGGTATAGAAAATGGATAGATCTGTATATCCATCAAAATCAAAGCTTTCCAAAAAAAGAAAAAACAAGTTGCATTCTTTTCCAGTATAGTAAAGTTGCATTCTTTTCCAAGTCGAGAAAAAAATCTTTAGGGCTTTGCATTCTTTTCCAGTATAGTCAACTAAAGTATCTAAGTCGAGAAAAAAGTTGCATTCTTTTCCAGTATAGTCAACTAAAAAAATCTTTAAGGCTTTGCATCGCAATCACTGAACACACGAAGAAGAAGAAACAGTGAAGAGTAATTTAGTAAAAAGAAAAGATAAAGATGAGGATTTCAATAAGAAGAAGAAGGCGTTAAAACTAATTTCAGTTATCATTTGGTACAAAATCCTCATCATTGAGAGGAGCTTCATCATCATTATCATTCAAATTTAATACACTAAATGATATGTCAAAGCTTTCCGAATCCAAGATTATCTTCCAAGTCATTGATATCTACCAAATATGGTTCTTCATAAACTCAATCCACTAAAAGATTAATATTATCAATGGAAATTAGATTAGTTGAACTACTTGTGCTATTAAGACTCCTAGAAAAAAAAATAAAATTTAACTATTATAAAATTATAAGAAATTATATTGAAATTAATAATGATAATTGCAACATTCCACAACCATAGGGTACATACCCAAACATTCAAGAATATTCAAGTACATATCCTATGATAATGGCAAGTTAGAGCAAAACAAATCCAACTTACACATGGCATCATCTAACATAATCAGAAGTCATCAAATTTTAAAACCATTCATTCACAAAAGTCTACATTGTTTCCATTAGACAAATATTTACAAAACCTCATACAGGTTTTAGCAAAAACTACAAAATAAAAGCTATAACTCGCTGACGTCAGCTAACAGACCTCTGAGCCATAACTTAGTCCAAAACGTTCTTTTAATCCAGAATAATCCTGTCTTGTACCTGAAAAATCACGTTGCAATTCTTATGAGTTTTGCGAACTCAATTAGTGAACCATCATTGATGATTTCACCGGATTCACATGCATAAATCACATATTTCATAATTATTCATACAGAACATGAATATTTCAAATACTCACACTTCATGGCACATCATTTAATCAACGCGAATCAGATCATATATAAACATATACAGATGCATATGAGACTCCACATTCGTTATTAGCGTTGTGACCGAGTGCCTATCACATATACAAATATTGGCCCATTGGGCTCAGTCAGAAAAATATATCACGGAGCATAGCTCTATGTGCCAAATCATATATCACGAAGTAAAACTCTACGTGCAAGCGCTTGATACTGGCCACTCTGGTCACATGGTCTTTATCTGAGCACGTATTTTATGAAATGCATCAATTCCGAATTTACCACATATCACAATCATGTATAAAGCACAGTCATAATTTTATAATTATTGAACCTAAGTCTGGCATTCAACTTTTGTTAAGAATTCACACAGCATAATACAGTCAGAATTATCAAACAAATTAGAACACTTCTAATACAGTCCTAAATACATACTCCTCGGACTTTAAGTCCGGAATTTAGAAACAATCGCAACAGTTCAATAATTGGAAGCTTAATAAACCAAATTAAATCAATCCTAGAAAATTCATCTAGGTTGACTCACAGTACACTCCAATAAGTTATTGCCTGGATGATCCAACAATATCTGACTGGCGTCCGATGTGCTCCTCTAAAACATACACAATACATTTACAATATATCACATTTTTGCACAAATGTATAAGTATTCCTTTATGCACATGTACTTATATAAAATATGCACAATGAATGTTCAATGACATTTCCAAGTTTCTTATCAAATCATTCAGATATCAAAGTCCTCATTAATCTCATTTGTACTTATAATTTGGACCAAAATAAAAC
>JAOSBP010000002.1:25147366-25161759 GCA_027563825.1 Erythroxylum mucronatum | reverse complement strand
ATATGGAATGTTAGTAGGCCAAACTTGTCATACTTAAAGATTTGGGAATTTGATGCTTTTGTGAAGCATGTAACATCTGATAAGCTTCAAGTAAAGTCAAAAAGATACAAATTTGTCAGATATTCAAAAGACAGATTTGGATATCAATTTTACCATCCTTTTAAGTAAAGGTGTTTGTCTCAAAACATGTTATATACATAGAAAGAGAATTTATTCTCAAGGAAAGTAGTGGGAGTGAGGCAGAACTTAGTGAATTTCAAGAACTACAAATTCACGTCTAGATGGGACAAAAACCTCAAGTTGATACATATGATGTAGAATCAAAGGTTAAAGAGACATATAGTATGTGATACACTAGTAGGATAAGTCACCCTCACCCCCTATATTATATCTACATATTAAAAAGGGGAAAGACAATTTATTTCTTATAGATGATTAGCTTACTGCTTTTAAAGAAACAATGTCTGGCATTGATTCTTTAAAATGACATAAAGCTATAAGATCTAAAATGGAATCTATGAACACTAACCAAGTATGGACTTTGGTGGATCCCCATGATCGTATTGTATCTATTGAGTGAAAGTGAGTTTTTAATAGAAAAACTGACATAGATGGTAATGTATATACGTACAAAGCAAAGCTAGTGTTTAAGGTTACGGAAAAAAACAAGGAGTTGATTTTGACAAAACCTTTTCACTAATAGCTATATTTTAAATCCATAAGTATCTAATTGGCTATAGCCACATATTATGAAATCTAGAAAAATCAAAACAACATTTCTTAATGGGGATCTACTAGAGGATGTGTACACGACACAGCTTGAGGGTTTTAAATCCAAAAGAATTCCTAATCAAGCTTGCAAGTTGCAAAAGTCTATAGACTTACGCAAGCTTCAGAAGTTGGAACATCTGTTTTGGTGAAACAATTAAAAGGTTTCATTTTATCAAAAATAAGGATGAATCATGTGTTTATAAAAGGTTAATGGGAGTGCAGTAATCTTCCTAACACTATATGTGGATGACATATTGCTAATTGTAAATGATATACTAATGCTCTAATATATAAAGATTTGATTGTCTAAGAACTCTATAAGGATATAGGAGAAGCAGCCTATATTATAGAAATAAAGATCTATAGAGATAGATAAAAAAAAGGTTACTAGGCTTATCTCAATCCACCTATATAGCAAAAGTACTAAAGAGGTTTAGCATAAAGAATTCCAAGATGCAACTCTTAACTATGTCACATAGGATTTCTCTCTCACAAAGTATGTGCCTAAAGAGGCAAGAAGAGAGAGATAAAATGGATTGTGTTCCATATGCCTAAAAAACTGAATCAATCATATATGCGTTATTATATACTAGACTAGATGTCCTTTATGTTTTAAGCATAATGATTAGGTTTCAAGCTAATCTTGGTGATGATCACTAAATGAATATAAAAAAATATTTTAAAGTACTTGAGAAGGTATAATGAAGTTCTCTTGGTCTTTGGAGGAGTTAAATTGAGAGTTCAAGGAGATGCTAGTTTTTAGTACGATCTAGATTATAGGAGATCATAATAAGGGTACATCTTCACTCTTAATAGTGGTGCGGTAAGTTGGAAGAATTTTGAACATCTAACCATTGAATCAATAAGTTTGGATTAAGAATTTTAACAATGAACTTGGAGTCGATTGGTTGCAATTTTACGTGTGAAATTATTATTTTATTTAATAAAGGTTTGTCCTTAATACTAAAGATAATGTGCAATTGAAAATTATGATGAGATCACAATTATGAGATTCAATTTGCATATATGTATTATTCATAAGTTGTTCCTTGTTGTAGTTTCATCAAGATGGATTAAACAGTAAAACTAACACATATTATGTTTCTTTCCTATAAAGAAAGTAATTAATCTTATAAATTAAAGCGTGAAGATACTTAAACAAACGTGTGAGTGCTTATTAGAGAATAAGTTCACTGAACTGAAATAATCATGAGGATACCAATTAGAGTATTATTTGTGTCTGTAGATTTTTTTATTATAATGGTTGTATAATTGATTACTAGACTTGGCATTATCAAAGTATCTCATGTGAGAATTAATATATTTTGATGCTACTTATGACCTATTATAATTAGGGTAGCTCAATTGGCAGTACTTAGATATAGTATTAATCATATGGTGATAATTGAGTAGGTTAATAAAAGATTCATCCATCTAAATTAATTAGAAAAAATATTCCACCTTCTAATAGAAACTATTTAAGAAATTCCCTAGCCAAAGTGAATTGAGATTTGAAAATGTGTTTACAAATATCAATTATAGATCAAATACTAATTAGCAAGAAAGAACATGATTATATTTAAATAAGTAGACACTATATCCATACATTATATCCTATTGAAATATTAGATAACAAAAGAATTAAATTATACATCATAACTATGCATACATAAGTTGAGTCAAACCACTTTAACATTCTCAATATTTGGGTAATCATGACATATTGCTAGACGTTAATCTTGATCTATGATTTTAAATTATTTAATTAAAAAGAGTTTTAATTATAATTATAATTATGATCATTGCCAATATATTATAAACCTAAATGGCCACATATAAAGAGTAGTTAAAAAGAAAAAAATAAGTTAAATTAAGTTGACTTAATTGTGAAGTTTCAGAAACTTCAAGAATTGAATATAATAAATATGATTTTATTTAAATTAAATTAAATTAATCAAAATATTTAATTTTAATATGAAACTCTATAAATAAGAAAAAGAGAGCTAGTTTCCTTACTTATTTCTCTCAAAATGTTGAGTTTTTTTTCTTCTCTACTTTATAGATACCATTAGGCGCTGAACGCTTGAATAGTTCGTTATTAATACCTCGTGAAAAAGGTTTTGACATGAATTCTAATCAAGTACAATTCAATTACTTTGATGATTTATGTTTTCAAATCATTCAATTATTGAGATCTAATCTAAAAATTGTAAAATTTTTAATTTTTTGTTAGGCCTATGATTGGATCATGATATAATGAGCAATTTGAAGATGTTGTAAAAAGGGCCAAGGGAACGGAAGAAGTAGAATAGAATTAGACTATAAAACAAGATGAATTTGCATGAGTGAATTCGAAATGAGGCCATATCAGAATGATACAAGCAGAAAATGTAAGCATAACAAGCATAAACGGACAGCAACGAGAATAAGGCTTGAACAAATCAAGAATATTAGAACAACAAAACAAGTATTTGTCGATAGCAACTAAGCTCAAAAGTGTTACTTTGACACATAGGTGCTGAAGAAGGTAAATCTATTCACACATATCAAGCAAATGGGATAAATGATTTTAAGTGCCAATGTTTTAATTGAACGAGTTATACAGAGCCTAATGTTTTAAAAGAAAGATTTCAATCCAACTTCACAACCTCAAAATTTCACTCTAGTTGTATACAAGTCAAAAGAATAACCCGAAAGGGCTGAACAACTAGAATTCTATTGTGACAAAAGACCTGAACAAAAATGCCAAATTCTGAATTATTGGCACTTGAAAAAACGGAGGAAGCTTCAAGCTATAAAAGAAATGTGAATGTTAACAGATATGAACAAAAAGGATTTGGCATCGAGAAAGCATGTTGATGGCTACTATGTAAACAAAGTTACAACATCTCTACGGTATCCTCTTACAATCAACATTCTCGGCACATTCTCCACTAACAGATCCATATACTCCATGTAGAAGTAGGGTGGATGGCTTAACGGAGGTGGTGGAAGACTTACAAGCACAACCGCAGACATTCTTGAATATCTCAATATAGATGAATTAAGCTTCAAGGTTGTGTAAAGAAACTTCTCCACCTGTTGTTCATTCAAATCAGCCGGTTTTCCATCAGCCACAAGTGTAGTAGTCTCGTCCGCCTGAGCTCTCTCTTTCATCTGAGATATGTAGCTAGAGATTCGGTGCCGAGCGGCAGTGAATGCTCCCAATGACTCTTCTTGTTGGGGTCCACCCTCTACTTGAACATCCCACGTCTTCATTGAAATCACAATTACTTCAGCTTGCATTCGAAGATCATACAAAAATTTCTTCACATCAGCTTTGAGGGCTTCTGCATCAGAATCCTCTTCTGCAATACAGAAGACCTGGATCTTACAACTTTCAAAGCTCTCTTTGGTAAGGAGGAGCTGAGAAAGAAGAAGCATTAGACCACCATCTCTGACAATCCAGTACAAATCGATGGTACCATACTGACGTTGATACTCATTTGGCCATTCATCAAGACCCTTCACAATAACAACTGCTTTGTTTGCGACAATACAATCGTTGATTATTTCAACAAAGGTGGCTGGGATTTCAGTAAGGTTTTCACGACGCCATATTTCTGGGTACCGCATAACCACTATATTTGGCTTGAGGTTGCCTAAGCCCATGGTCTGAACAATTCCTCTAAAACCTTCAGACATATTTGGGGCCACAACTATTTCAGCTACACCTTCGCAATTCTTGTAATCAATGTAGGTAGCAAGTTGCTTGCAGGCTACTTTTGCATCTTCTGCACATTCATGGTAGTCCCCATCTAGTATTGAGACAAATATGGACATTCCACGACCTTTTTTCTTCATGCAATTTGCAAAGTCAGCAAGTTTTGGGTGGCAGGGCACGTTTTCTGGGAGCTTTCCCCAAGGTCGGCAGAGTATGAGGGGGATAGGATACCAATTCTTGGGGTGGACTTGGTCAGCTGTAAATAATATCCCGGTCACAATAATGGAACAGGTAAGCTCAACAAAGAGGCAGGAAATCATCAAATATAGGTTAACTGATGAGCTGTAAGCCAATAGAACTACCAATTCTTTTATTTCAACTTCCTCTACTATAGAAAACGCAAAATAAGTATGCTAACAGAACATGGCATCCATCAATATTTAGATATAACAGAGAAAAAGTTGAAAATACAAAAAGCAAAAGCACATAATAATAAAGGTGAAAGATAAAGAATATGCACGTAAAAGACAATTAGCAAAGTCTCTTGCTGTTCATCTACTAAAACAAGAAGGGAAGAATATGTGGCATGCAAACTCTGCGAAAACTATTAACAACCAGCAACCTTACAAATGCTTTAGACTATATTTGCTCATAAAATCTTACAATACTCTAAGGCCCCGGGCCAAATACTGAATTGTAAGGATGTTCGTAGTATCTAGCCATCATGGTAATGAAAAATATTCTGCATTTTCTATTTATTGGAGATGCTTTTGACCACAGCTCTAGGGAACATAAACAGATATGTTCACAAAAGTGTACTCCACATAGAATGGTGTTCGTACCTCCCAGAGATCGAAGACTACGAAGTGCTAATTGAAAATATGCACTCTTGAAGCCATCACCCCAATCTCCAGCCTTCCCTTTAATACTCACGTAATAATAAATGAGGCTTGCGAGGGCCAATGATACAACAGTGAAGGACCATGATATCAAAAACATGATAACTGTAAAGAAGAGTAGTAAAAATGTAAGGTTCTCAAAGGAGCACCCGATATAGCACGAGTCTAAATAAGAACTACCTAATCAAACATGGAAACGCCTCCACCATAGAAGTATGCAAGTCAACTTTTAGACCCCAGGCCAAGTATTTTATGTAGCACAATATAGTAACCAATTTATAGCTTGCTTTAAATGGTATTTACTTGATGATACCTGCCCCCCCTCAACAAAAGTTCTTCGTTTACCATCATGCTACTCAACAAAACAAACGCTTAACTCTAAAATGCAGGCTTGAAACTGGTTACTTCCAAGAAACACAGAAATGGAAAAGTAAAATCAAGATTAAAAGATCTTATTGGATAAAGGAATAATGGAATAACGATATCTCAGGGTGAATATGTCTAAGAATTTTCATTTTGACAACATGCAGGGCCCTGAAACAATAAATATTAGTGTTTAGTCTGAGCATCACGTAAGAATACATGTACATCACCCACAGCAATTCATAGTTGATGAACAGAAACATATGGCATATCGAAAACTTCATCACGTATCAAATATGAGTTTTTGAGTTGTTTGGCCCAAATTCGGAATACAGAAAAAGGAAGGGATGCTGAACTGAACTCCCTGTCATTGCCAAGGCATGTATTGTATCTTTCTTAGAACACACATGAGCAAGCATCAAAAAGAATACGCTATGGTAAAAGTAGGTCAACCTATGCAAAGTGATGCTCCAAGAAGGGATAGGCTCCAGTGGTGGAACTTCCACCGTGGGCGCCAACTGGGAGCATCCAGAAGATCTAGAAGGAAGCAAGACAAGTTCACACCCGCATAACAAAGAAGATAAAACATAGTTGTAGTTGGAGAGATAAGATCCAGATTTCCGATAATGACACACCCAATACAGATAAATGCCGTAAAAAATGTTGCAATATGAGGCTCCTGGCCATCTGCAATCTTAAAATAGTTGAGAATAGGCAGAATATCATCATTGGCTATTGCTGCTAGCAGGCGTGGAGCACCTGTCAGACTTTGAAGAGCTGCACCTAAGGTTGAAAGAATTATACCAACATAGATGATTGCTGGAAAAGGCCAAGCAATGGTAGCTGTTAGTAACCTGCACAGAAGCAAAGTTCAATGAAATGCAAGAATGAAGTAAAAATTAGCAATTTCAACAGTAAAGATGATATATATTTTTTGTAAAAAAACCAATGATAACCTTAAGCACTTATATGATGTGAAAAGCAACACAGAAATTTGCAAACAACAATCCACTAAAGGGAAAAATACAGTTGGAGTAGTTAGGTCTAAACTTTAATTCTCTGACATTAGCAATGTCCATAAATTGGAATTCATGTCATGTCCACATCACGGCCCTGGTTTTGACCATCTTAGAATTTGCTCTTGAAGGCTCTGAAAGGATATGAAGACAGAGCAAATATTTAGTGGTGTAAACTGTGAAGTATTTCAAGCTAAGGTCACTAGATTTGACAAAAACAAACTGCTTCCAGAACGCAGAAAGTAAAGTAAACAATTGAGCATCAGCCAGGCTAGGACGAACTTTATCTTAAGCCTGACTCATAATTTTTAAAAAATATTAAGCCCAATGACAGCCCTAACCAGAGGTGGGCTTATTCCTCAAGCCCAATACATACACATTACTAGATCTAGAAGCCCAAATCTACCCATTTTCCCAATCCTAGCTAGCTAACTGTGCTTTACCATAAACTGCAACTGCTCAGGTCTCAGTGGTAAGAAACACGGTAGAGGTGGGAAGGGTCTCGTTTTATAATAAATAAACCCTTTTCTTTTACAATGTTCTGGTTTACAAATGGATCTGGGCACTGTGGTCCCAAACTTCCTTGCCCAGAATTTAACTTCAGCTCACCTTTGAGCTAAAATGATACAGCCCAAATACTCAAAATTTTGGGGCTAGCCCATTAGCACTTCCAGGTTATGCTTCGTTTGTTCAGATCAATAATTAAATTGTCACTTTTCAAAAAAAAAATAATTAAATTGTCAAAACTATAATGTTGTATAAGCTTATCTCCGTGAATTAAGTGGTCAAAACTCAAGACTATAACTACCATCCGCCAGGGAGAATATGTCTGATCATTTCCCCCACATGCATCAGAGAAAAATTCATGAGTGAGACAGGAGAGAAAAGAGCAAGATGCATTTCCAAACTAAAAGATGTCATATGATTATATTACAGCCACAAAAAGGCAAATACCTATCTGTCAAAAGCCTCTTTCTAGTCGCAACTGCTCCAAAAAGGAAAACAGTACCAAAATATAGGGTAGTAGTTACAACTGTTGCTGCTAATGTTCCAATTGGAATTGACCGCTGAGTATCTTTAAGAGAGGCTGATCTATTAGAACCTGCCATTATTCCTGTTACAGCAGGAAAAAAGAGACCGACCAATGCACTGAAAGCCACAAAAGAAAGAAAGTCAAGAAGAATACGAAATGGCTCCATCCTTAATGAGATTAGAAAATAACTTAAATTTTCATTTGCACGAGCAATGCAAACAAAAATGTCACAATTTCTGTAATTGATGAAAAGAAGCATGTTTCAGTACTCCCTCTGCACTGCAAGTCAACAAGCCAATAGGATATGAAGGACATTGTGCAGTGTAAAACCAAAGATGACAGAAAACTGCAATATACACGAATTCCAAAAGAATAGAACTGCCCAGTGAGATGCACTGTAAAAAGAAACACTATAAACAACAATGAGGACTCTTGCAATGCTTACTTGAAATTCCAGTAATTCTTTCCTTCAGGGTCAGGTATTCCAGCATCATTGGTAAGTTGATAATCTGAACTCCAATTATTTTTGAAGCTTTCCAAACTCAAGCCCGTAATTTCAGCTGCAACAGCAAGAGAAATAAAGAATAAAATGTGGGTGATAAACGATTGATACCAGAGACAATAAGTCCTATATCAAGGACTGGAGTCCAGTTTTGGGTTTGAAAGGGCCCAAATAAAACCACAAGCAGTGAAGCTAAAGACCAATGCATTAGCGAACAACCTTCAGATAAACCAAATGACAATGCAGAAGACAACCAACAAGCCAAATATCAGCATCTATAGTTTAATAACCTCTCTTAATACGCCATATATGTAGACAAAGCAACAACAGCAGATGTGTCTCCTCGGTACACATATACATAACACAGTATAGATTCCAACGACAAGCAGCCATTAGTGGTTCTTCTCAAGATACAAACAGGTAAAACTGAAACACTCACGTGCAGGTTTGTCCTTTCCTGCTACAGAAATCCCAAGAAATATGCAGCAGAGTGAGAATAAAACTGGTATAAGGAACGCAGGTGCAACCCGATTGATCATTTTCACACCACCAAACACAATGAAACATAAACTAATAGTCACAACAATCCCATAAATTTGCAGATCATGTGAAGTGGGACTTTGTATGGGCTCCGGAGTTGCCGTATTATTGACCCTTGTGATAGTCTCTGAATTAAAAGGCATGAAAAAAAATGAGGGAAAAAAATCAGTCCCAACTTCATGAAATAGCTTGGGTATCAGTACGCTATCCTTGTGTCCAAAAAATTTCAATCATTACCTCTAAATATTGCAGCAGCAGGCACGGCTTTTAAGAAGGTTTCAACAGCACCCAACACATAACTGAAATCCATAAGAGAAAGTAAAAGAAGAAATAGTTTTAAGGTACGTAGTTATGCATATGTGGCTAACAAAAGGTAAAAATGATTTAGTCTTGTCATCTTGATCATGAACCTTAACATGTTAGGAAGGCACCAAAAGATGGTAACTCAACAACTTACAGAGCACCGGAAACTGCATTCCCAAGGAAAAAACATAATCCAATACTAACTCCAACCTCTGGTCCCAGAGCACGGCCGATGAGATAATATGGTCCCCCACCCTAAAGGATAATAAATACATATCTCTCAGGAGTAATTCTAGTTTTTTCAAGTCAAGTAGATCTTTTTAATGTGCTGTAAGACTTCATAAAGCTGCAGATACTCATTGATAAGTGCATAGGTAACTAAGCATATCCAACAACAGAATATGGATGAAAACACTTGAACATAATTTTGTCGTGGAACAAAAACAATTCAACTATTAACTAAGGAAAATGATTAAGCATGTCATGCTTACCTTCATTGCACCATTAGTTGCAATGGCACTAAGTGAAATTCCAGTTAGGAAAGTACACAAACCACAAAATGCTACCAACATTAGTGATTCACCTATTCCTGCCATCCCAACAATCCTGCAGGTTTCCAAGAAAAATCAGAACAATACCAACTACTGTCAGAACAAAATGGGCAAGGAAATGAAAACTAGCATGAGATCAAACAAACACAATCCTACCATCATGTAGCAAGAACTGAAAAGTATCATGAGGAACATCACAAGATACTTAGCTGGAAATTAACGGGCATTTATTCACAACTAATTGTGCATTGGACGAGCTTTCTAAAAATTGAACTCTGAATGAAACTTGAGATGGCAAAGCACATGCATATCTAAGACAACTGACTCAAAATAATAAATTATAAAAAATGGATTATTTGACTGCTTTCAACTAGATTGCAAGTTGCAACCTCTATTTTGAGAACAGCCATTCTCATAAATACAAAGAAAGCAGGATGCACAAAATAATAACCATCATTTTTACTCACGCATAAACAAAAGGCCATTGTGCTGAAAAAGGAAACCAAATCAAGACCAACAAGAGATTTACCAAGAGAATCGGATATAGTAGATAATCCCCAGTATATTTTGGATGCATGGCACAAAAACACCCATCATTGTGCCCAACTTAACATCATTACCCTGCATGTAACAGACAAATAAAAATATTTGACTTTATCACAAAGCTGGTGGTTTTATCCTAAATTCAAGCGATCAAATCCATAAAAACAAAGTAACTGTGCTACAATAACAATACCACTTAATCTTGAGAAAAAATTGAGCATTATGTGAAGCCCCCAAGAAGTGAAAATTTTGGACGTCATGAATTAGAAACAATATTTTTGACGTCAACAATTTTACACACTATAATGCATGTTAGAACCCCTTATTGGTGGAAAATGGAATGGAAAACAAAAAGAACTATCAATAGGAAAAACCAATTTTGCTTGATACTGGACTAACCATCCCTACTAAGAACAATTCCAGTACTAACGCATGATGTTGAAAGTCTCACCAAAATAATCTATAACAGTATCTTGATACAAAACATGCTTAACCTGGTAACTAATGAAGTGTATGTGTAGGAATCGAAATATCCACAGAATAATCTGACAACCAAGCACCTGCAATCCGCTGATCTATTTGAAAATGAAAGCATATAGAATGCAAGGAAAATGCACCTCATGTGATTAGCACTATTAATATACTGCAAACTTGCGACACAGGTATTATATATCCAGGGATACTAAAAGGAAAAGGCAGTGGCCTCCTAAAAAATATAGCTTACCCTCGGACGCTCATACATTAAGGAACCATCATCCCCATCCCTTGGACTAGAAGGTACTGCAGCTTCCTCTTCTGTCATACTGGAATAGAAAGTAAAAATGCAATTCACTACATCTTAATAAAAAGTTTCAAGCAGGTTCAAATTAGAGAAAAGTTAACCTACCTTTAAAGCAGAAATGACATAATCAAGGAAATACTGATGCACAAGACCAAGATAAGTCTTGTCAAGAAAGCATTCAACCCAAAAGCTCAAGCTGTTAGATAAGGCCCAAGAATGAATCACATATTATTTTATGCGCCCCCTCACACGATGTGTGCACAAACACAGCAAATCACAAATCTAACTAGAAATGATGGCAACACAATTTGAACTTAAGAACTCTTACTCACACAAGACTCTAATACTATGCCAATAAATCAGTCAACTCAAAAGCTTAATTTGTAAGGTAAGACCAAAAAATGGATTATATACTATTCTAAGAAGTCTAAAATGTAACGATGCAAAGTGCTAGATTAATGAAGAGTAGAGAAGGAGACTTTCAAAGAACTATCAAGTTATATACTATATAGACATAAGGTTAATTAAATTTTGAATCTGAATATAAGCCAAAAGGCACTTCATTCAATGTTCATCATCATTCACATTCATAATACTTTTAAGAATTTTATGTGTAAAATGGCAGCATTTAACGTAATATTGATAACAAGAACATTAGTAGAATAAGTAATATACCTCCTAAGACCCAAAATGCTAACAAGAGAATCAAAACCAAACAACTCCAGTTTGTGCTCTTTCATCAGACCATTCCCTCCTCCATTTGCAGGAGCTTGCACTTGACTTGTACAACGATCCATGTTCCCTTGGGCACCTACTTTGATCTTCCTAACAATGTATATTGAAATGAATAACAATTGCAAAAATATGGAGGGCATATATATGGATAGGCATATATCTTTGAGTCAATTACAAGTGTTTGTGTGTTTTGTGATTCTTCAATAATTGAACATCAAAATATTTAACATAAACATTAAGTTAAATCAAGCTTGTTAGGCCACGAAAAGACTAAAAAGATCACTATGCAACACATATCAAAAGTGCAACATTCCTTACAAAAGGTTTCAATTCATTGTACCACCAAGAAAGCAAATGCAATTGTAAAAAGTATTGATTACATTTCTTTCGAGCTTTATCTCAACTAAACACAAAATAGGGAGGAAAAAGTGTCTGAGTTTTCATATTTCGAACTCAAAAATCAACTACAGCTACAGAGAAGTGGTTTCTCAAATACACAAGGAAGACATCAACCGACGTTCCAATTTAAATCACTTTCTATCAGAATATATAATTCCATTAAAAGCTAAAGAAACAACAGGAATACAGCCTAGCAACCAATCAATATGTTGAGGAGCATATAAAATCACACTACCTTTCATGATTCTAAAAGAGTTTCTTCCAAATTAGCAAGAGACAACGAATATAGAATATCAATAGCCAAACCATATACAAACACACACACACACACACACACACACACAGAGAGAGAGAGAGAGTCTGTAAATGCTTGAAGCCATTCAAAACAGAAAGTGAAAGCATGAAAACATACGCATCATATTCACATACATACGAAAACATTTACGTCAAAGCATACATATAAATATATGTATATGCGTGCGTGGGTGTGTGTGTGCGCTATATAGATATAGATATATATATATATATATAGATATAGACGGAGAGAGAGAGGTGGCGGGTGAAGACAGGAAAGTTACATTAAGTTAGATTGATTAGTGGCACGAGAAGTGGAGGAAGATGATCCAGGATCCATAGGCAACATCTCAAGCACCGCGCGATCGCTATCCACCACCGGCCGGTACTTCCGACCGGGAGACGGATGGAATCCGTCCTCCTGTTCTCCATTGTTCATTCTCTTACCAGCTCTCCTCCAGAGATATATCTCAATCCAATCAGATATGAAAAACACTAACGCCAAATTCTAGCAAATGCGAATGCAAAAGAGATCTGAAATTGAAAATGCAAATTGTTGCGAAAGGGAAGAAAAAAAATTAGCGTGAGTGGGAAAAGCAAGGAAGAAAACCGGCTTTGGACGTTGGTTTGCTCCTTTTATACGGAGTTGGGAAAATGATTTGTGGTTACACATTGGTCTGTGTAGGAGAGCTTCTCTGTGAATGTGATGGTGAATTTTGGGCCGTTGATGTTTCTGAAGGAAAAAAGGGCTGCCTAAATAGGTTTCGCCAGATTCATCAATCTAAGCTGACTTTTTTTTTAAAATTTTAAAAAGAGATTGTTTGAATAAGTCGAATTTCTCAATGTTTTTAAAGAAATTGGCACAGAATAGGATAAGATGGCTGGCTGCATAAATCGATTCGAGATTTTCTTTTTCTTTTTCTTTATATTTAGAAAGCGGAAATGAGTATAATCCAGAAATAAATAAGAAATAGAATGATTATTTTTAAAAATACAATAAATAAATAATACAGTAGAATGGGACATGTATTACTTAATTAATTTATTCTTAAAATTTTTTAATGATAATATATGTCAATATTTAATTTAAAAACGTAAATTTAAGATAACAAAGAAATAACTGACAAAAAAATCAAAATATCTATTTTAATCTCCACCATTATTATTATTATTATTATTGTTATTATTATTATTAATTTCCTTATTATTATTATTAATTCTTATAATAATAATAAGAAGATGAAAATTAATTAATAATAATAATAATAATAAATTTATTAATAATAAGAAGAAAAAAATCATTAATAATAATAATAACAGGGAGAAAGATTGTCTTCACCTATTTCGCGTTTCACAAAATAAGTAAAGGCAAGAAAGATATCTTTAACTATTCCTAAAAGTGAAAGAATAATTAAACCTAAAATTAATTATTCTATATGTTAATTGTTAACCAAACAAAGAAATAACTATTTATTAAAAATATATTAGTAATAAAATAGTTATTTCACTGAATCAAACATGCTTGTCAAAACAGCCAAATGCGGGTACAATATCACGATTAATCAACTCTAGATCTTATTTTAATATTTCCTGTTTGATTTTTCTTTTCTAATTATAAATTATATAAGAAATCAAAACCAAGTGTTTTTATGAGGTGCAGTCCTCAAACCCAATATTATGAATGCCAATGTAACACCCAAATACCTTCTGGGAGGATATGTGGATGCCACTCAAGACAGTATAAAACATCACACTGATATTTATTTTATTTAGTAACTCAAACCCATACACATTATTACACATCGTAATCGCAAAAAAAGTCCCAAAGAATATTTACAGGCCCAAATAAATTATACAAAATACATATTCGAGAAATATAAAATAGACTCCTTTGGCCAGTGCAGTAGACTTGTCCCAGTCTTTAAACTCTTCGCTCTGAACCTACACGGGGCAAATCCAC
>JAOSBP010000002.1:25135894-25147266 GCA_027563825.1 Erythroxylum mucronatum | reverse complement strand
AAAACCTGAAATTCAATCGTCAATGGGCGGATACCCGCTTGAACTGCACTGACCCCACTGATCATTTGGTACAAAATTCTCATCATTGAGAGGAGCTTCATCATCATCATCATTCAAATTTAATGCACCAAATGACGTGCCAATGCTTTCCCATCCAAGATTATATTTCAAATTCAAATCACTCACATCAACCAAATTGGGTTCTTAGCAAAATATGAATCCTCTTCGTCGCATAGTTAGCATGTATGGGAGATTCCAATAATAGCCTTCATCAGCATTTACAAAATGATGTCTTTTTTATAGCTTTTTTTTTTACACTAGCCTTCCTTGTTTTTATCCATTTCACAAAAAAAGGAATCGAAGTGCCATATACATGTGCTTTAATTTTGATACATATGACAAAAAAAAAGTATGATATATATGTGATTGGGTTATTCACGAAAGCCTTTTTTTTTTATATATTAGACTCATCTTTTGTATTTGGTTGGACCACTTCACTTTTTCAAGAAGTGGATTATATACGAAGAAGAGAGGGTTATTTTGTTTTTAGCTAAAAAGAAAAGTGAAAACCTAAACTTTGTTTTGGAGAGGAAGCAACTGCCGACACTTTTGATGGTTGAAAACTCCATGTTTTTCTTTTCATCTCTCTTTGAGCTCTTACCTTCTTTCATCTCCTCCCGTGGAGCATGAACTTCATCTCTTTCACTGGCAGGTCCGACAGTGGCATGGTAGTAGGGTGCGATGGCGGTGGCTGTAGGCAATAGCGCGGCGGCCTGGTGGCAGTGAGTGGTCGGCGACAGTGAACGTTGGAGGGAGAGATAAAATCTGAAAGGGAGATTCGGCAGAGGTGAGTGAGAGAGTCGGGGGGTTAGATTTTTTTTGGGTTAATGTTTAAGTTTTTGCAAAATGGTCCCTGAAAAAGTTCATTTTTTACAGAATGGTCCGGTATTTTGCGGAATTTTTGGTTTCGATCGGTACCGACCAGAATTTTTTAAGGAGTACCGGTACCAATTTTCAACCGGTACCGACCGGTACGGTACGATATTCCAAACACTGCTCAAACCAGGGGCATATTGATACGATACTTCAAACTTTCATTGTACAGAATTGTTTTGTAGGAGAATTATGAGACGAGTCCCTACGGCAACTATTAACTTGCAATTAGATATACGAAAGGTGTTAGGAAATCTGAGTCACAATCTAATCCCAACTGTAGTGAAATAATTACAAAACTTTGTTGTAACCTTTAACCTTTAATTTTTCAAAAATTAAGATCTCTTTAATTCTATAAAATGATTAACATAAATCATAATAAAGCGAAATCTTAATTCGTATCTTATTTCGAAGCTTGATCCTTTTGTTTTAGTATCCCTCAAACTATTTCCTAAACCGATCCGTCTCAACCATCATAGCCACACAAATGTCCGACCTCTAATGGTATCTACATAATAGGTTGAGAGAACTTTGTAACTCTTACAGAAAGAAATAAGCAAGAAATGTTTGCTCTATTAGAGCTTATGCCTATTTATAATAAGTTTTAGATATTTTAGTAATTAATTTGAAATTAAATTATAATTTCAATTAAAATTACAAATAATTATAATTAAATATCAATTATGCCCAAATTAAATTCAATATCTCATATTGATCCTTATTTATTAAATATCTCATATTTTATCATAAAGTTTCTCAAACTTTATGATCAAGTTCAACTTTATTAAAATAACTTTGCTCTTTTTAACTCATTTTATATGTGAGGCCCATTAGGCTTTCAAATATGTTGACAATATAAATTATAATTATAATTTATATTTAGAATTAGATAAATTAAAACTTCTTCTAATTTGTCTTTAATTCTTCAATTAAATAATTTATAATTATAAATCAAGATTGACGTCTAGCAACACATTATGACCACCCAAATATTTAAGAATGTCAAAGTGATTTTGACTAACCTTTCCGTATATGATTCTTTTTCGTATAATTCAATTATTTCATCATAAAATGTTCCGATTAGACATAGAGTATGAAATTAATGTCTACTTTATTTTGAGTCCAGTCATATTAGTTCCCTCGATATTAGCTATCAATTCAATTAATGATATTTGTAAACTATTTACAAAATGTCATTCTATATTGGCCAAGGACTTCCTGAATCAATACTAATTGAGAGCAACGTAACATTTTCCCTAATTACTTTAGGGTGATGAATTATATCTTGATCACTCAACTTCCTTCATATAGTTCATGCTACATCAAATGATTACTGATTAAACGACCCATTATTAATAACAATTCCTCTTTTTCGACCAAAAAAAACTTGTTCTCTAATAAGCACCCACACATTTGTTTAAGTATCTTTATACTTCAGCCTATGAGATCGACTACTTCCTTCATAAGGAAAAATATAACGTACGCTAGTCTTTTTTACGTTCTATTAATGTCCATTCTTAATAGAACAATGATTAGTAATAATTTAAGAATAATACATAAATGCAATATGAATCTCATAATTATAAACTTATTATAATTTCATTTTCAATGTACAATCATCCCATGGATTTTATCATATACATTTAAACATATACAAGATAAAGAATGCCTTTAAATAATTGTCACTAGACTATAACTAAAGCGATTGGTTATAGGGCATAGACCAATAATCTCTGAACTTACACTAAGTCAATTGTTTAAGTATCTCATACCATATCACCATATGACGATTCTTCTACTGTTGAGACAGTGGCTTCCTGAGACAATTCTCCAAGGTTCTCTATAGCGAGCACTTACTTAAATTTTATAACTTTCATATTAATTATCATCATAATTAATAAAAATTGCCTAAATACATACTTGGATCTTTGATGAGACCTTAGCTCCTATTGCATGCCTAATAGCTAAAATGTTCTACAGTACATTACTGTCATAAACAATGCAAAGAATTATATCGAGTTCACTAAAGAACTTATTGATTCAATTAATTATTTCCATTAAATGAAAAATGTATTATGACTTAATTAGCAACCATTACTACATTTGAACCTTTCTAATCTTGAATGATATTATTCTAAGTAAATAAAACTTAATTAGGATTTACTTCTAAAGTTATATCCTTATCATCTGGAACTCAAATATCAACTCATGCATAGAAAAATAGATATCTTCAATACTTCACAAGTATCTGATATCTCAAATACAAAATATCTTTAGTATCTTCAATACTTCACAAGTATCTAGTATCTTAAATACAAAATATCTTTAGTACATTATTTATATACTTAGAGTTAGAATAGGTAAACAAATTCTAATCTATCTCTATAGATCTAATTCCCAAAACTAAGTTGTTACCTTTTCATATCCAATAAAAGTTATTCTTGGATAATTTTGTTTTCAACAATTGAAAGTTAGAATTATTGTTCTCTATGAGCAATATGTCTCCACATATTCCCACTGAAGAGGACAACTATACTCCACTAACCATCTTGTAGACATGATAAATTCACGATCATCTTTAAAAAAAACTCTCTAAATTCATCATGAAAGTGAATCTTTCAATACCTCATAGCCTTTCAACTATACATCAAATGTATCAATAAAGGCAATAGTTCCAATTGAATGTGATGTCATAAGATTTGAACTTTTCATATTTGTCTTACTCTCACTACTTATTTTAAGAACCATTCTCTCGTAAGTATACATTGAAATAAAGAATTTGTTCAACAAGTCTGTAAGATTATATCCAACCTTTTAGATATCTCATAACCTTTTATTATCCAATTTAGTTCTAAACTTAATGGATAATGTATAATTCAACTAAGCATTACATCAACTACGCATTAGATCCTTAAATCATTAACTTTGACTCTTTCAAAGAATTAACATTTCATATCTAATATGAAATTTTACTAATTGATTCACTTGGAACTATTGAAGGTAAGCCGTTGTTCTAGGCGTAGTTATAAAAGAAATAATATTGCATTATACGATACCTCATATTGTATTTTACTCCTTACATATATTGTATTTTACTCCTTACATAAATCCATACTCTTATAGAATTTTGTTATAAAGGTATATACTAAAGAATCTCATTCCCTATAAATAACCAAAAATTTAAAACTCACCACAACAATCTCATAGAAGTGCTTCAACATTCTCAATACTAAATTTCTACTTAAATTTAAACAATGTAAACTTTTCAAAATTTTAAATCATTATTTCATTTAATACATTTGACTATATCACATAAATTCATCAGTAATCTAATGAAATATAAGTATTATCCTTTAATGAATTGTTATTCCATCCAATACATCACGTGTATAAATGTAACAATTCAATACCATCATTATTCTTTCACTAAAGGTTGATTTGGTCATTCTTCAACTTGACAAGTTTCATATGATTCATAATCATAAGGATACACATATCCTTGTGTGTAACTTTATTATGCTCGTTTTGTTGATTTAACCAACATCGTATAAAAGGATAGTCTCGGTTATCCAACTTTGTATTCTTTCCATTTATGTTAAGCATAAGTCTCCTTCGATCTAACATATACAACCTATTTGTATAAAAGTAGATAAACTACTCTTACTTAACAATCTATTTCTTATCATCCATTGACCATTATAATAATGTTGAACTAAATTCAGTATCATATACTCATAAGCATGAACTAGAAATACATGTGATCTCTATCATATTACTTATAAGCAAGAAAAATCATGCAATCATTTTCTTCTTATGATAACTATTATCATACTATAGCTTAACCTTTAATTTATGTCCATGTTTATGCTTTTAGTAGGCTAAATTAAGTGAAACAATTCCAATAAGGTACTATACCTTTCAGCTCTACTTTATGCAACCTCTTGCATCTTACTATCATTTTGTTGACACACAATTTACATTTTATTGTCAAAGTTTATGAGACATTAGTCAACTCAAAATGTTATTACATTTTATCATCCATATGATTTTGACATATCTCTAACTTTGTCATTGAATCCTCAACAAGGATTATAACAAAATAACATAATGGGCATACAATTTTCTATCTAACTTTGAGAACTTTTCTCAAACATACCCTATGTCTAAGAAATTTGATTCACTAAATTAGTATCAACTATACCAAACCAGGTAAATTCCACTCAGAACATAATATAATTGTAAGAAAAACAAGTAATTAATTATATGTCATGAATACCAAATGAGATTAAGACTTTAACCATGTATTTGGTTACTCCTGTTAGCTCAGGGTTTATATTTAATGGTTTTGATGATAACTGTATAATATTTCAAAATTCAAATCAAAAGAAAATACAATCATAATAAATACGTTTTCTTTTACAGGAACCTTCTTTGTGAACTTACCTTATTAGAAATGGTCTATCCAAAAGAATCCTACTAATTATAAAGGTCATATATTAGTTTCCTGATTAATGGAAGATTTTTGGCAAAGATAACATCAAAAATATTCAGAGTTGAATCCATCTAGTTGACTAAAGATGCGAGTGAAGCAATAACTATTTGAAGAAATTGATTATTTAAGGAAGAGGGACAACACTTATAAAAATAACAACATATTCAAACTGTCGAAACATTTTGAGCATCATCTATACTCTTGAAAATCATATCATTGTATTGTACCTTAGAAAGTGAAATTACTATATTAAGAGATAAATTGTTATCTTTTTTTCTGTGAGCTTTTTAGAAGCTTGTTATACAATTTGAGTGTAGAAAGTTGGAGAATCTTGAAAAATATATACTTGTGAGTGATCGTGGTTTTTTGATGTGTGTAAATTTTAATTGATTAACCTCGATAATTCGCAAGCGCACAGGTTATTCACGTAGTACCTAAGGTGTTGATCCTACGAGGAGGGATAATTTAATCCTAAAATTTAAGGCCAAAATAAATCACAAAAATTTAAAATGTAACAAAGCTAAAACAAGAATTCAATTCAATCAATTAAATCAATTCAAGAATCAATCACCAAAATATTAACAAATTATCAGTTGCAACACACACTTAAGAATTAACCTAAAGAATTACCAATTGAGAGAAAGAAAATTTTACCTATCTTTAACACTAACCTAATCGATTATGAATTACTGGATTATTAGTTGTAGACGATCCTAGAGTTGATTACGCTCTCCTAAGTTATAACCATTATAATTTATAAACCCTAATCAAATCATGAAAGTTGTAATTTCTCAATTAACAACCTATCCGAAACCCTAATTAGATACAAAGTTGTCAAATAAACTATCGGAATGTAAGATCTCTCTTCGCACAATTTACCGATTTGATTTAACTTTTATTCTATTAAATCACCTAACTCTCGTTAGCCCAATTTAATTATTTTTTATTCGATTCACCCTCTCAGTTTATCACTGAATTATGCAATTGCATAAATTAAATCACAATAAATCCAGTAAAACATAAACAGTCAATTTTCATTAAATCAAAGATAAAATCCCGAAGGTGAGTTTAGAACATTATCAACATCCAAGAATCCTATCATCAACTATTGGTCCAATTATATACGAGAATAAAATTGGAAATAATAGGAAATACGAAATTGAACAGACGATAGGAGACAGTGAAGTCAGGAAACTCCTAATCTAGGAGGTACTTGATCCGAGAAGTACGCCAAGTCGGCTTCTTCTCCACTCTCTCTTCCTTCTTCTCTTCCTCAATCTCTTGATAATTCACTCTAAGGTTTCTCTCAAAAAAAGCTGATGCAAAAGCTCCCTCCTCTTCTTTGTTTTATTCTTTAAATATCTTTTGTATTATGAGTAGCCTTAAGGTTTTTTAGGGATCTAAAAGGTTTGAAAAATCCCTCGAAACTTGACATTTTTTAGTGTATGCACATCTGTCCGATGTAGGCCATGATCGTGGTCGTGCATGCCACGATCGTGGGCCATATCTAAGCCTTTTGTCATGATCGTGGCAATTAGGCCACGTTCTTGGGCCATGTCTAGGGCTTCTATCACAATCGTTGGGCTGATTCTCGTGCTTCTGTCAATATCGCGGGTCATTGTTTTGGCCCAAATGTCTCCGAAATCTCTCCGTTCTTCATTGTTGGCCTTGAAACACTAAAAAATACATCAAGGTACCTCAAAAACATAATAATTAAGCTCAAAGATTTGTACTAACCCATAAAACACTTAAAATATAAATAATTAACAAAATAACACAATTCTAACCTAAACACATACTAAATGATTAAATTAACCATTAAATACATATCAAACTAAGCCCTAAAACACGATGCAATTCACACTTAAACATTTGCTTGTCCTTAAGCAAACAAAACAACAAACACACAAAACACAATGCAATAATGAGACAATGACTTAAACTTTATGAGATAAATTTAATTTTAAACACAATCATTCAAGTTATATCAAATCATTAGCATGCAAAATATGGGCTTTGAACTAAATATACATATTAATCCAGATCTAAGTGTTAATTTATTTACCCTTTTCAATTGCACACATACATTAATAATTCTTTGGTCATTCAAACTATGTAACTACTCCTAAGTACGTTTTTCATGAAAAGTATAAGTCGGTAAGTTTTTTTTAGAAAACACTTTGTTAATTTAAACAAGGACCTAGTCTTTTACTTGGAGGCAAACATTGGTGATGAATGTCGATCCAGTTACTCGAAAGTCATTTTTTTTAAGCTGCTTGGTTAAAACGTCATTATAACCTTTTGACACTGAGGCACATATTTGTGATGCGTGTCGATCTGGTTACTCAGCTACATCACGTTCTTAGCTGACTACTAGCTCTATTCATAACCTGAAGGACAGCGGAATAGTAATTTATTTAAAATTAACAAACACAAATATTTTTTATTTTTTTATTTAATGTTTACCTTATTACTTTAGCTACTCGTTTCCATAAAAAAATACTAACAAAGCTACTTAATTAAAAGACCTCAAATTATGAATGAATGTGACAATTTAGAGGGCTGCAACTTAACACTAAATCTTAATTAAGCTGTATATTTAACCAAAGAACCCAATTTCACTAATTTTACAAGCTAATGATTCTTCACAACCTAATAGACTATGTTCAAAATTAAATCAATTCCAATCCATCTAAGCCATTGACCCATTCACACGATTCACAAAATGCAACCTAACAACTATCATATAATATGCAAAATTCATATTCAAAGCAAAACACATAACCCTCCCCATACTTGAATAACATATTGTCCTCAATGTGAGAAGGAGACAAACAAACACATATAGAAAGTTTAAAGTAAAACAAAAAGTAAGTGAAGACTAAAGGTAAAAAGAAAAGGGGTTAGAACAAGGCCTCATGGTGATGGAGGTGGGGAAGGTGTTGGAGGTGGGGATTGAATGCCTTGAGCTTTGGATACAACGTATGTCTCGACTTTGATGTCATTGAGTTCGAGCCATTACCTTCATCCTTCTAGAGTTCTCCGCAAATGTATCTGTGATTACCTTGGTGTTTGTGGAGATTGTATCAAGCACTTTCTTCCAACCCAGTTCTTCTATTTCTTCTTCCTCTTTGGACTCTTCACTAGTCGAGTCCTTTTCTGCCTACTGAGGTGACGCTGTACTCGAACTCACCCGACTAGCCCTGATATTCACATGTGTTTTTTGGATAATATCTTAGAGCTCCATGTTAGAGGACTTAAGGATTTCAGCACACCATAGATGATGATGATTTAGGAGTCTGGGAGATGGATAGTTAAACCACTACACTCCATGCCATAATACTCAGCAATGGTAGAAACTAAGTACCTCATACCTAAATTGTGGCTCCTCTTACGTAGATTCGCAACAATAGCGTTCAACACATGTGTGGAGGTGCACATTAGAATGTTGTGATCTATGCACCACAACATAAAGAGTTCCTTTATTGAACACTTGTTGGTTTTTAATTTATCAAAAACTAGTTGACACATGAATTTGTGCAATAATAAGTGTTCATAGGTCCTTATGATGATGTTGTTGGCATTTTTTGCATCAAATTGCTCTAACCCAGTGAGCTCATTTTAATAGAGAGAAGCATGAAAATCATCATGCTGATCGATAATGGAAGATTCAAGGAACCCATACATATCACACATGATTTCGATGTTCAGTCCATAAGCTCATCCTTGCAACCTAAAATACATTTCTTTAGGGTTCCTAAGTTCATAGAAAAGGGAAGTAAAGAATTATAGAGTAAGCTCCTAGAAGACAGGAAATTGGAAATGTATGAATTTCACCCACTAAATTCTTTCTACTAAGTTTTCTACCCTATCGCGCATTCCTAGCCTATCAAGCATATCAAAATCAAAATATTTTGAGACTACAATTTGTTTAGCATTGAGGGATTGGAAATGAATACCTTACTCCTTTATGTAGATCAGGAATGGTGCTCCAAATTCTGTTGCCCTATTCCTTCTCCCTCATCCCGAGACTTGGCTTCGTCTCGATGATTAATCTCGCTTTGATGATTGCTTAATACGCAACATACTAGTTTGTGAGTAGGTAAAAGTTGGAAGAGACTTTAGTTTTGAAATTTTGGGTAGAGAGAAGTGAGCGTGTTTGAAGGTTCTAAACTTAGAGAGATAAAGTAAAAATCAAATGAGTAAAAAAGTGAAGTTAGAAATGAATATATAGGTGGATAGAGGGTAAAATGGTAAAAAAATGAGTCTAAAATTTGCATGTCTCCTTTTTTTCCCTGCCGTAGGCCACGACCGTGGCCTAGAATTTTTTTCACCAATTTTTAACTTTTCTCTTCTTTTGTCCTTTTCTACTTTTTCCAATCACTTTTTAACTCTTTATGACCCTTTTACCTCTCTTTGCTTACTTTCTTGATCATCAAATTAATATCGAAGTCCTATGCCTCTCTGATTTTATTTGGAAATGAAATAACCTAACTACGGAAATTAACTATCTAAAAATCAAGGTAAATAACATCAAATTAACAGTTCATGGGTTACCTCCCATACAACGCTTCTTTTAACGTCGGTAGCTCGACGATCTATCCTTGGAAACTCAGTTGGGATCAATAAAGAGCGGCTTACTTCTATCTTTTTTGTTTAACATCAGTTTTGTAGCTTGTAAATAAGCTACAAATTGCAAAATAATTAGAAGGACAATATTGATAACATTAAGAGAACCAGTTAAGCTCAATAATGTCCTTTTTTGAGAGAACTGTTAACAAAATAGGGAATAACAAAACCCCCTAAATCTTCCATTGAATCTAACAGCTTGTCTTGTAAGAAGATGAGTTGCTCTCTTTTTTCCTTAATCACCTTCGTCTCCTCTACTTCTTCCGCTCCGTGAATAGAGACTTTCATAGCTTCTTCAAACTTGATGTCTGTTGTCATCTGTTCTTCGTCCTTTTGTTCTTTAAAAGATTTGAACACATCAATTATCCTGAATGAGATACTATCCTTCGGATTCTTTAATATATCATTCATGTTGAATGCCACTTGTTCATCATTAATCGGAAGGATAAGGTTCTTTTCATGAACATCTACCCAAGATTTTTCGATGTTCACACGTGGTATATTAAGAACTGGTGAATAAAAGGGAGGGTTGGCATCCTTTTCTTCAATCTCTTTGTTCCTCTCTTGGTCTTCAATAAGGTGGGGTTTAGCTTGGTTTCCACTGGTCCTTCTGGCTTTTCCCCATTCTTAAGTGCGATAGCCTCATATTACTCTCTCTGATGTATTTCCATATTACTTAGAGAGTCTTCCACACTTCCATTACAAAATTCACGAGAAAGTTGTCTCACTCGAATCACTAGATTGTGAATAGATGAGGCATGATTTTCCTTTACTTGCTCAATTTACTCTTCTAGTCTCTTCTGGCCCTTTTCCATGTCCGTGAGCTTATCCACGATCTTGCCTAATTTAGAATCCCATGAATTGGACTCATCTTGTTGAAATCCTAATAGGTCTTGATGTCCTAAATGAGTCATTACATTGTTAGACCAATAGAAATTTAGGTGGTTCTGCCACTCGGAGTGTACACGTTCCAATAAGGATCGTTACTTCCCCAACCATACTGTGCCTCATTATAGTTCACAAAAGTTCCTTATTCCCTATAATATCTATCCTCCATCATTATTCTTCCCATTTCTTCTTGGCATCTAGCTCTTTAGATATCTTATTATCACTATAAGATGTCTTGATATGTCTTTACTTTACGCACCAAACTTCTTTCTCTCTCTCTCTCTCTTTTAACACAAAAAAATGGTGAAAAGCCTTAGACTACAAGAATTAAACTAATCACCTCCTCGGCAATGGTGTAACATCCCGTTACTGGTAGCAAGGGTATTATGGTCATATTGAGTCGGACTGATAGGTTTCATTGCATTCACTG
>JAOSBP010000002.1:25112277-25125824 GCA_027563825.1 Erythroxylum mucronatum | reverse complement strand
GCCAACTCTAAGAGGGGGTCGGGGGCCGGGGGCCAACATTTAAAAAATGTCATTATTTATTAAAAAATTATATAAGTAAATTTAAAAAAAATTGAAAGGGGGGGCCATGGCACCCCCTCCCATATACGTAGCTCCGTCTCTGGGCATATTTATTATTCTTCAAGTGATGCTCATGGTATAAATCTCAAATTAAAAGATATAAGTTGAATGAACTATATATCTAAAGTTGTTTCAGATGCATCTAATATCATAATTTTATGTATAATCATATTTTGTTTTAGCCTAGGTTGAAAAAGAATCAAGATTGAGTTGAGATTGTATATCATGTTGCTACTAAGTTTGCAACTACATTTATAACCATAGAACATGTGTAAGATCATAGACAAGTTCTTGAACATTTAGTGACAAGTAAACAGTTTTTAAGTTATTAAAGGAAATGAAAGTGAGAGAGGTTTGTGTTGTTATTATGAATAACAATTTTTAGAATGCTAGCTTAATTATTGTGAAGACTGTGGCCCCACTTATAAGGTTATTAAGGACTGCTGACTTAAATGAGAAATTATCTTTAGAGTACATGTATGATGGTATATATATTGTTCGTAGAACAATTATGAATATTTTTAAAAGGCTAAAAATTGTATAAGCCTTATATAAATATTATCGATTGACGATAAAATAAGCATTTTATTCAAATGATCTACTTAACAACTTACTTTCTCAGTCTTTATTACTTATATAGTAAAATGTATGTATATATTGATATTATAGGTGTTCGCTTTGATGTGATTGAATACAAAAATATTTTCTTTAATAAAAAGCAATAAAAGGTAATAAATAAAAATAGATTGTATCACAAAATTTTGGAGAGTTTTGCTAAACCATCTACGAAGAGAGAACTTATAACAAAAAAAAGTGAAGCCTGTTAAGTTTTCATACTTTTACTTTATCCTTTACTTATTAATTATATTCTTTTATTTTTATAACTATTAATTTTTAAATACAAATGAGTTGCGGAGATTGTTTGGTGAAAATTCTTCAACATTAAGAAAATTTCTCATTAGATTATTCAATCAAACAATTTTTGCTTTCGGTTGAAAACATAATTAAAGTGTTAATAAACTAATTCGTACAAAGAGTTAAATTAAAAGAATAAATGATTTTGTTTACATTACGTATATTATGAGAATAAAGAGTGGATATTTTATTAATTGAATTTTATTTTTTAATTAATATACTTTTACTATTAATGATATAATTCTATATTATGTACTCAAAGTCCTTAATAACAAGAGAATATATGCATTTTTGGATCAGAAAAAAATATTATTTGATCTTAATTATAGTGAACTTGAAAAGGTGATTTATGAAGAAAAAAAATGCATTTATTATAACCAATGAATTGAGAATATCTGTACTTAGTTGATATCTTGATTTATACATTTTGAAAATTAAAAGTATAATGTATTCAAATAAAAATAATTTCATATATAAATGATTTGTAATTTATTTAACTGTTGTAGAAGATATTGATACAAATAATTTGGTCAAAAATTGTTGCTTTAAAGCCTTTAAATAGTGTTAGAGGATTTGACATTTTTGACAATAATGAAACACAACATTCTTTAAATTTTTATGTTAAATTCTACAATTTAAATTATTATGATTATTATTTATTGATAAATATTGTTGTATTTCTTTATTTCAATAAAAAATTATATTATTGTTTATTTCTTATAATTTTTACTTCTTATATATTAGTTTATAACAGTTTAATATAAATTGAAACTTAAAAATGTTCTCCCCCACTTAAATTTGGACCCTTCCCTATATCAACTTTTTGAGTTCCTCGAGAACCACACTTTTAACGTGCCTGCTCCAGGGCTGATGATTTTCATGCCCCGCACAAGAAACTTCATGGAAAAATCTGGCATACGCCCCTTCATAGATTAGTGAATCATTCGTCCAAGGACTCCACGGTTCAGAATGCTGCTTATCTCCCAACTAGAAAGCTATCTTTCGGTTAGATTATACACTCTTCGAGCTACTGGGGTTTTGATTACACTGCCCGCATGATCAAATATGAAATATATTACAGATACATACCAAGTTTCATACAAAAAAACTGTTCAAAACTGTAATGGTTACCACGTATCAAAGTAAAAGCCAATAATGATGTTGAACAACAAGGCTTAAACCACACACCGATATCAATGCAGTCTAGTAAGTTCTTCCACTCTCTTACAAAGCTCTTCCGCTGATACACCCATGGATTTGGAAATCTCATCCATGCGAGTTCGACTGAGATCAAGAAACGACTCAATTAGATCTCCATCCAGGAAATTCTTCGCCTCGGCAGTTTTCTTCTCATTGTTGAATGATCTCCATTGCTCATGACTCAAGCCTCCAACACCTTTTATCACCTTCCTCAAGTTTGATTGAAGCTTCTCCAGGAAAATGTATTGCTCATGAGGAAGTGAAGCAATGACCCCAATTACACCGTTAATGGTTCCAAATATTACAGTTGGAATCTGGCCCACATCAGAATCTGGCAAGCGCATGACAAGTGAACCATGTCGGAATCGATTGACAAATTCTCCAAGGTGATATTCACCAACTACCTCAAGTCGGCCTCGCTCCTCGTCAGTGGCACCTTCACTATTCTTCCGAATTGTGAATAGATTGTAGTTATTTTCTGCTCCCAGATAAATGTCATCATCAAGAATCTCAATAGCTGACATCCAGTTTGCATTATAATCACGAGCTCGCTCCTCAATTGCTCCTTCCTCATGCTGAACAAGCAACAAAAAGTTGTCCATCAGGAAAACAAAATTTTTCAAACAAATGGCAATTAATTAAATTGCATGCCTAACCGCAGCCACATATCAATAGGCCCTAGTGCAAGTGTCATTGTTTTTTTCTCCTCTTTCTCTTCCTTTACTTTATTCTGTGTGTGAGGAGGGATGGGAGGAAACAGGGTGGGTGGAACGGATGACTTTTACTTTACAGGACAGTTGGTTGTTTTGCAGCAATAGTCAAGCATAGAACATTTGGTACCTGAATGCCATAAGGATGACAGCAAAAGGATATAAAAAGGAAGGGAAGAGGAAAAGAAGAGACAAAAAGGTATGTTCGGTAGAGTTCTGATTTATGTTTCTATCCTTCCCGCTCACTCTCCTGCAATATTTTTTTCCCTACAAAACCAAATCATAGCTTTGGGTGGTTGCACTAATTACCTTGTATATAAGCAAGGAGATTGACTTCATCAGATCACCAACAACAATAAAATCCCCACGAGTTTGTACATATAGTGCAAGTATGTGGCCATGATGCCCACATTCAGACTGCAGCTCACGAGAGCCATCATCTCTGAGCATCCACTTGTACAACTGAATCTTTTGGTTAATAGCAGCCAACAGCTTGCCATTGAAAGCATTTAAAGAGTAAACAGCTCCCTTAGTCTCCTTCTCAGCAAGAAGCTGCAACTTACCGTCTTCAAATATGAAAACCAGTATCCGGCCCTGATTTTTATTATGAAAGGAAAGAATGAAAAGTTGTCATACCCCAAAACCCCAGAGACTCAAAAAAAGCTCTACATGCAATCTATATGACCTTTACCTTCGATGGCTCATTCTCTTCTGGCAAAACATAAGCAGTTCCAACACAATAATAAACATTGCTATCATCAGAAAATGAGCAGCTTATAATAGAGCACCCAAACTCGAACTGGTCAAGTAGGTAAGATGATATGAAGTCAAAAGTCTGGTCATCTAGCAAGCGGACAAAGTGCGCCTCAGATTCCTCTGCACTAGATTGGCTTTTTAGGCTACAGATGGCAAACGTCCTGGACTGCTCCTGATGACAGATGCGCCTTGCGTGCTCTCCCAATGGAATAGAGCGAATGTGAAGCTTTTGGATATCATCTATGGTACCAATAGTGAGTTGACCTTCTTTTGCAATTGCGAGGCTGTTGACAATAAATCACAGATGAATTATTTCAAGATTACTCATCAGCTGGTACTAGAGATCAATTACTATATGTTTCGTACACCATTCTCTTATTAATTTATATCCTTAAAGGTTATTTTAATTCCTTTCATGTAAAAAATAAAAACAATATATTATCCCAAAGCCACTAAATCACAAAGAATTTCTACTGCCACTTCCATGACATAATAACGAGTGCTAATCCCAAAAAGTTCCATTATCCATGCATCAGAATATATACTCCAGTATAAGATACCTGAACATAGGGTACCAGAGCTCAGTTTAGTCAATTAAATCAACATTGGCTTATAGTGGCAACAGTATGGCACATGAACACAAAAGCGTCATATAAAAATGCACATATTTAAACTACATATTCAACAAATTCCCCACTGTATTTAGCTTTCCGCTCAATTACAACTTGACTCTGAATGCTTCATGAATTGTGAAGAATAACAAAGACAAGTGTATCGTAGTATAAAATCTGGCCTAGAGTCTATGTTCCATAGGTGATTGGTCCCAAAACTAGTTTAATGACCTAGGTCATTACTTCTGATTGAACCAACTGGGAAAAGGGTGCACTGTCAGGGAGAATCAGACAAAATTCTAGTGTAGACAAAGCCTTCTGCTGGGCAAAACCACAGTAAAGTAACTGCAGGTCCTGCATAATATCCTACCAGGTAAAAACCACAGTAAAGGAAATCAACTAAAATCAGCATTAGAGGTACCGAAAACTTGAAAGAACTTTTACTTCAAATGCTTCACAAGTGCATAGTAATATAAAATCTGGCCTAGAGTCTAGGTTTCATAGATGATTGGTCCCTAAACTAGTTTAATGACCTATGTTATTGCTTCTGATTGGACCAAACAGACTGTCAAGTTTTTCCCAAATACTCGGAGAATTAGCCAAAATTCAAGCGTAGAAAAAGCCTCCTACAAGGTAAAACCACCATAAAGGACTAAAGGTACTGCTTAATATCCTACCAGGTAAACCACAGTAAAGGAACTACGCTAAAATCAGCATTAAAGATACTGAAAACTTCAAAGAAGTAATGCAATTCATCGCGGCTTCTATTAGTCATGACAATAACCAAGTGAAAAACAAGGCAGGCTAATCACAGAAAAGGAATATTCCCAAAAAATTTACTAGGGAAGAAACTTCCGGTGAAGAGAAGAAACAATGCGCTGGCCCTAAAACATAAAACCAAGCTGCAGTAATCCAGCACAAAAGAAGAGTATTACCTCTCTGGAAAAGCAGCAGAGTTGAAGGGACACATGTGGCTGACTTCTTTCAAATTTACATTGCTGTATAGTAGTTTCTTGTTACTACTGTAAATTACAGTTGGTCTATCTGATGCAGCAAATACATGAGTGGCATTCTTGGATGAAAACGTGCGAAGTGTTATTGGCTGGGTCCCTAGTGACACTTTTTTCCTATCTGTTAACTCTCCAGTGTTCAGGTTCAAAAGGAAGTTCAAGAGATGGCCATCACCAAGGGCACATAGCAAATAAGATATCTGAAGGGTAATACACAAGTAAGGGAATTGAAAAGTGCTGAACAAACAGCGAATTCCCAAAATATAATCTAAAAAAATGGGAAGAATCAGTGGGAGCATACCCCTTCAAATGAACAAAGAAGGATGGAACGCGGAATTATCTCTCCACCCAAAGGCTGCTTTGTTATGAGATTTAAGTCAGGCAATGAGAATATCCTGACACTAATATCTGTCCACATGCCAACTGCTGCTAGCTGACTATAGTTGGGATTTTCACCAATGGGATTAATGTCAAGACATGATACGTCATACTCTAACTGCGAATGTTTTACCTCTGCCAATATCCCGTCACCAATTTCCAGATAGACTAAATGACCACCCCCAGTTGCCAACAGAACCTGTTGAAAAATTAAGCTCAATTTAACAAAAATCCTTTATAATTACTGAATTTGGTTTTGATCTCCAGCAACATTGAAATTCATAGTGTTGAATCTCTGAACTGTCAAGTTGAGATGTTCTACAGATGGCACAAGTCTACGCGAAATGCATATCATGTCAAGAAAAAGGTAAGTGAAAACAAAGTTCTGACAAATTTTACATGCAAAAGTGATCACCAGGCAATAAACTTCCAAACTGAAGTTGAAATAAGCATTGGGCACAAACCTGGCTGGCATTGGCAGTCGCAACATTGATTGAATAACCTGATGGTGCATTCCATTCATTTCGAAGTTCTCTTGTTGTAGAGCTAACAAGCCTAACAGAGCTTGAAGTAACCTATTAGGTGGCTTATCAGTCTATGCACACTAATATAATACTGATTAACAATGAATAGCAGTAACAATAACAGTGACAACAAGGAAGTGACATAAGGAATGGAAGTTAATTCTTTCTTACATTTTAAAAGTGAGGTAATAAATGTTTGGTAAGAAAGTTAGGAAGTGAAAATCATGGAGAAAAAGAGAAGATCAGCACACTCATTATGTTCCAATGGACCAAAAAGGCAAGACTTACTTGGAGTAAGGTTTTTATTTAACTTTGACACATTTATGTGTAGCTGTGTAAAACAAATTGATGAATAGATAATAGATGTACACAAAATGCTCCCATAACACTTGGGTTAAGAACCAAAATAATGACTGGAAAAAGAACTTGGAATTAAACAAAATTTACGCTTGATGTAGACCATATGGTATATGGTGACAGTCTACCTAAGTTCATTTTGATTTTTGGAATATGGAAATGTAATGAGCATTAGCAAGTTACTTGCATCTATCCATAATCTCAAACAATCAGGACTAAAACTGATATCTAAAGTAATAGGTCTGAAAATGTCAATTATTCGACAAAGCTTTTGTATGGCCAAAAATGAAGGGAAAAGAAAGAGTAGAAAGGAGAGGTAAAAAAGAAGGTTACAAACTTGCACAAGCTGATTGTACAAAGCATAATGGCAAAACAAAGTCTGCACTTGCGAACAGAATCCCTCTATTTCAGTTTCTTCCAACTCATCTTCAAGATTCATTGCCAAGATTCTTGTCTCACTAATGAAACTGACAACCAGGAAGGTGTCAAATGGATCATCAGTAGAAGGTCTTAAGGACCACATTCCTTTGATACCAGGAAGCTCCACAGATGCCTACACTCAGATTTGTTGATCATTTAAATTATCAAAAGCATTTAATGCATATGATGGAACTTCAAAAGAACCGGTTATTAGAAATAAACCTGCTCATTGATTCCTATTCCATTTCGAACTATGCGAAGAGAACCATCCTTATAAGCTCCTGAGCAAGTTACAACCTGACCTTGGCCTTGCCTCTCTAAGTCAACAACACAGAAGTCAACTATTGGCCCCAAGTTGACATACCTTTCCAGAACTTCAACATATGAGCCTTTTGCATCAGGTTGTAGATTAAGCTTTATAAGCTGCATAGAAAATGAAGAATACAAAGTTTCTTACAGCATAAGTTAATTAGAACTTTAGAAGATTGATGAAATGGAAATGGATGCAGAAAAGAATTTCCCAACCATGGAACAACTAACAGGCTAGGAAACCTAGACAATGAGTTCCATAAACATCTTTTATTATAAATAAGTAGCAAGAAAAATCTTCGTTCTTTTCCATATCCCTTATAGCTACTAAAAATATGGGATACCATCCATAAATATCATTGTTGATAGTGCACTACAATTTATGTGACTCTGATGCATTAACTACTTAATGCCCAAAACATGGGCATGCATTTAGTAAAACGGGAATACATCCAACTGAAAACATCCCTTCCAAAGATAAAATCCAAAAAAAATTATCATAATACCTGTGAATCTCCATAGCTGGAACCAATAAAGACAACTGCATTATCAAGATACGATATTGTAGAAACAATAGAAGTTTCTCCCAAAAGCTCAATCTTGAGCCCAGTGACCCTGCAATATAAGGCCACATCATTCCATGAAATTCCACTAAAATAATAATCATAAGCCCATCTCTTTATCCAAACAGGAATTCATCTAAAATTTTCATTTGACATAATAATTGTGATGGAACCACTCACTTTTCTTTCTCATGGGTTATAACAAGAAGGTGTAGAAACCCAGCATGATCACCAAGTAAATACCTTGAACCATCAGCATCTACTCTACCATATGCTCTTGTTATGGACTGGAAGAGCATATCAAATAAAAGAAAGAAGGTCAATGTCTATCAAATCATATATAACTACATCACTTTAATTTTCTGAGAGCAACTTAAAACCATATTGAGTCCATTAATAACCTACAGGTCTTATAGGAATTGCTTTAAACGCATTTGCACTGCAATAGACAATTGTTTCTTCTCCAACAATAAGAACACCACACAAAGGTGGGGGCACAGGGATTAGCAGATCGGCACCATTATCAAGATTGTTTTGGGACCATGGTCCTTCAACAAAATCTTTATCTTTTAGGGCAACCTCGTACGTTTTCACATGACGGGCATCTTTGTTATCCTGCAATTAAAAGATCACCACAACAAGGCGAGGAATTTATTATCCAGGCCAAGTCAAACATAAATAACTTAAACCTAAAATCCGAATAAAAAAGCAGCAAAAGCGTACTTCATAGCTAAGGAAACACATATGAACATCCACAGTTTATTACCAAAGAGTGAAACACAAACACACACACACGCACGCACACACGCACATGCACACACGCGCACGCGCACGCCCACGCCCACGCCCACACACGCACATATACATAGAGAGCAAGAGAGAGAGAAAGATCTGTGAAGACAAGTTAGAACCTGGTACAGAACAACAATTGTGGGTTTGGAACAACCATAAAGAAACTTGATATCCAACACTTGAAGTTCCTCAAGCCTGAAAAGAAGATTTTTTCCATTCATTAGTTTTGGAACTGCATGCAATATGAGTAAAATGGTACACAACACTATACAAATCAAGTTCCTTGAAGACACCAGTGTTGTAAATTTATATTTACACCTATATTACGATCTATCCCTGTGATATTTTGAAATAAAGGAACCCAGTACATTGTTATCTAATGTTACAGTCAATATTTCAAGAGAAGAAGTATAAACTTTCTTGGACTGACAGATATGGTAAAGCAGATGATTACCTTATGTTAAAGGCTTCTTTGAGCTGCCCTTTATTATCAAAAGGAATGACCTGAAAATGAAAATTATAAAGTTATGATGCTGATCCTTTACATCTTTATGAAAAAGTTCTGAAATTCACTTCTGTTCGATTCCACAAAACACCTTAAACAACCCATCATAAAGATGGAGCCCAATTAGCCTACAATCTGGATCGATTATTCCAATCTGCAAATAAAAACATATTTAGAAATGTTAAAGGAAAGTAGCCACTATATCAAAGAAATAGTAAGACAGGCATGCCACTAGGTCAAAGAAATAGTAAGACATGCCATACGCCTCAAAACATTTTACAGTTCACAAGTACAAGGAAAAAACTAAAATAGACGTAATATTACCTGGCCATTGTCAGTTGGACGACCTATACGGTCTGACACATCCCCCATTGCCCTACACGTTAAGAAATCTGGTTAATTTGAAGCAACTAAACTACTCTTTCAGGAAGACACAGAAATGAACATAGCCACAATTATATGAAATGTCAGTCCATCCTAGCACTAGAGAATCATTCAATCTTAGAGATGCATTCCAATTTGTGTAGCCACTAGGATAATCCTCAAGCCTAACATTGCCAATAAAACACTCTCCTGTACCTCTTCACATCACCATGAAAAGCATGTGCGCACAAACATGTCCATACTAGAGAGAGAGAGAGAGAATATTGCTTGTTTTAAATTCTTAAACCTTGTAATAAGCTCAGATGTCTCAGCATCCCACTGAAGAACACAAAACTTGTATCTTTCTGTTGCAATAAATAAAAAATCTTGTGCTTCTCCCTGTTTACACAGAGCATATGATTCATCAGGGTATATAACTTTGGCTATCTACAAACTGAAAATAACTCCGAGTAGCAAGTATTTGCTCACATGAGGGCGGAAAAGTTCAAGTGTAGCAATTCTTCCATATATGGGAACATCCAGCATGGGCTACACACAAAGAAGTACCAACCCATATTGTAAGCCTCTATGTCTTCATACGTTAAAGCTCAAAAGCGAGACGAGAGTCGAATATTATACAGAGAGAAAGGGAAGATATGCATATATTTACCTGCAATCCCTGTGGAGTAAGCAAGTGTATCTCAATGCGAGTGCATTTCCTGAACAGAACGAATGACATTTAAATTAAATCTAATCCAACGAACTGCAGAAAACATAAAATCAGAGAAAGCAGAAAACGCTAGCTATAAGAGGCTAAATCCTAAACCTCAAATCTCAGGAAGCAAACAGAAGCAAGGAAAAACTAATGAGAGTGATGTACGCAATTATAAGATTGAGCTCTTGAGGGCTGGTGAAATTTCCGACACAAGAGTGGGTGACATTGGTGGGCTTCTGAGCCGTCACCACGTAGTTCCATATACTCATCTTCTCATGTATATATGTCTCCCTTTCCACGCTCTGTATTCCCGTCGCCGGCGGTGAGGAGAAGGAGCCCTAGGCAGGAGCAGGACAGTGGGTGAGTGAATGAGCCCTAGAAATAGTTTAGTTTTATAAAAAACATAAAAGAAGCCAAATTTGACTTATAAATAATTTACAATTAACTTAACATATAATTATTTTCTAATAACATTTTCTAGATAAGTTATTTTTTTTTAGATCTTATAAATGCTGCATATTTTTATGTTCTGCTTATCTAATTTAATTTATTCTCTTGTATGCACATGGGTCTACCAAAACAATCTTTTATTATATAGAGATAAGGTTGTGTACTATTAAATTTCTTCAAACTCTACTTTATTGTAAAATTTCGGATAGAATATATTAATTTAATTTATGATAAATTATTATTTTGCGTATTAAACTATACAGGTCAATTCGTACATGTAAGTTCCTAAGATTTATGCCTTGTCATGTATTTCAACTCTCGTGGCAAATGCGTAACCACCAGACGAATTTCTTTCCATCTTAAAACAAACTCTTTTAATACGATCGGGTGTTAGGTCGTGTCCTTGTATAAAAATAAGGCCTAAAATGATGCTCTTAAACACAGATATATCAGAGTCTATGTCACTTGGCACGTGTTCCGGACCATGTTCACTGCTAGCCTCCAGCGGCTTATAGTATTACCCATGCTGTTAGTTCTATGTCTGATTTAGAACGGAGGTTATACTCGCCATTTTTTTTGTATGATACTTTGCAGTTTGACAGTAATAATATAGTTTGACTGTGTCATTTTCATTCAAAAAAAAAAGTGAGTTTTTGTTCCTTAGAAAGTTTAAACTAGGTTTTTATTAGTTGACTAGAGAGAGAAACTCTAGGGCAAAGCTTGCAATTGTTTCCAATAAGAAAAGAGTTTTTTTAAGGAAGTAGAGAATAATGAAAGATTGAGAACTTCATTATAAACCCCTTTTTTATGATTTATCTGTTTTTCTATTTGTCTTTCTTATTTCAAAGATGATGATTAACTAACTTCATTAAGGTATGGACAAGAGGAACCCTATTATTGTCTAGTTATGGATTGATTTCAATTCTTTTATGTAGAATTTTATGCTTGTGAAATTTCTTTTTTTCTATAGATGATTTGGTAAAACCTATCAATTAAATCAAATATTTATTTGCATGAAACCGTTTGAGAAATTGTAGATTGACTTAGGTATTGACATTAAAAGTCGTGTATAGTGCCAGAGATAGGTTTATATAAATCTTTTAGTATTAGGGTCAAACATTTTACAAAATTTCATAAATCTAATCCATCTTTGAGGTTCTAGTTAGATAACGATATTGAATAATCAATTTAAGGATAGTTAGTTACAAATCAAGAGGTAGAAATTCATTAAATCAAGAAATTTTACTAGTCTAAGTCATAAATTTGCTAAAATAATTAAATTATGAATACAAGATGATGATAAAGGGAGTTCTTATATAGATGTTTCATTATATTAGACATATTTTTGTTATTTATTATTGTGCCTTGCTTTTAGTCAAATCTAAATTTTGGTTAGAATTATTTTAGGTCCTTTATGAGAATAATGCTCTACTCGTTACCAAGGCCAGTCCTAACGTTTTATAGGCCATGGGCAAATAAAAAAATGCTCCTATTTTTTTTTCCTTTCTTTATGATAATCAAGAATGGGCCTTTATAAAAAATAAAAGAGGTAAAATATGGGCCTTTTTATTGTTCTTTATAAAGATCAAGACTTTTATAACAAAACAAAATAAAATAAAACGAAGCCCTTTTTATTGCCTATTTCATTTTTTATAAGGCTGACCCTTAGGCAGGTGCCCTGCCTATCCCTACCCAGGGCTAACTCAGCTCGCTACCATATTATTACAAAACGATATTTGCACTTACCTAAAGCTTTTAGTATTAATATTAATAATGAAAAATACAACACAAACAAGTTTTTAATGCTATTGCCAAAGATTTAACAATATTAAAGATACTAAAGAATTATTTGATTTCATGTTTGGGATATTGGGGCACGACCATCTGAATTCTTTAGAGAATACCCTAAAGATGAGAAAACATTTCTTTGGATGATTAAATAATGGAATAGGTCACTAGTATAAGAAATCCAATAATGTATTAATATAAAGGAAGAGCACAAAATAATATTGGTTTATGTGAAGTCAACTACTATGGGGACCTAGACTAGCATAATTAGAATAACAGTTGTATCAAATAATTTTGAGATAAAGTTGAACTTTATTCAGATGTTGAAGTAATTTATTTAATTTGATGGTTTACTAGATAAGGATCCTAATGTGTGTATCATTAATTTTTTGAAAATATGCTACATTTTCTAAATTAATGGAGTAACTAATGATGCTATATAGTTGAGATTGTTACTAATTTCATTAAAGGATCATGTGAAATAGTAGTTAAAGTCATTATCAATGGCTTCTATCACTACTTGGGATAATTTAGCAAAAAAAGTTCTTAGAAAATTACTTCCCACTAGCCAAGACTGTCAAGTTTTGAAATGGCATCTTTCTTATGTGTAACATAATAATGAAACATTTTATAAGACACGAGAGAGATATAATGATCTACTCAAAAGATGCCTACATCATCGTTTGTCTAGATAGTTACAAGTCAAGATATTCTAAAATGGTTTGAACCATGTAATAAAGCGAGTAGTAGATGCAATGGCTTGAAGAACATTAAATAATAGGACTCCAACACCTACCTTTAGCCAATTGTGGAGATGGTTACGAATAACTATCAATTAGGGGTGAGCATTATTTAAGCTGGCCCGAGTTAATTCGGGTAATAAAATGCTAAATTTCGGGTAATTCGGGCCGGGCCAAGTATTACCCGAATTATTTTCGGGTCGGGCTGGGTAACTCCGAAAAAAATTCGGGCCGGCCCGATTACCCGAATTAAGTTTTAAAAAATTTATGAAAATACATTTCGTTATTTTTCTTGTAGAATTAACAGATTAATTATACTAGTTAATTGAAATATTTGGTTAT
>JAOSBP010000002.1:25093153-25105807 GCA_027563825.1 Erythroxylum mucronatum | reverse complement strand
ATAAGCCTAAGTATAAATTATACTTAGATGAGTTTGGTTATGAGAATGATTTTGTAATGAAATTGATGGAATGATACTCAGGATTGTCGTGAACATGCATCGTACATATTTCATTTCATTCATGTGCATTATTAAACACTTATGATTGTGCAAATTGTGATATATGTGTATGTTGTTTGATATAGAGGAGCAATTGGAACATCAACCCCACAAACGTTGTCGGAACTTTCAGGCATTAGCTTCAGGAGCAACTAGTGAGTAACCTAAACGGTCTCACTTAATTACTTGTTTGCTTAATTTTTGTTTTGAAATGATTTAACGAATGCAACTTGATTGTTGATTCCGGACAGAAGGTCCGATGATTGTGAAATGTGGAATGTATATTGAAGTGCTTCTTGTATATGAATGTGACGAACTATGTGATTCACAATATGTTTGATTGTCACCAAAGCATTCCATACATGAATGCATGATTAGATAATGGGAGTTGTGATCAGAGTAGGCACCAATTACAGCTTAAAGCTTAATGTGTAAAAAGAACCTCGAGTTTAGACAGTGATTAAGAGCCTAAGGCTCACTATGTAAAATGAGTCATGTATCCTCATCGGATAAGAGACAGTTATTAATGAGCCTGGTATCCAAAATAGATACGGGGCAGTTCAGGCATTCGGTCACAACAACGTAATAATTGGAAAAGTATTTCATGAGCATTTCATACACATTTTGTTAAGTATGTTTGTTTGATTGAAATGTATAATTACCTATGCTTAAGAGAAAATGTGATACATGACCAATTATACAAAAATGTGATTGTATGTTATGTGAAATAATGTATTGCATGAATTGAGTGAACCATCGTTGATGGTTACCTCATTGAGTTCACAAAACTCACAAAAATTGCAACGTTGTCTTTTCATAATCGAGAGATGAAGCTCTACCGATAATTTTTTATTTCAGTTTTTAGATTTTGAGAATTGTTAACTGTGGATTTGTGTTTCAGCTTGCCTAATTTCTTAGTTCATGTTTAAGCCGATCTTGTAATGTATATGTTGCATTCTTTTTAATAAGTTCAATTTACTTTTAAAAAATTTCAATAATTTAATAAAAAATTATTAAAACTTGATACTTCATCATTATCTCTAAGATATATTTGAAAATACTCTATATTTTGTTAAAAATTGAAGAAATAGAAAGAAACAAAAAGAAAGAAAAAGGAAGAAGAATAAAATGGAAAGGAAATAAACAGGAAAAAGAAAAGGATTATTAATTATTAATTATCATAAAATAAAGAGGGAGGGAAAAAAACAAGTAAACCTGTGCTTAAAGTTAAAAGGATTTCATACGACGTGCATGTAGAGAACACTGGCCGATGCGAATTCTACAGGAAAAATAACAAGTCTCTTTTGAAATGAGTTTAAGCTTGTTTGTTCTTTGCTTGTGTCCTTAACCTAACGCTTTAGTACTACGCTTCAATCTTCGCTGTGTCCTTAATCTTTATTCTTCTTCCTGCCACCTACCTTTGTATCCTCTCCCCAATTTCTCGTGATACATATCCAAGGTCATAAGGGACGTAGCCAGCCAAAAAATTTTGGGGGGCCCAAAACAAATTTTTTAAAAATTTTGGGGGCTCAAATCCTAAAAATTATATTTTTATATATAAAAAAAATTAAAAATTTAAAAAAAATTAACTTTTTTTAAATTTTCGCCGGGCCTAATGCCCCACTGGGCCAAGCATAGCTACGTCTATATGCCTACCCGAATAAAAGCATTTCATTGTATTTTAGGAAAAGTCTTGATAAAAAACACCTACTCTATTCTGAAGAAGATTCAAAAATATACTGTAATAGAAAAGTTTACCACAGCAATGCTCTAAATTCACAACGAACCAAGAAATATATGGTGTGAAAAAAGTACGGAGGATTTGACATTAGATTCCTAACCCAAAAGCAAGGACTGGAATAACTTGGCTGATCTCAATTCAACACAACTTAGTCTAACCATTCTGCCATTTCAGCTTCATAAACACGTTAGTAATAGCCAACATAGCATCAGCTTCTCAAGTACAAAAGCAACAAAGTCCCGGCAAGCTTCAACCATACAGTGTTCAGTCTGTACTTGTGCGACGGCGGTGCTGACGAGGCAATAGATCTGAGGATCTCCCAACAAATTTTATTTGTTGTTAAAAGGTGAAAAAGTATACGAGGACAAATGGAACAGACATGTTTTAATTGTACAAGTAAGAAGAATATACCCCGATGTAGAGTAGCTACATTTTCCATAACCTGTAAAAATAACCATGGATTTCATTAGTGTACCAAAAGAATCTCAACCTAAAACAAAGTGAAATGAGTTTTTATAACTAAATCATCAGTAGGAAAATGAAGAATTTTCATACTTGGATCATTGTTTGTTACAGTGGCAGTCCCTCCAAAGTTGCAAGCAATATCAGAATTCCCATTTTGTTGGTAGTAATTGTTGAAGGCGTATGAGGCATGAGACACTAGGCTATCAGGTTCATAACACGCACCATCTTTCTGGATAGCACTACAATCTGCCATCCCCAACCCGCAGGCCCAGTCTAATGCGTTCTGTAAATCAATCTGCGAGACGCCCGAATGAGCCACACACCATGTTGTGCCCCCTAGGAAAGTGGTATTGCCTTCAGGAGGTGACAATGTAGTCAATGGAATTGCTGCATCATCCTTCTCTTGCACCATCATCTCCTTTGCACACACTTCACATTCATAGCAGATGAAAAGAGATATTTATAAAGACTTGGAGGGCATGCGCAAGCACAAACGGTGTCAAGTGATATTGTCAGTTTTAACAGGAACTTTAAATCAATTTGTTGTCAGAAGGCAGGTAGAGAACCTGATTTGCAGTATTGATGCTGTAACTACAAACAAGTAAAAACTGCCCAAACAGTCAATCGGAAACCAATCCCACCTGTCCTAGTACTTGACTCGATGAAACCAAGTTTGGATGTTTGATATTGTGAAAACGAAGACAGGGTTTATCATGGTAGAAACGATAGCATTGAAAGAATATGTTGCCTTCAAACAACAAATAAATACACACGGACTTTTCTTATTTTCTGAAAAGAGAACTATTCAGTTGTTAAAACCATATGTAGAACAAAACAACATTGGCTATATTAACAAATACAGGTTGGCCAAGACATTTTAACTAGAGATGAGAGGAACATAAAGGGCAGAAAAGAAACTGGAAATGAAAGATAAAAACAATACCGCAAGTAACCAGTGCCCATAACCAAACGTTAAACAAGAAATGAGAACATACGATACCCAAATAGCATTTCAGAAGCAGGAGACCCATAACCAATGTTAAACAAGAAAAGAGAGCATACCCAGATAGCATTTCAGAAGGAGGAGACAGTGCAAAGCCAGCATTTTCTCTCTCATTGTAACCTATATTACGTCACAGATACATACACCTTGCAAACAGAGGGGAGAAAAGAAGAGTTCCTGAGCAAGAGTGAGAAAGCCAAATACCCAATAACGATGGAGGTCCTATAAATGCTGACAGTATACCAAAGAATCAGCAGTTTCTTCAAAGAAAAATTATCTTCTTTTCGAAGCTTTCAAAGGAGTGATACATTTGAAAGGTGGTTTCAGTGTCTCAAGGACTTTGCCTTTTACAGGCTATGAAGCACTGAACTGTTGCAGGTTAAAAGGCTTTTGTTTTCTTAAATAGTGTCCAACGAACAAAAGAGAGTTCGTTTTGTATGCTCATTAGCTCAAATTCTCACGAGCTTTCTTCTCATTTCTTAAGGTCATTTTCGACCATCAAATACTACAAAAGAGCGTAATAATGGCCTAGCCCGATACTGAACGTAAACTAAAGTGAAAACCACTCTTCCTACTTGCTCGTAGTTTCATATTTCCATGTTCTCCTTTTTAATGTATTTTGGTTGAAACACACATGTCATTCCTCAATAATTTAAGAAATTTTATTTTTTATTTTTTATTTTTGAAAAACTTTCTTTTCTGCTTCAATTTAAAAATAATAATAGAGCATATGTAATATAAATACTAATTGGTTAATTGTTGTATAGCATAAAGACTTATTTGAACACTACATAATATTAAAATCAAATATAATCTTTGATAAAAATAATATAAATTTTGTTTATTTCAAAATAATTGCTTGTGTTCTATGTTTTAGAGAATAAATAATAAGGATTGTCATATTATAAAATTGATTAATAGTTTTATAGTAAATTATTTTATCAAAATTTTTTGAGGAAGTATTTTTCTAAGTTTGAGATACTTCATGCTACTCTATCGTTTATTTCAATTCTTATGTTTAAAATAGTATAAAAGTAAGAGATAGTACTTCGAGATAAATAATGTTTGAATTTGTTTTTTTTTCAAGCCTTTATTTATTAGCTATTCTAGAAATAGATTCCACTAAATAGCCATTAATTTTGTAGCTTTTATAACCATCATAACTAATATGCAAGGATAATTTAATCTATATTAATTATGATGACCATGAAAACCACCAAATTGATGACCTTTAGACTTTTTCTTTTGAAAAATTGTTATTATTCTCGTAGGTTATTGTTGGCATGTTACAACTCCATTTCCTTTATCTCTATCATCACCTTCCAATCCTCATGCCACTATACTCATTTTCTTTATACCTTTATAAACCTTTTGGCCCTTTGTATTCACCACTTCCTTCTTTATGTCACCTCCTCCTTTTGAGCAACGTATTCTGATGGGTTTAATTTGGGATTGAAGACAGAGTTTAGGAAAAAAGAACAGAAAGATAGAGAGGTTAAGGAAAGAATTCAAAGAGAGATATATTTTCTGACAGTGTTTTATGATTCCCCTCTATTATAAATACAGCTATCAATATATAGCCTTTTAGATACAGAGAAATTAGGAAACTATTCAACTTGGAATTAAAGAAACCTAAACCAATTGAATCACTTTGGTTGAGTCCCAGCCTAATACTACGGAAACAATAAATTATTTCCTCACTTACTTCCACAACAAGTGGGATTATTGAATTGGAATACCCAACTGATAACACTTCCCCACTAACCACAATAGCTCCAAGCATCTTCCAAAGAGGTGGGAATATGCATGGCAACATCCATGTGTGCATGGGACATATTAACTCCTCCCCCCTTCGCTTGGTCCTTGTCTTCAAGAACAAAGTCAGGATACACCCTCAACAATCACCGTGCATCTTCCCACGTTGCGTCCTCCAGAGGTGCTCCCTTCTATTTAACGAGTATTTCTTCTCTGGGTTTGTAGTGGCCTTTCTGCTTCACCTGTCGGCTCAGGACCTTTTCAGATTATGGTAATATAGGATGCTCCTCACTAAAAGGAGGCAAGCAAGGGGAAGTAACCGGAATATCACCAACATAAGGTTTTAGCTGACTTACATGGAAGACATTATGGATTCTAGACCCCTCTGGTAACTCCAATCGATAAGCAACAACTCCAACCCGTCCAATAATCTTGAAAGGACCAAAGAAACTTGGAGACAACTTGAGCGAAGCCCGGAAAGCCACTGAAGTCTGGCGGTAAGGTTGAAGCTTAAAAAAGACATGGTCCCCCATCGCAATTCTATATCTTGTCGATGACGATCAACCATGCTTTTCATTCCCGTAGTTGTGCATCCACATCAGCTACTTTCGAAGTACCAGGGACATACCTTAAAAGAGATGGTGGTGGAGCTCCATAAACTGCTTCAAATGGAGTTATTTGAGTAGAAGAATGACGAGCGGTGTTGAAGCTATATTCGGCCTAAGCCAACCAATCTTTCCATTGCTTGGGTCGATCATTAGTGAAGCAACTCAAATATTGTTCCAAGGTCTGATTAACAACTTTCGTTTGTCCATCCTTCTGTGGTGATAGCTAGTGTGCATATTCAGCCGTGTTCCCTGCAACTCAAACAAAGTTATCCAGAAATTACCAAAGAAAACTTTATCACGGTCGCTTACAATACTTGCGGGCATTCCATGTAGACGCACAATATTTTCCATAAAAGCTTTAGCAACCCGTGGGGCATTGACAGGTGGCGACAAGGCCATAAAATGGGCATACTTTGACAAACGATCTACCACGACCATTATTGTCTGACAACCTCCAGAAAGGGGTAGTCCTTCAACAAAGTTCATGGATAAGTCAGTCCAAATTCTAGTCAGTATTGGGAGAGGTTGTAGAAGTCCGGCCGGCATCAACGTTTCTGTTTTGTTCCTCTGGCATATTTTGCATTGCCGAATATAGTCCCTCACCGTTCGACGCATTCCAACCCAGTAAAAATTCAGTTTCACACAATTGAGGGTTTTTTAGAAGCCAAAATGCCCCTCGAAGTAGTGTCGTGCATCTAAAAAATAATAGTAGGAATCAAAGCAGATTGAGGGCTAAGGATTACCTTTTCTTCTAGGAACCACACTCCATCTCGTGATTGTGCTTGCGGATTTGTTTTAAATTGTTCATAGTAGTAATCTGTAGCACATTCATTTTGCAATTGCATCCACCAGTCCGATTTTGGTCGAGAGACCGCAATGAAGTGTATCTCAGCTTTACGAGATAGAGAATCAGCTGCCTTGTTGGTCGATCCTTGCTTGTATTCTATCTGGTAATCATATCCTAGGAGTTTAGGCAATCAACGGACTTGGGTTGAAGTTGTGATTCGTTGTTCCAGCAAATATTTTAAACTCTTCTGATCGGTTCTCACGATGAAAGTTCGACCCAGGAGATATGGACGCCACTTACGAACCGATTTAACGATGACCAACATCTCCTTTTCGTAAGTTGAGTATTTGAGAGTCGTACCTTTAAGGGCCTCACTAAAGAAGGCTATTGGTCTCCCTTACTGCATTAGGACCGCCCCAATCCCGATCCCGCTGGCGTCACGTTCTACCACAAAAATTTGATTGAAGTCAGGTAATGGTAGAATAAGAGCTCGGGTGAGGGCCTCTTTAAGATGTTTGAACGCATTGGCGGTCTCCATTGTCCATTTAAATCCCTCCTTGCCAAGTAGTCAGTTTAATGGCGTTGCAATCACTTCGTAGTACTAGATAAATTTTCTATAATACCCTGTTAAGCCTAGAAATCCTCTTACCTCTCTTACAATTTTAGGCTCAGACTATTTACAAAGCGCTTGAAATTTGGCACCATTTGGTTTGATTCCATTACCCAAAGAATGTGCCCTAAGTATTCCACACGCTGCACACCAAATACACATTTCTTTTGATTTGCATAAAGTTAATGTTATGTCAGGAGGGTCAAGTTAAGCGGTTTAAGACACGGTTGGTTGCCAGGGGATTCACTCAGAGAGAAGGAGTTGACTTCAATGTTACCTTCTCTTCTATATCCTCGAAGGATGCATTTAGAGTGATGATGGAAATAGTAGCTCATTATGATATAGAGTTACATCAGATGGACATTAAGACCGCTTTCCTGAATGGCGACCTTTATGAGGAGGTCTATATGGAGCAACCTGGAGGATTTCAGGATTAAGATGTAACTGACAAAGTCTGGAAGTTGACTAAATCAATATACGGTCTGAAATAAGCTTCAGATAATGGTACCTAAAGCTTGATGAGGCTTTGACCTCATTCGGCTTTGTGGAAAACAAAGTTGAAAGATGCTTATACTATAAAGTTAGGGGGTAAAGTTATCTTTTTATTACTGTACGCAAATGATATCTTGCTCGCGTCAAATGACTTGATGCATGAGATAAAGCAACTTTTGGCCAAACATTTTGACATGAAGGATTTAGGTGAAGCATCTTTTGTCCTCGGTATGCAGATTCATCGAGACAGATCTCAACACTCATTGAGCCTCTCACAAAGAGCATACATTGAACAAGTGCTACAAAGGTTTAATATGGCTGATTGTAGTCCTATTGTAGCACCTATCTCTTATGGTGAGAGATTATCTTTGGCATAGTGTCCAAAGAATGAAGTTGAGAGAGAGGCTATGAGGAATGTACCATATTCTAGTGCAATTGGTAGCCTGATGTATGCCCAGGTATGCAGTAGACCGGACATTGCATTTGTTGTTGGACTGTTGGGTTGATATCTGGCTAACCAAAGTATGGACTATTGGAATGCAGTTAAGCGAGTGTTGAGATACTTGAAGGGTACTAAGGATTATACGTTGACATACAGGAATGTAAACAATTTAAACCTTACAGGATATACAAACTTCGATTTTACTATGTGTTCGGATGATCACAAATTCACATCGGGGTACATTTTTATGTTGGCAAATGGTGTAGTATTGTGGAAGAGTGTCAAGCAGACACTGGTAACTTCCTCGACCTTGCATGCAGAGATTGTTGCATGTTATGGAGCTGTTACACAGGCAGTTTGGCTCATAAACTTGATTTCTGAGTTGCCTATGGTGGATTCGATAGCTAGACCCATTCGGTTGAATTGTGATAATCTTGTTGCAGTGTTGTTCAGTAGCAACAACAAGGATAGACCTCCAAATGCTTAGACCCTGTGATATTCTTGTTGTTGTTACTGAACAACACTGTAGCAAGATTATCACAATTCCATAAAGGAGTTGATTCAGAAGGGTGACGTTGAAGTGGAGCATATCAGGACTGAGGAGATGCTAGCTGATCCTTTGACTAAAGGACTTAGCCCACTAGTGTTTGTCACACATGTATCCAGTATGAGCGTGTTAAAGTCCTTAGACGGCAGTAGTTAGGGATCATTGTAATTGCTCTTTAAAAGTTTGTACTTTTGATGTATTATGACATTATGATTATTTATTAATATAGATGATCATCTTTTTATCCTCAGTAATAATTATTCTTGTGTATGGTCATAATACATATGAAAGTCTTAAGATTTGTGTCGATCTTAAGCATTTAAAGGTTATAGGACATATATAAAGATTGACATTGATCCTATTTATTTTTGTCGCATACAATTTAGTATGGATATCCATATATAAATTTAACATGACATATGGGGATATAATTTTTTAATCCCATAAAGGTTCTCTAATGCAGTTTAGCATTCAGTTGGAGAATATAAAGGTTTTCTCTAATATGGTTTAGCATTTGGTGAGAGAAAACAAGTTTTCTCTAATGTTGTTTGGTATTATGTGAGAGAAAACAGGATTTCTCTGCTACAATTTAGCACGTGCAATTTAGCATAAAGTTGGAGAAATCGAGACCTACAAACGAAGATGATACATTTTAGATCATACAGGTGTCATCTTAGTTTGTCACACCCTATTTTCTTGTTAGTGTGATATTAGATATTCGTGATTATATTGAACTTGTGTTGAACATGACACATATGTTTGATATTTTTCGGTATCGAAAGTCTTATAAAACGAAATGCTGGACTTTCATCAAGGTTTTAAAAACCAGATCGGACCGTTCGGTCCAACCGAAAAAAGTTTGAACCGGTCAGTGATCCGGTTCTATTTCACCTAATAACCTCTATGTATAAAAACTGGCCAGTTTAATCCTTTTCTAGTTGGACCGGACGGTCTAGTCTAGTTTTTAAAATGGCTAATCCCTTCTGGACAGGGGACGAGACTATTTAGTGTGGTAACTTCCCTCAGTGATTGGTTTCATGTAACATTTATCAATGAAAATATTTCACTTAAATGAAAAAAAGCTCTAATCTTGGCACTTTGATAACATCCATTTTGAATCCTCGTAAAATGAAAACTTATGGTTTAACTTATTGCTTCTTTTTCAATTTTTGTATTTTTTAAAATTAAAAATTGTTTAGTTGTGAATATCAATTTATTTATATTTTTACATATAATAATAATATAATAAAATATAAATAAATTTTACTTTTGCTTGGTTTAATTTGTTTTTGTAATTATTATTAGTTTTAGAATTTGATTTTTATATTTTTAAAATAAAATTAATATCATTGTGATTATATAATAAAATATTATTTTTATAATAATAATAATTAAAGATAAACTAATTAGGTAATTAACTTCATTTAAATGTCTTATATAATATTCGTTAATAAATGAAATTATCAATACTTAATTAAGAAATTTTAAAATATTGATTAAATTTTAAAATATTTTTATTTAATAGATAATTAGTCTTGTTTTAAAATTTTTGAAATTTAGTTTTTTATTATTACATCGTAATAACATGGTAAAAGGTAGATAGTTCACTCGTATTCTAAAATCAAAATATTAAAACAAATTATTACTGAGTTTCTTCTTTTTACGAAATTCTATTTACTCATATTAAATTAAGTACACATCCCTCTCCTTCTTCTCAACATCCTCTATTTTATTTGAATTGAAAATCATTATCTCTCTTACTTCCGATGACATGGAACATCACCACCAATACTCATTTTGAAGTACATTGATGAAACTTACAAATATAAACATATTAAACTCTGAATCATTATCTTAATTATACTTTCACAAAATATTCGTTGCTCATAAATAAACATGAAAGAAATATACATACCTGGTTAGTTATACATGTATTAATGCCAAACTCTATATCTTGGTCAATATTTCTTTTATAGGCAAAATGTGCAAATTTAACTAATATTTCATAAAATTACAAGTTAATTTCTAATATTTTGAGGCATTTAAATGAATTCTAATATTTGCAAACTGTTCAAATTTGACCGCAAAAATTTAAATAGAGTAAAGTCTTGTCAAGACGATTTATAAAGAAAATGCATTTACCACAACGAATGAATTAAGAACATCTATTGATGGTTAGTTCATATCTTATTTTGATTATATTTAAGTTAAAATTATACTGTATTACAAGTTTACAACTGAAAATAATTTCACACATTACTAATTTGTAATTTATTTTAATGCAGTAGAAGAAGTTGATGCAAATACTTTAGATGAAAGTATAACTTACGAATTTTTAAATAGCGTTGAAGAATTTGGAGCTTTTGATGATGATGAGATACAACCTCCTTCAGAAATACAATTTTGATTTTTATTATTATTTTAATATTTATATTAGACTCAATTATTTTTTATTCATTAATTATATAATAATAGACATTGGTGTATTTTTATTCCAATAAAGTATTTTATTTTTATTTATTCTTATAAATTTTACTTCTTATTTATTATATACCGGTTTTATAGCGGTTCACTACCGGTTGAACCTCTAAATCTTAAACCTTTCCTTCGATCGGTTCAATGTCTGGTCCGGTTTTTAAAACATTGGTTTATATATGAACTGTAATTTTTTTATATAAAATGCATTCCATTTTAATGTTTATTTTATTTCAATTTATTATTATTTAAAAAAAATGTCACCAATGTTAATTATAAAATGTTCAAACAGTCTTAAAAATTGTAATAAATTAAATTAAAATTGTTTTTAACAATTATAATAAAATTTAAATTTAAAATAATTTTTTTCTCACTAAAAAGTATTGGCTGACCAAAATAAAATCATCACAAAATGTTATTACCTACGTTTATAAGAACGTTTCTAAAAACATTTTCCTACAATAAGAAATTAGTAGCTAAAACTATTATGCTACAAAAACAGAATCGTCACTAAAATGTATTAGCTACTAATACAAAATCGTCACAAAATGTTGTTACCTATGTTTACAAGAATGTCTTTAAAAATATTTACCTACAACAAACAATTAGTAGCTAAAACTATTCTGCTACCAAAAAAAATCGTCAATAAAAATAATTACCTACGACTACGGTTTAGTAGGTAAAAACTTTTATCTATGAAATATATACGTCGCAAAATCCTATGTACGGTGTTTTTCATTCTCGTTGGTTATATATTTTATCAACGAAATTATTATATATCCAAAATCTTTTTGTGACGATTTCAAAAAAACATCGCGGATATTGTTTTGTTACCGGAATTCAGCGACCATTAGGACAATGATTATTTTTGTCGCAAATTAATATTTGTGACAATTTTTTAATATTTCGCGACATTTGGTTTCGTCGCCAATAGGCTTATCTATTGTAGATCTTTCTCCGTTTTTATTTCTTATTTGTTATGGAAGCACTAAACACTAATCTTTAGAGGAAAATTAGTATTAATATAGCATGAGCTAAAATAAAAATATTTTCACTTCTAAATTCGCCACCTTAAATTTGCAGTGTTGTTTTACTTTTTACAAAGTGATTTTATTTTAACATCCACATCATCAAAATAATGTTTAGATATATTGAGTTTTTTTACTAATTTATATATATAAAGGTCATCGGATTCCAATATGAAAGATAGATGGTAAAACTTAGGTAATCTTTTAGGATTCATTTTACTTATGTCTGTGTACCAGTTTCAAACCCAAAAGTCTAAAAACATGGGAAATAGTGGTATGTGCTCATACTCATTTTGTTACCGATCTTTACTCTCGATTAGCAGGTATGTGCTCTTATAAGCACCTCACAAATAGGTGGAAGAAAGTAATTCAAGCTACTATCTAACTTTATTCAATCGTTTACAAAGTAGGAGAGGCTGTAAGAATCTTATCATTCATGTGTGGACAAAGTTTATTAACTATGAAAAAAAAAATCATCATAAGCCACAAATGAAGGCTTGTACATGGACAACTGAACTCTTCCTCTGATCATGTGTCTGCAAAAAAGCTGTATTGTGTAACGTCATTGACGATTAAGCGGACAGCAGAGATTGTGGTGGCTA
>JAOSBP010000002.1:25066573-25082651 GCA_027563825.1 Erythroxylum mucronatum | reverse complement strand
CTTCCCTATGCCAGTAAGCTTTAAATGAGAAAACACAGCACTTGTTTTGTTGCACTAAATCAAGACTTAGCAAACATCAGCGACGAATTCAGGATTTTAGTCTTGAAAGAACTGGCGCTTATATATATGTATATATTCTGAAAAAATTTTAGTCTGGAGGGCTGACGCCTATATAAATATATATATATTCTAAAAACTTTTAGTCTTGGAGGGGCTATAGCCCCTGCCAGCCCTCCTGGATCCGTCCCTGCAAATATGTATTAGGATTTTATCTATTAAACATATATTGAGATTTAATCCAACATCGTTGTAGAAATTTCATTTGGTAAACCAAATTTTCAAGACAGAAATCTTTAAACGAAATCTAATGTTTAAATACAAATTCAAGACATAAATTACATTTTAAAAGGAAAAAAATCCAATTCAACTTTTGAATACAAATTTAAGATATGAATTTTCATATCAGTGTAACAAGTCTTGTATTAAAAGTTTCATACAATCAAGTTAATCATTTTAATTTCACATTGATGAATAGAAATTAACATCAAATCAATGGATAAGACTTATATTTTGGTTAGAATACAAATAAAACTAGCTATAATGCCAATCTAAGAATTTAAAATTGCTAATAATGTAATCACATCGAACAGCCAATTATTCACTTTTATTTTAATCCGTGGGATAAAAGACTTACATAATACAAAACTTCCTATAACATGTAGATTTCTTTGTACTCATTTTTTCTCATATTCCAAAATTTTCTTCTTATCCTTTTATTTTTGGTAAATTATATTTTAAACATAATTTTTAATGGTTTTGATGATTATAATTGTAACATTTAATATTATTAACTTATTATATGTAATTCAATATCACAACCAAATCAGACTTTTCGATTGGACTATATGCAGAGCACAAGACAGCTTATGACATTCACCGTTATGATGTTTGAAACATGCAGCAGCTTCGGGCTAACGGCCGCTTCACATCTCAATTGTCGTCCATGTGACAAATAGTTGACATCCGGTTAGAAAAACCGGACAGAGTCTTAAATGTGGGTCCCTGGGGATATTTTTAATGCACAGCACTTCCCTCTTGAGTTGACATTTTGTTGGCCTTCTACGAAGCACTCCATTCCAATCCAAACTCTCACGGGGTCCCTCCATTTGCAAGCATCAGTAATGTACATCCCTCCCTATTTCTTCAGCTTTTGTCGAGCAACATAGTGAATATGATATAGTGAAACAATACAAAGATAATCTTGGACAGAGTCTTTCTCAATTTAACCCTGACAGCTGAGAAAGAAAGCAGCCAGATCTTCTGTTCAATATTATTGTGTCTTATTGTGTCCAATAAATCTCAGCCATTTATTTATGTGAGTTTCGCATGAATCTCGCGTGGATCTCAAAAAATAAATGACTGAGATTTTATGATATAAAATAAAACAGAGTAATATTAGACACAAGATCTGGATTCGCGCTGCACGACAGTTGCTCAGTCGACCTTCTTCGCACGTGCAGCTCATCCCACGTCATCGTCTAACCTAAACTATCACGTTTAAAAGGTTTATATATTAAAAAAAATGTAATGATCATTAATTTGGTGATTAAGGGGATAGATTTTTATTTTTTACCACCTATTAATTTACAAACAACAGTCAAAAATGGCCCACCATAAATGCTCACTGAAGCCTAGCCAAAGAAACCCATTGAAGAAGAAAAAGATCATTTCCTTTTGCAGTTCTTCATCTCAGGCTCGGCTCTCGCATTCTTTCTCACAACTAGCCTTGACTTCGAGCAGAAACCATTGTTCTTTTCCTGGTTCCATTCTACTTTCTGCTCTTATATGTTTGTCAAGAATTCTGTTTATATCTTTCTAAGTATGAGATATCATCTAGAAAAGGCTCAAGTTCATTGGGCGTGAACTTAAAATCAAAACCTTCCTTTTTCTGGTTCCAGTCTCCAAGAATCTCGTATCAGATTCGAGTTCAGCGTCGTCGGTCGTTGGTCTCCTTTTCGACTTGCATTAGTTGAATCCCTTGTTCTTTAAAACGTTTTCATTCGAGAGAGAAACATATATATAAAAGGGATTGGATTGTTGATCTCTAAGATGGTAGTGCCCAACCACCGTGACTCAGACGGTGATCTAAGCTTGAAGACAACAAATTCTTACTCCAGTGATAGTTCAATGAGCAACGAAAGCTGTAATAGCTACAGTCCCTTTTCTTTTGACCTAATTCCGACATCAAAATCCTTGCCGGAAAACCTCACTCTCAAGCCTCACCGTTCCTCGGACTTCACCTACTCCGCGATACGCTCAGCAAACTTCCGCCGCAAGGCTGGCCTAACTTTTCGGGATTTCCGCTTCCTTCGCTGCATCGGATCCGGGGACATTGGCACCGTCTACCTCTGCCACCTCAAGAATAACCATACAAACGGTGATGTTGTCGATAATGAGGATGATATTGACAAGGACAACAGGCTTTGCTTCTATGCCATGAAGGTGGTGGACAAAGAGGCTTTGACGGTGAAAAAGAAGGCGCATAGAGCGGAGATGGAGAAGAAGATCTTGAAAATGTTGGACCATCCATTTTTACCAACTCTTTATGCAGAGTTGGAGGCATCGCATTTCTCTTGCATTGTTATGGAGTACTGTTCCGGTGGTGACTTACATTCTTTGAGACACAAGCAAACGCATAAACGCTTCTCTCCTGGCTCTGCCAGGTAATGTATAGAATTATATGTCAATTCGTTGAAAAAGTTCTCCTTTATTCTCTCCTACTGTCACTGTGTCATAAAATTGAAGATGAGAGAGAAAATCTACAAGCTTTTTGAAATCATTTTCAAGTTTTAGATGATGCAACTTTTCTCTCCCTATTTCTGACCACGAGGAATGTGGTAATCAAGCGGCTCTGTCGGAAGCTCTTGCTTTGCGGCATTGTTTACTTTACGTTTTTGATTCTTTATTTGATTTTGGTTGTGTCTTTATCGATTGTCAGTCCTTATATTCTGCTATTAATTCCTCGTGTGAGGATAATTTTGCTTTTGATTTACTAGTGTCCGATTGTAAGGTTATTCTTGTTTCTAGGTCAGATATTCGAATTTATTGAATTAGGCATTAAGAGAATATGTGTGCCCACTTGCTAGCGCGTAACTCTATTCGTCATGACAGGTTTCATTTTTGGGTTGATATATTCAATATGTTGTTTGAGATTTATTCTCGCCGTTTTTAATCATATTATCTTCTCTTTTTTCAAAAAAAAAAAAGAGGAGAAAACAGATGAACGACTACGGTCCCATAGGATTCTCTTTGACATATGAAAGCCACAAATTTCTATTATTTGAAGTTTCCCATTAATAGTAAATTATCTCAGCTCGAGCAAATGATATCTCTGAGAATCTCTTTTCCATTTAGTCTTTTATAATTTATTATTTTTACTCGATACCAATACTAATACCATTGCCATTTGCTTGCTTTCAGGTTCTATGCAGCCGAGGTTCTCGTGGCTTTAGAGTACCTTCACATGCTGGGAATCATCTACAGAGATCTAAAGCCTGAAAATGTTTTAGTCAGATCGGACGGTCATATCATGCTATCCGATTTTGACTTGTCATTGTGTTCAGATGCAATCCCAGCCGTTGAATCTCCCTCCTGTCCTCCCGATCCCTTCTCCCCAACTTCCTTACCCGACACTCGCCCACGCTCCAAGAAAACCTTCTCCTGCCTCCCGAACCGGCCCTTCCTGTCTAAGAAGATCCGAACATTGAAACCCAACCGGGTTTTCGTAGCCGAACCCATAGGAGCTCGATCATGCTCCTTCGTTGGGACCCACGAGTACGTGGCGCCGGAGGTTGCATCAGGTGGGTCTCACGGGAACGCTGTAGACTGGTGGGCCCTAGGGATTCTTATATACGAACTAATTTATGGACGTACGCCGTTTGCAGCCGCGTCAAACGAACATACGCTGCGGAACGTCGTGCGAGAGCCCTTGACTTTTCCCACCCACACGCCATCGTCTACTATTGAGCAGCACGCGCGGAACTTGATATCCGGGTTACTGAACAAGGACCCTAGCAGTAGACTCGGGTCGAAGCGGGGATCTGCCGATATAAAGACCCACCCGTTCTTTAAAGGCCTTAATTTTGCGCTGATCAGAACGCTGACTCCACCTGAAATCCCTTCTCTAAGAATCAGAAGAACGCCGTCGTCGTCGTGTGGAGGGAAGCGTCGATCAACACGTTTTGATTATTTTTAGGAATGAAGAGGAGAGACACACTGAAGTTTTTGCCACGTGTTGGTTAACGCCTGCCACATTTTGTCACATGGAGGTGATAAAAATTCAATAAAATTTTTATTGAATTTTAGAAATAACATTAAAATTATTAAGTACGTTGTTATTATTGTTGTCGTGAAATTAATTTTTAAAAGATTAAAATTAAAATTAAAAATAAAAAACCTAAAACGCAATTTAAAGAAAAAGGAAATAGAGTCAATATTATAAAATTAAATAAAGTTTAAGAATTTTTTAGTAATTAATCAAATTATGATGTTGAAACCTAAGCAAAAAGGAAATGTAAAATGAAAATTGGGACCTTTTAATTATATTTCTTCAAATGAATTGATTTAAAACAAAGACTAGAACACATGGGGGGTGTCCTTGTGAACACCTGCCAACCAGGCAGCCCGATCAGGTGACTTAAAAGCAGTGTCCTCACGAACCTTCAACACTAACACCGACCCTAAATTAGCTGTCCCCACGGACCTCCAACAGACACTAACACCGACCCTAATCTGTTGTCCCCACTCTCTCTCCCTCTCTGAGAAGATGGGAAGTACGCTATTGTGTTTAATTAATTATTCTTCAAATGCTTTTTAACCGTTTTAGTTCTTTAGTTTTCAAACAGAATTCATAACTTTTTTATGAATGCATAACTTTTTAATAAGTAACAATCTTCCTTATTGTATTTGCTCTTTTTTTGTTTAAATAAAATAGTATTTTCCCTAAAAAAAACAGAATTCATAACTAATCTTCTCTGTTAATTTTATTTCACTTGTTTTCATTGGTAGCTTTTAAACCGACTGTATCCTTAATCAACATGACATTTAAGTTATTTTAGGATGTTTAAATTTCAATGATAACCATGTGTAGCATACCCAAGACGATAAAGCACTGAATATCGGAACTTGTAACGATTTTTTTTATACTTTCAGATTATTTTTAAAATTAAAAATATTTTTAATTTTTATATGATTAAAATTCAGTTATTTATTATATTTTTAAACTGTTTTAAAATTTAATTTATTACTCTATTTATTAAAACCAGAGTTCCCAAACAAGGAGTTGGTTTTGGTTTATGTTTTACAGTTTGATCTGTTGATTGTAATTTAGTGACAAAATAAAATATGTATATGATAAAGTATATACGATAATTATACATTGGAAATGAAATTATCATGATATTATAATTATAAGCTTCATATTGCATTTATATATTATCCCTAAATTGTTCCTAGTCATTGTTTTATTAAAATTAGACATTAATAAAATACAAAAGGACTAGCACACGTTATGCTTTTCTTTATGAAAGAAGTAATCGATCTCATAGGTTAAAGTATGGAGATACTTAAATAAACGTGTGAGTGTTTGTTAGAGTACAAGTTCACTGAACTGACAAGATAAGAGAAATCCATTAGGGACATTACTTGCCTGTTTTTTAAAATTATCATTATGATGATTGTATAAGTGATCCTTTGACTTGAGATCTCCAAAGTTATCTTATGACCTATTCTAATCATAGGTAGTTAAGTTGGTAGTTATTAGATGTAGCACAAACTATATGAAGGTAGTTGACTAATCAATATAGGATTTATCACTCTAGAATAATTAGGGAGAACATTATGTTATTCTCAATTACTATTGATTCAGGAAATCCTTGGCAATGGTGGAATAACGTTTTGTAAATAGTTTACAAATGTCATTAATTAAATCAATAGCTAAATGGTGGAAAACTAATATGATTGGACTCAAAATAGAGTAGACATTAATTTCTTACTTTATTTCTTATTGGAACATTTTATGATGAAATAATTGAATTATATGAAAAATTATCTACAGAAAAGTTAGTCAAAATTACATTAAAATTCATAAATATTTAGGTAGTCATGATGTGTTGCTAGACTCTAACATTGATTTATGGATATAAATTATTTAATTAGATAATTAAAGATAAACTAAAAGAGTTTAATTTAGGCCAAAAGGGTAAAATGAACCCTAATGTTTACACTGATGTACAAAATGAACCCTAATATTTAACGGTGTTCAAATTGAACCCTAACGGTTTTTAAACTTTCAAAATGAACCATAACATTTGGAAAATGTTCATATTGAACCCTAACCACTAACGGTGTTAAGGCACAATCAATTATTTGCTGAGTGGCCAAAAAAATTGTTTGGCTTGTTTTTTTCTAATTTTTGGTTATGGGACTCACCAGAAGTTGATGGGCATTTTAAAATGAAAGTGGTCCCACCTCCAACTTTAACGTTGCATTTTGGGAGAAAGAATCGCTACGTACAACGTTGGTTGTGAAGAGGAGGAAACGACGCTATGTTTTTATTGTTTGAGGAGTGATTATTGGTTATGTGTAAATTTACTAGTGTAATATTATTGCATGCATGCCAGAAGAACTGAATTTGATGAAGTGAAGAACAGAAAATAGGAAGCATCTTGAAGTAATGGCAGGTGGAGCTTTTGTAAAAGGAGGAGACCTCCAAAGGATTCGTCTTTATGAGTATAAGATTACTGGTTACCTTATCTTCGCTTGTCTTCTTAGATCCATGGGGGGTTCAGTTTTTGAATATGACCTTGGAGTTTCAAGTCAAGTCTCGCTTCCAAAACGTCATGGTTATTGTCCATGTAGGAAACAATGCAACTTACTAGGATTCTGTTGATTGGAACCTCATTGTTGTTGTTGATCAAACTTTTAATTGGTGTGAGGTGGAGTGACTTCTATGGACGATTTCCTAAAGGAATTTTTCCTGCATGTTTATCGAAGGGAGCATGCGCATCTGAAGGAGATAGATTACTGTAAATATGATGACCAGATGCTCACGTTGTTCACATCCTCCTTGTACTTTGCGGCTCTTGTTTACACATTTTGAGCCTCCTATGTAACCAGAGCTAGTGGGAGGAGAGCTAGCATCATGGTTGGTGCAACCAGTTTCTTTACTGGAGCTATTGTTAATGTCTTTGCACGAAATAGTCTTATGATAATTGTTGGATGATGCTTGCTTGGAGTTGGCATTGGATTTGGTAATCAAGTCGATCCATTGCTTCAACTTTCAAATTTTTTTTACTTCTTTTAACCTTACAATATTATGCTATTTAACACCATTTACGACAATATTCTTGTAGGCAATTCCGTTGTACCTTTAGAAGATGTCATCACCTAATGTCCGAGGAGCAATTAACTAACTATTTCAACTCACAACATGCTTGGGCATTCTAATGGCTAACTTTGTAAATTTCGGAACAGAAAAAATCCATCCATGGGGATGGAGGCCATCTCTAGGTTTAGCCACAGTGTCTGCCACTGTACTGTTTGTTGGAGGCATTTTCCTTCTTGAGACTCCCAACGGTCTTGTGGAAATAGGTCAAATAAAAGAAGGAAGAGAAGTTTTGGAGAAAGTTAAAGGGACTAGAAAAGTTGATGTTGAGCTTAATGATCTAACTAAGGCAAGCAATGCAGCTAGAGCCATCAAGCATCTATTTACGAACCTTCTAAAGAAGAAGAATCGCCCCCATTTGGTAATTGGACCATTAGGAATCCCTTCATTTCAATAGCTTATTGGCAATAATTCCATACTCTTCTATGCACCGGCCATCTTCCAGAGCTTAGGATTCAACAACAATGTCTTTTTAATTTCATCTGCAATGACCAACAGTGCACTTCTCATCGATGCGCTAATATCGATGCCTTTAGTTGACAAATTTGGCAGGCGAGCATTCTTCCTGGAAACTGGGGCTGAAATGATCTTTGTCAACATAACTCCATCGATCCTTTTTTGAATTCAACAGAGAATCCAACAATACGTGTATATATCTTCTTCTATTTTGTAGGTACTCGTGGCAGTGATATTGGCTTTAAAGTTTGGAAAAGGTGGATAATGTCAAAAGGAATCGGGATCTTCTTTGTGATCCTCGTTTGTATTTTTGTGTTAGCTTATGGAAGATCTTAGGGACCGCTGGGATGGTTGGTTTCATGTGAGACCTTCCCCCTGGAGACGAGGTTAGCTAGGTAGAGTGTGGTGGTTTGTATAAACATGATCTTCACAACATTAATAGTGTAGTGATTCTTTGAAGCACTGTTTCACCTAAAATGGGAAATTTTCTTACTGTTTGCGAGTTTGATTCTTATCATGAGTGTATTCGTCTTCTTTCAAGTTCACAAGAAGCATCCCCTCCTCTTCACAAGCAACGTTAAACGTCATCTCCAGTAAATGATTCTTTCACCCACAACGTAACATAAAGTTAAAGGTGGGACCCACATCCTTTTAAAAATGTCACGTCAACTTTTGGTGGGTCTCACAACCACAAATTAAAAAAATACACATCAGCAACTTTTTGGCCACGTCAGTAGATAACCAACGATGCCTTAATACTGTTAGTGGTCAGGGTTCATTCTAAACGTTTTCCAAATGTTAATGTTCATTTTGAACATTTTACAAACGCTAGGATTCAATTTGAATACGGTGCAACGTTAAGGTCCATTTTGTACATCAGTGTAAACGTTATAGTTCATTTTGCCCTTTTGGCCTTTAATTTATCTAATCCTAAATATGATCTAAGGATACTTTGTATCAATTACCAATATATTTAGGAACCTAATAAGTCTCACATAAAGAATGGATTGAAGAGAGAAAATGTATTTTAATCAAATTGACCTGATTGTAAAGTTTAAGAAATTTTATGATTAAATATGAGATATTTAATAATTAAGGATCAGTATGAGATATTGAATCTTATTTGAGAATAATTAGTATTTAATAAACTATCCTTACTAGTACTTGAGAATAATTGGTATTTGAGAATAATTGATATTACTAAGAATGTCCAAAACCTATTATAAATAGGCTTAAGCTCTAAGAAGCTAGTACTTCTTGCTTAACCTTCTTTATAAGAGTTACAAAGTTCTCTCAACTTATTTTTTGGATACCATTAGAGGTTTAATACTTGTGGAGTTACGGTGATTGAGATGGATTGATTTCAAAAATAGTTAAAGAGATATGATAAGATTATGATCAAGCTTCGGAATAAGATATGAATTAAGATTCATGCTTTATTATAATTTAATTAGTAATCATTTTATAGAATTAAAGTGATCTTAATTTTTAAGAAATCAAAATATGAAAAAAGTTTTGTAATTATTTTGCTATGATCGGGTTTAAATCCCATCCCAACTTATAGCAACGGTATTAGAGTATACTTTTAATTTTATAATTTGATTAAATTTGCTTGATTGTTATTGATTGAGTAAAAATAACAAGGCTTAAAATATTGATTAATAAATAAATCCTTATAATACAAAAATAAGATTAATTAATTAAAATCTCATATTCTTTGTTCTTGATTATGAAAGTTCAACATGCGCATGCCTTATCTTTTTATGGAAAGCTTATGATGGACATTATTTTATTTTCTTAAGCTTTTGTAAATCAACATTCTTTATATTTTGTTTTCTAAAAGACGAATCACTCTCATAGCACACACACGATTATTACATGTTTTCAAGTTTCTAGAAATTTGGTGATGGAGTTTGAGCTTTAGGTTTTTATTTTTAATTGAGATAAATTAAATCTATGACTTTATTTATTTAGGGAATTATTATTCAATTTATTTGGAAATTTTTATTTATTTATGAATAATAAGTTTCTTTATTTATTAAAAAGGTACTTGGTTAAATTTTGAAATGTGTTTTAATTTATTAATTGATAAAATTTTCTTTCTTTAATACTTTGAAAATAGTTTTCTAATTTATTAAAGAGAGATTTTCTAATTAATTAAGAAATTAATCTCTAAATAATTTATGTAAAGAACTTTTTTCATTAAATTTAGAAGTGTTTTATTTAATTTTAAAAGTAGTTTCCTTTTAATATTAGAAAATAATTTTCTAATTAAGGAAAAATATTTTCTAATAAGATTAAAAATAACAATTTCTAATTAGATTAGAATGTGTTACTTATATAATTTAGAAAAAAAGTTTTTCTAAATTATAATAAGTAAAAAAGCATAATTTATTGAAAATTGTTTTCAATTAAATTTTATTAAAGGATTCAAAATAATTGGAAATATTTTCCAACAAGTTTCAAATTAAATAAAATTTCTATTTGGAATAGTAATTTAATTCATTTAGGAATCAATGAGTTTAATCTAATTTAATTATCCAAAGAGTTGAGAATATTATTTTAAATTATGAAGATCAATAATAGTTTATGCATGATAATTTATCAATATAATTTGATTATGAGTACATAAGATGCATGCTTTATTTATATGTTTGATATATATATTAGATGTATGTTTTATATGTGTGATAGTTTACATGCAATTTTGTGTTTGATAAGACAAATGAAATAAATCCCTTGTTAAGATATTAATTACATTTTGACAATGTGATTGTTACCTTCCATTTCTATAAGAATAAACCAGAGTTTTATTTATTGTTAGGCTTATTGAGTAAACTCAAGATTGCTTTAACTTTAATATGTTTAGTTTTATGACACTGGGTCTACTTAACTAAATTTGTGTAATTTGAATGAGCAAACTGATGATCACATGAATTTAGTAGCAGGGTTAGGAATAACGTATAAGATATGTTTTGGCAAGATTTGTCGCCTAACGAATCTAGGAGTCACATGAGATGTATTTGATAAAGTTGTTATCTATCTAATTTAAGTGTAGTGGGTTTGTTGAGCAAACTTAAGATTAACTAAATTTAAATGAGATCCTAACCCGCTAGAAAGATTAGAGTAACCTTTCCGAATAGTAGTGAAGGCTATTATTTTGAATAAAATAGTGGGAGTAACCAAATATATAATTAAATTCCTAATCTCATTTGGTAGTCATGATATATAATCAATTACTTGCTTTTCTTACATTTATATTCTATTCTGTGTGGAATTTAAATTGTTTATTATAGTTGATAGTAAGAGTTAATAAACCAAATGTCTTGGACCTAGGATTATGCTTAAGAATAGTTCTCACAATTAGAAAAGAAAATTGTATGTGAATTATGTAATTTGGCTATAATCCTTGTTGAGGACAATTAGAAAAGAAAATTATATGTGAATTATGTAATTTGGCTATAATCCTTGTTGAGGATTTGCTGACAAAGTTTTAGAGATATGTCAAAATCATAAAGATGACAACATGTATTGACATTTTGAGTTGACTAATGTCTCCTAAACTTTGATGTCAACACCATGACAACAAGATGCAGAGGTTGTATAAAGTAGAGTTAAAAGGTATAGTACTTTGATAAAATTATTTTACTTAATTTAGCCTACTAAAAGCATAACTATGGACTATAACTAAAGGCATTTCTTAGATATGATAATAATTTTCATAAGAAGAAATTATTGCATGACTTTTCTTACCTATATTAGATATAATAGAGATCATATATATTTCTAGTTCACGCGTATAAGTATTTGATACTAAATTTAGATTCAACATTATTATAGTGTTTAATACATGATAAGAAATAGATTGTTGAGTAAAAGTAGTTGATCCAAGTTTATGCAAATAGTTTGTATATGGTGGATCAAAGGAGACTTATGCTTAACATAAGTAGTAAGAATACAAGGTTGGATAACTGAGACCATCCTTTTATGCCATATTGGTTAAATCAACATGATGAAATCATAAAGTTACATACAAGAATATATGTATTCTTTTGATTAATCGTATGAAATTTGTTAACTTGAAGACTAACCAAATTAACGTTTAGAGAAAGAATGATGATGGTATTGAATTGCTAAATTTATATATGTGATGAATTAGATAGAATAAAAATTCATAAAATGATGATACTTATATTTCATTATATTACTAATGAATTTATGTGATATAGTCATATCTATTAAATGAAATATTGATTTAAAATTTTGAAAAGTTCAAATTGTTTAAATCTAAGTAGAAATTAAACATTGAGAATTCTGAAGCATATCGATGAGATTAATGTGGTGAGTTTTAAATTTTTAGTTCTCTATATGAAATGAGATTCTCTAGTGAATACCTTCATAATAAAATTTCACAATGGTTTTATGTAAGAAGGAATATACAGTGTGAGATATTATATAATGCAATATTTATTTCTTCTATTGTAATGTCTAGTATAATGAAATACCTTTAATAGTTCGATTAATAAGATTTCATATTATATATGAAATGCTAAGTCTTTGAAAGAGTCAAAGTTATTGATTTATGCTTAGTTGAAGCATGCATTATCCATTAAGTTTAGAACTAAATTGGATAATAAAAGGTTATGAGATATCCAAAAGGATGGATATAATCTTACAGACATATTGAGTAAATTGTTTGTTTCAATGTATACTTATAAGAGAATGGTTCTCAATATAAGTAGTAAGAGTAAGATGAAATTTGAAAAGTTCAAATCTCATGATAGCACATCCAATTGGGACTAGTGCCTTTGTTGATACATTTGGTGTATAGTTAAAAGGCTACGACACATTAAAAGATTAACTTTCATGATGAATTTAAAGAGTTTGTTTTAGAGACGTTTGTGAATTTATGATGTCTACAAGAAGGTTAGTGGGAGTATAGTTGTCCTCTTCGGTGGGAATATGTAAAGACATATTGCTTATATAGAACAATAATTCTAATATTTCAAACGTTGAAGATATAATTATCCAAGAACAATTCTCATTGGATATGAAAAGGTAACAACTTAATTCTTGGAATTAGATCTATAGAGATAGATTGGAAGTTGTTTACCTATTCTAAGTGCAAATAGATAGATAATGTAGTAAAAATGTTAAGTATTTGAGATATTAGATAAATCCGTAAGAGACCAAAGAGATACAAAAGTAAGTGGAGCAACTTTTGGAGGAGGGCTATATCCTATTTTTATAATACGGAAAAAAAATATGGAACATAAAGAATATGTGTAAATTTTTGTGCCATAAAAAATATTATTGCAAATTATTAACATTCCTAGACTAAATGATAAGTTTGATGAGTTATCTAGTACTTGTTTATTCTCTAAGATTGATTTAAAATATTAGTAGCATCAAATTAGGATTAAAGAAGGAGATCGATGAGTGGAAAATTGCCTTTAAAACTAAATATGGATTATATGAGTAGTTATTAATTCCTTTTAGTTTGATTAATGTACCTAATACTTTTATAAGTAGATTTATGAACAATGTTTTATGTGAATTTTTAAGCAAGTTTTTGGTAGTATATTTTGATAATATTCTTGTCTATATAAACACGTGGGTTAGCATGTTAAGCATTTAGAAAAGGCTTTGCATGTGCTTAGGAAAGACAAATTTTATGCTAATTTGAAGATTCACTAGATAGGTTTTGTTTCTTAGAAATATGGTGAGTGCAAAGATTATAAAGGTAGATGAATTGAAGGTAAGAGTCATTAGAGTGACTAACACCCAAAATCATGAGTGATGTTAAGAGTTTCCATAGATTGGCCAATTTTTATAGGCATTTTGTTAAGAAATTTGGAACAATTGTTGTACCATTGACTAAGAGAGTGAAGAAAAGTATAAGGTTTAAGTAGGGTGAAGATCAAGACAGAGCCTTCATATTATTGAAGTAAAAGTTGACTTCAGCTCCTGTATTAGCTTTAACTATCTTTACCAGCACCTTTGAGATTGAATATGATGCTTTAAGTCTAGGAATTAGGCCGATGTTAATACAATAAGACCAACAAACATACTTAGGTGAGAAGCTTAATAGGCTTACTAATAGATGCTAATTTGACTCTAGTTATACATCCATATTTGATATATTTTGCTTGTTGTTTCATATTTTTGTTGTGTATTTGATACTTAATTCACTCTAATTGCATTTTAAGGTTATATTTGACTTTATGGACCATAAAGAGAAGAATTCAGATGAAAAAGTGGTATAAAATGAAGATTTGAAACAACTACGGACCTACATGAACGTGTACAGTGACTATGTAAGTCTCTGTAAATGTGTGAAGATTGAAAATTTTAAGTTCTGGTCGTGTAGAGTTACATACCCATGTATCTTGATATATTCGGTCGTGTATATTACTCATTTAAGTCTCTGTATTTTTGTGAAATTGCGAATTTAGTTTTTTTTAATATAAACAATCTCTTATACACCCGTGTAGGTTACTACTTATATCCCAAAAACCCTAAATTTTATTATAAAAAATATTAGTGGAGCCAAACAAGGGAGAGCCAAATTTTTAAGTAGTTTTAGGTCGTAAGCAACATTTAAAGGCAACAATTTTGATCAAGCGATAAGGAAAACATGAAGAATACTTCAAAAGACACATTAGCTAACAACCTCAAATCCATACTTGCAAGAAGATTCAGTAGAAGAGAAAGGGAAATTTAAAATTATGATCTCTTTGTTTTCTATTAGTTTTTCTGTAAGTTTATCTTTGATTTTGTTTTCTATGATTAGTAAATAAACGAGTTTAGTGTCTAGGTGTGATGAAACCTAGTTTATGATAACTATATGTTTTAATATCTTATTCAATGCAATTATATTGATTTATTTATTGTGATTCAATTATACATTTTATTCTTGTTCTAAAATATCTGGAATATTAGTGCATAATTTGTTTTCATATGATTAAGATTGAAAAATCCTCATGTATGAATAAATTTACCATAATTGGAAGGAGTTACATGCAAACCTAGAGATAGGCCAACTTAAATCCTCTGGATTAGGGTCAAACCTAATAGCATAATTCATAAATCGATAATGCAATCCTAGAGGTTTTAACTAGAAATATTTCTATTAACCAACTGATGGATTAGTTGTTAATAGTCGAGAGAGATATAATAACATAAGATAGAAATTTCCACAGTCCAATAACCAATAATATAATTGCATGATAAAAGTATAATTATTTAATGATTCATAATGGGATTCATCACTTAGACATTATTATTTGATATCGATTTTTTAAGTAATTTCTTCTGTCCTGTATTTATTTTTGTTTCCAATCTTAGTTTTGTCGGACCCCAAACCTGGAGCCCAACTGGTCCGGGTGGTGAACCCTGACTGATGGCCCACTCCCGGGACCGCTGGTTGCTGGCTGCTGCTCAAAACTCTACTTCTGCTACAGTTACTTACGGCTGACTTACTTTGGTGGTGGGATGAGAGCATTGTACCCCCCAACTAAGGACTGTATTCATAACTGAGCTCTATCATCTGATTTTATTTTATTTTTCTATCTTCTGCTTTTCTATCGCTGAATCCTATCGTCGGATTTTTCTATCGGCTGCTTTTCTATCGCTATATCCTATCGTCTGATTTTTCTATCGTCTGCTTTTCTATCGCTAAATCCTATCATCTGATTTTTTCTATCGTCTGCTTTTCTATCGCTGAATCCTATCGTCTGATTTTTCTATCGTCTGCTTTTCTATCGCTATATCCTATCGTCTGATTTTCCTATCGTCTGCTTTTCTATCGCTGAATCCTATCGTCTGATTTTTCTATCGGCTGCTTTTCTATCGCTATATCCTATCGTCTGATTTTTCTATCGTCTGGTTTTCTATTCTGGCGTCTGTTTCGCCAGTCTATCGTCTGCTTTTCCTATCGTCTGGTTTTCTATTCTGGCGTCTGTTTCGCCAGTCTATCGTCTGCTTTTCCTATCGTCTGGTTTTCTATTCTGGCGTCTGTTTCGCCAGTCTATCGTCTGCTTTTCCTATCGTCTGGTTTTCTATTCTGGCGTCTGTTTCGCCAGTCTATCGTCTGCTTTTCCTATCGTCTGGTTTTCTATTCTGGCGTCTGTTTCGCCAGTCTATCGTCTGCTTTTCCTATCGTCTGGTTTTCTATTC
>JAOSBP010000002.1:25041676-25055249 GCA_027563825.1 Erythroxylum mucronatum | reverse complement strand
GTTTAAAGTCACGTCTTCATAAGCCATTTTATATATAAACAGCTAATACTAAACAGCTAATTTTACTAAACATCTCTAACAAACAGCTTATGCAATCCGCTGGTCAAATCAGCTGATAGAATCATCTATCAGCTAACAGCTAAATGCAATCAGCTGGTTGCCAAACAGGGCCTAATGCATTTACATACTAAAATTCCATGGTATACTTAGGCTGCGTTTGGAGGACATCGAGTCAACTAAAAAATTAGTTGATTCACGCCTTTCAGCTGTTTGACTATTTCAAATAGTTGAAAGTTTGTTTGGTAACAACATAAATAGCTAGCTTATTGATACCAAAATGCTGATTTTAGAGAAGCTGCTATTGAGCAGCGTTTTGAGTAGCTTTTTCATCTTTAGCTAAATATGTGGAAGTCAAATATCAATTATACCCTCTTAAATAAATAAAGTTATATGTTAATTAATTTTTGCAAGTCAATTTATGCCTAATTATAATTGTATTTTATATTTGGATGTATCATCGTCATCATCATGATGATAATGATGATTATTATTATCGTTGTTGTTATTGTTGTTGTTGTTGTTGTTATTGTTGTTGTTGTTGTTGTTATTACAGTTGTTGTTGTTGTTGTTGTTGTTGTTGTTGTTGTTATTGTTGTTGTTGTTATTGTTATTATTATTATTATTATTATTATATGTTCTATATTTTTTATTAGAGTGATAAACTTAATTTTTGTAGAATTAAATATCTAAAATCTAAATTTTTATAAGAATATTCAACGAAATACTAAGACATATAATATTCATATCCTTATATTTTTTTTAAATTTATGTCCTCGTAAGTCATTTTTCATATAAACAGCTAATACTAAACAGTTAATTTCACTAAACATCTTTAACAAACAGCTAATGTAATCTGCTAGTCAAATCAGACGATAGAATCAACTATCAGTTAACAGCTAATAGAATCAACTAACAGCTAATGCAATCAGCTGATTGCCAAACAGGGCCTTATTATTGATACTTTTTTTTATCTAACTAATTGTATTGGATCTTATTTTGTTCTTATTTTAGGAATTTTAGATATGAATCATGAATCATGAATTTTTGAATTTTTATAATTTTTTATGAAATTTATCAAAAAAGATAATTAATTTTTAACCCATAACTTTAGGAAAATGATCAAACTAAGTTAAACTCCATTTTTAACTCTTTAGTCCATATTGAAAATTTTGATCGTATTCTTTAAAAAAAAATTGAACCACATAAAGAAAAGAAAGACCAATTTGTGTTTTTAATTAAAAAGGCAAGAAGTTTCTGGATTTAATTGCATTAAATTATAATTGAGAGGTCATTATGAGAATAATAAGGTTCAAAGGTTTTTTTGTGAAAAAAGTAATGAATTTAGCCACTAGAGGCAATTAAAATGTACAAAAGCTACAAAGAGTCGTATAGGAGTTCGCGAAAGGGGCTTTCTAGTGCAAGATCATAATATCAACCTTCTTAAAGTAGAGAAAGCAATAGCTTATGCATTTCATACTCTATTACAGTAATCAAAGTTCTAATACATGAATTAGTATAAACTAATATAGCCCCTGATCTGCTAAAGAATTCTATTATTGAATTGTTGTAATGTTTGACATCTATTCTGAAAAAAGCGAGCATTCCTCTCTTCCCAAATGGCTTTGACTAGAAAGGATATAGCTAGGTAGAAGCACCACTTAATTGTGTTGTTAGGATGATTGATGGTAATACACCACCCTTTGATGGAATTCCATTCACCTGGAGCATGCTGAATATACCATTTGTGAAGTAAAGATCTCTAAATATTGGAGACAAATTGACATTGAAAAAATAGATGATCACTACTTTCTTGACCTCTCATACATAGAGTGCATATGTTAGGAATGTTATGAAACTTTACCTTGCCAATTGTTTGCAACTAAAATGTAATAATAAAGGTCAAAGGTTGAGACATTGAAACAAGCAACCAAAATGCAGTAAAGAAGAACACGAAATGAAAATATGAGAGGGAGCTAGTAAATGAGTTCAAAACATTATTACTAATAAGTAAAAAAGGCTAAAAGAGGAGAATTATGATAAGAATGGTGCAAATGAAAAGTAAAGTGACAATGGAGGAAAAAGGAAAAGAAAGAAGTTCTTGCATGAAAGGGGTCTCAAAATGCAACCTTAGAAGATAAAATAATGGATCAAAATGATGTTTAATTAAGCTTAAACTGCTAAAAAAGGAACTAAACAAAAATGACAGAAGAGGATAAGTGAAACTTTGAAATGAAGACTCAAAATAACACATTTAACTCAAATTAGTTATCTCATTAACCAAAAATGAAGGAAGCAAAGGTGAGTATAGGATTAAAAGATATGGTGAAATGACAAACTTAGAAGAGCAATACACATTAAAGATCTCAGCTCTTAAAAGTGGAAATCCATATGTTAAGTAATTATTTGTCATATATAAAGATCCTAGATCGACACTCTTGGTCTATGCATGATACAAGTCCATCTTTAATCCTAATCATTTATTTTCATTATAATTAGAGACAACTTTTCTCTTATTTTCTCAATATATCTCCTTATGTATTGTACTATTAGTGGCTAATTCCTTCATACAAGGATTTAGAATTTGGACCTATTGATTCATGACAAATATGAGTGCATCATAACTATTGAACCAAGAGAGATTCCAATCAAACTTTTGATGATAACAAAAAATAAGTACTACTAATGGGTTTATTATTTTGATGAGAAGGAATATGAGAATAAGATGTCGTTATAAACTCAAGAAGATAGTTTATAAAGTTGATAAAAGAAAATATGAAGTTTGTAACTTGCAAAGTGAAGACTAAATAAAGAACAAAAGATGAATAAAGAACATTAAGATCACTATTTAGTTTGTAATATTAATTGTAATCTCATCTAGTTACTTTGACGTTCTAAAAGGCTTACCATGCATAAAAAAATTTAATATCACTTCATTGCATTAGTCTTTTCATTCATCAAGAGACATTGAAGCTTTGGTTTTAATTAAAAAAAACCTCTTGATCTTTCAAACATTCTTTAGCAAACATTTTGAGATTTTTCAAATCATAATTACATTAAACATAATAATTTTAAGCATTTCAAATTGCTAAAATCATGTTTTTGGGGGTTGGTCGACCTATATGGGTTAATAGTTGACCATTATAGATTAAAGTTACAAAATTTGATGAATCAAGAGTATGTAATAATATTGGTTAATATATTGATCAACCAATATGCCTACAAGTCGACTAGTGTCTCAATGACTATTGAATTTGTACATTCAATGTACACTAATATGTTATACTGATTGAATAGTACTCTATAACTATTCATTACAACGACTAGTTTTTGACTCTAACAGTCAGTAAGGGTCCCAAAATATTATAAATACATGTTTTCTCATTGGTTCTTATATCAAGAAACATTTGGATATCTTTTACACACATTTATAATGGTTTCTCAATCATTTGAACATTATTGTCTCATATTTGTGTGAATGAGTCTCTTTGGAATTATCTAGTGATAAAGTAAGATATTTTGAGTTGTAAGATTTAGTTGAGGCATTATATTATTGTATTTGGGGGTGTTCTATATGGGATTTAGTTTCCTCTTCATTAAGAATGAAGATTATAAAAGGGTTCCTCTTTATCGAGAAAATATTGTATAAATGTTATTCTTTGCCTTAAAAGAAGAATTATGAATTCTAAAAAGATAATGGATGTAGGGAAGGTTTATTTCCCAAACTACTACAGATCAATTTTCATTATTTCTTCCCTATTGTTACAAAGGTTTTCTTAGACACTAAACTTATACTGAAGTTACGCCTACTCCTTTGCATGAAAATTTAACTTAGGTTTATTTAAGTAAGATTCAACCTTTCCTCATGATCACCGACTAACTACCTTTGTTCTCAAACGCCTCACAACCCTTGCAGTATTTAACTCTCACTCTCTTTCAAGATTATTGAGAAAGCACAAAATTATCAAAGGCAAAAATAAACACACAAGAGCTAAGATAAAAACTCAATATGTTTTTGGAAAGCTTAAACAAAAACATAGACGGCATGGTTTTCAAAAAAGTCAAAACAAAGTAATTAATTTTAATTTTTTGAAGCATTGGAGGAATGGTTTTCAGAAAACTCAAAACAAAGTGATCGGTTTTAATTTTTAGAAAATTAAAACTAATTGATAGTTTTAAACCTTATTTTTATGATATCAATAATAATCAAGTGAAATTAATCAAATTATAGAATTAAAAGTTAGCTTTGATTCACTAATGGGAAATCAGACAGGATCTAATCTCACACACAGTGGAATAATTACAAAACTTATTCGTTTTGAATTCCTGAAAAAGCCAAGATCACTTTAAATTCTATAAAATGATTAACATATAAATCATGATAAAGTATATATCTTAATTCATACCTTATTCCGATGCTTGATTCTTTCTCTTATTGTATCCCTCAAACTGTTTCTAGAATTAACTTATCTCAACTACCGTGGTCATACAAGTGTCTGATGTCTAATAATATCTACAGAATATGTTGAAAGAACTCTTTAACTATTGCAAAGAGGGTTAAGCAAGGAGTGCAAACTCCCTTAGAACTTAACTCTATTTATAATATGTTTTGGATATTTTAATAATTTAATTAAAATTAAATTCTAATTATATTTAATCCTAATTAAATACCAATTATGTCCAAATAAGACCTAATATCTTATATTGGTCATTATTTATTAAATATCTTATATCTAATCATAACGTTTCTTAAACTTTATAATCAAGTCCAATTTGATTAGAATACTTTTCTCTCTTTAACCCGTTTTTGTGTGTGTCCTATTAGGTTTTCAAATATGTTGGCAACAGATATAAATTATAACCTTAAATTATATTTAGAATTAGATAAATTAAATTATTTTTAGTTTTATAATTAAATAATTTATATTCATAGATCAATATTAACTTCTAGCAATGCATCATGATTATTCAAATATTTAAAAATGTCAATAATTGTTTTGACTAATCTTTCCATGCATGATTTTTCGTATAATTCTATTTTTTATCATACAATCTTCTGATTAAACATATAATATGGAATTAATGTCTATTTGATTTGAGTCTAGTCACGTTAGTTCTTTACCATTAGTGATCAATTCTATTAATGATATTTGAAAACTATTTTCAAAGCATCTTTCTACCATGGTCAAGGAGTTCCCAAATTAATATTGATTGAGAACAATGAAATATTCTCCCTAATTACGTTAGGGTCATGAATCATGTATTGATCGTGAACTACCTTTATATAGTTCATACTATATCCAATGAATATCGACTGAACTATGTTTCACTAGAATAGGTTATAAGTAGTATCAAAATATAATAATCTCTATATGAGATAATTTTGATCTCAATTCAAATGATCACTTATATAATTATTATAATGATAATTTCTAAAGGTAATGTTCTAAATGGATTTTTCATATGTGTCAGTTTAGTGAACTTATTCTCTAATAAATACTTACACATTTGTGTAAGTATTTTTGTACTTTAGTCTATGATATCGATTACGAAAAAACATAACATATGCTAGTCATTTTCTGCTCTATTCATGTCCTGTCTTAAAAAAGCAATGATTGTATAATTTAAGAATAATATATAAATATAATATAAATCTTATAATTATAATTTCATCATAATTTTATTTTTAATGTACAATCTCATGGATTCACGTGGTATTAGATTATCATTATGAAACGCTTTCGATTTTTAAAAGGAATTAAAAATATAGTTAACTGGCAATATTATATCAATTGATTTAACAACAACTTACACGCAATTTTCTATGCTTCCAAGTGTTTAAGAAGTGGCGAGTTATAAAGACGAACTATATCCAGTTGTACTTTCCCTCGCCCACCTGGCGAGCGGTGACATCTCTCTGTGCTTAAGCCTCCGAAGTTAGAAGTGCTAAAAGATAGAGAAGCACAGAACTCTGTACTAGCTCTTGTTTCCTGTTATCCAAATCCAGATCACCCAAAGCCGGTGCTTTCTTTCCTTGAAACTTCAGCTTCGTTTCTTACTCCTTTGCAAGCTTCGTTTACGAGCTTAGTTTCCTCTTTAGCAAGTACGTACATTGTCATTGGCTTGCTTGAGATTGAACAAGAAAAGACCCAGATAAATTTTGGAGATTTATGGGCCATATAACTTGTTAAATACCAATGGCGTCTTTGTCAACTACATGGCTTTATCGAGGTGTGTCATCTCCTGTTGTGTTAATTCTTTAGATTTTCATAATGGCATCTTTCTTTTCTGAGTCGCGGCTCTCTTTTATGATTTGTGAAATACCTTTGTCTCTAGTAGTGATTTTTTTCTCTCTCTTTATTGTTTGTGCACGGTAGAGAGAGGATTGAGGGTTTCAGTTTCTGGAGATAGCTTTGTTTCTGGGAAGGCAGGCCTCAATTGTTTCCAGGTTTTAATTTCCGCCTTCATCGTTTCATCTTTGTACATTTCTATGCTACTTTTTAGTTGAATTTTTGATTTGCTATTCATCTTTAGGGACACACTGTTGAACTTCAGATGATGGTTTCCCTTTTCCTATTATTTGCCTGTTAAGCCGTAGAATCTGTTAAATGAATTAAATTTCTGTCAGTCAGCTCCCTTGTAGCCTGTCTTTCCGTCGATACCCCTTCCCTACTTCCGGCAACACATTGTTTCATCTCGTGCAATTATGAAGAGAACAGGATGAATATCTATTGTTCAATTTTCTTTTCATCAATTAGAATCCATATAAAAGAAGTTCAGGGCTTGACATGAAAAGCGGACTCCATTGCAACAAGTTAGCAAACAGAATTTGAAAATGCTAGTTGCAATCTTATATATGTGTATAATTATTTCATATGCTTTCATATGTATGCAAGTTTCATGCATTAGACAGTCTTGTTGCATTTCCAACTAAAGTCTAATAATACTTTGAATAGTTTATACCATTAACTTTTTAGAGCAGAGTATATCCTATTTTTCCACTTGGCGTTAATAGCAGCTTTTGGGGAGTATAGAGTAGATATATGCTCACATTACCAGAAAGATTACTTGATGACTAAAAGGACAAAATGACACAGTGGAAATGGAATCAACGAGTTAAAAGATACAAATATACCCTGCAAATATTTTCAAGTGTCATCTATTTCATGAGCATGCTAATGTTATATGCAAAATATGTAGTAAGCAGTTTCTTTTCTGGATTCTCGCCTCATCGTTTCTCATTTTATGTGGTTGATTCAGTAGGATTTATGCAGAAAGAGTCCTAAACCATGTCATTTAGCTTTCATGCGTCTGACATTCTTCACCTGTGTCATTTAGCTTTCATGTGTTTGACATTCTTCACCTGTGTCATTTAGCTTTCAATATTAACATAACGCAAAATTTTGTGAATCAATGCAGACATCATTTCTTGGCTCATTTCCAGCTAGAAAATTGCAATTTCTATCCAGCTTTAATGAACCCTGGAAGGCTTCATCATCCACAAGTATAAAATGTGAGAAGAAGGATGACTATACTCAACATATATCTGTTGAACGTCCTCCCTACCATAGTTATCTGGACTCAACATCTGGCCAACTTGAACCAGCATCTGGTGCTCGGGCTAGTATCCCAGGACAGGAATACTGGCCAGAAGGCACTGCTGATCGAGTTAGGGCTGCCAATGCTCCCCAACCTACAGGTGTTTCATCAGGTTCTCCATCATATGGAAAAAAACCTGGAAGTAGGAGGAAGAAGTATAAAGCATCAGCTGCTCGTGATTCTACTGAAGCTACCACAAATCCAGTGTCTACTGAAATCGCAGAGGACTTGACAGAAGAATCTAAAGATTCCTCATCTGACTATGTAATTTATCAATCAGAGTTTGAGAAAGAAGAAGAGAGTGGATATGAATTAGACAAGAAACTTGGATGCCCTCATCCCTTTATTGACCCTGAAAAGAAGAAGCCAATTGAAGGGACACTTACGAATGAGGAATTATGGTGGAATTGGAGAAAGCCTGAAAAAGAAGAATGGTCCCGATGGCAAAGGCGAAAACCTGATGTTGAAACGGTCAGTTTGTTTCTTGAAGTGCATGATTAATAATTGTGAATAGCATACTTCTGGTTGATATTTCTTACATAATTTTATGCCTTAGTGATAATGCTCCTATATGCCTTTCACTCTTGTGGTATTGCCACTGTGAAAGTCCTAACATTTGTTTTATTGATTTTGGAATAAATTTCTTGAACTTAGAAATATATTGCTTCTAATACTCATTCCTTTTCATGCTATTTTCTCATGTTTACTTCTTTTGCTCAAGACTGAAAAAAAATTATTGTGTTCAATGCACATCCCTTTTCATGCTATTTTCGTCCTTTGTTTGTGCTTATCTTCAGGTTAATTGCTTTAGAAAGGTTGATCTCGATACCATCTGATAAGCAATTGACTGAGTAATAAAAATGTGAACTGGTCTTTGAATGTTGCAACTGAGTAGATTAGAAATAGGTTCTGGGGTGAAAATGATGTGATTTATAGTTTCTGGATGGATGATCTCCCTTATTTTAGTCTTGAAAACTTTGATGTTGGATTATGATTTTAGATCAGGAACAGATTGACTGTATGCTAACAGATTTATTAACATTAAACCTGTTCTTTTCTATATTTTTTGCTCTGTCTCTCGTTGAAGGTCTCTCTCACTACTTATTTCTTCTTTGAAGGTTTTTCTCAAAGCAATGGCTGAAACTGGGCAAATCAAGCTCTATGGTGAACATCCAACAATGACAGAAACTTCTCTTTATAGAGCTAGAAAACATCTCTTCAAGGAAGAAAGGTAATACTTTAAAAATCATGTTTCTATTTGTTGTTTTCTGTTGTGATTTTGTATTTTGTAACGTCTCTGGAAGATCCTTCTCTTTCTCTGTCCATCCCCCACCCTAAACCCTATTTCTGATATCGAGGACAGGTATATAGAAGTTTATGATGAGAATCCACAAAAAAATGCATAAATTATTGGATAAGTGAAATTGAATATTTTGCTGGAGAGTAAAAAAGTGTTGAATGCAAAGAAAAAGAAAGGTCTTGGGCTTCTGTTTTTGGGTTTCTTAAAAATTCTGAGGTAGAGGAAGAAAAAGAATAGGTTAAACAAAATAAGTGACAAGCAGGACTTTAATTTAGAATTATAGAAGAGGTTAGCATGAGTGCAAGAGGTAAAGCGTCTCAATTTGAGAAAGAAGTAAAGCTAACTGAAGAAATAGAGCTGGAGTACAAAATGACCTTTCTATTGATCACCTTTAAATCATTAGTAGGCATACCAGAATTTGAAGGAAAGCTCTAGAAGAATATTTGGTTGTAATTAGAAGTCATCTCAGTTTTAAGTTTTTTCAATTTAATGGATCTTTGAAATGGTATCGAAACCTTTATGACTGGAAAATCTCAAGTTCAAATCATGCTGTTCTTGTTTATGATGGATAGAGGAGTTGTGATTTGTCCACGCATTATGAGTTGGGGTTTGTTACAATAATATTTGACCCATTCTTCGTTCGCACTTAATAGCTTATGCTTTTGGATTGAATAGGGTCTTAACATAAAAGAAGAACGTACTTAGGTGCCTGTAATGTTATGAATTCTTGGAAATTGGAGATTCTATGCCTCCAACTGTAAAAGTAGAGTGAAGATTTAACAAATTATCCCCTATTCTCCTCATTTATATTTTCCTTTTCCGATTACTTATCTTATGCTTAGTATGTAGTCAAATTGTATTCTATTAGACTGGAAAAAGCTATTGTTATATTCTATGGCAGTTCTTGCAGCCTGTTGTATGTTGACATTGTACCATTGCTAGATAGTCATGTTGGAATGAACGATTATAGGCCTGTGTTTGAGTTGCAAGAGTAGCCAAAATGTGTAGTCTAGTCATGAATGAAAGTGTTCATTTCCTACTTTTTTTTTCTTTTGTACATAGGCAGCTAAATATAATTGGAAATGACAATTGGTGACATAAAAATGATTTTTATTCATGCATATCCCTTAATTTTTCTGTCTCTCTTCTTCTCCTTACGAAGACCTCTATGGATTAGTCATGTATCTAATTTTACATTTAGATGGCCTTTTCCCTTTAGTTGGTTACGGCAAAGCTCATGTCAAATTTTGATTTGATTAGGCTTCAAGCTGAACAAGAAAGACTGGAAAAAATGGGTCCCATTGCATATTACTCAGAATGGGTCAAAGCATGGAAAAGAGATACTTCACGTGAAGCTATTCAGCGACATTTTGAAGAGACTGGTGAAGATGAAAATACACAATTGATAGAGATGTTTAGCCACCAAAATGATCGAGAATTTCGGATAATGATGGGAACTGATGTTCGCATTCGTAGGGATCCCTTAGCCATGCGGATGCGGGAGGATCAAATCAAGCAAAGTATCTAATTCAGTACTGCAAACTATATGCATTCTCATTCCTTGTAGAGATTCTTTTGATTTGATACATATTTTAACTTTTAAAAAAAATCTATGTGCATTCTCCAATTTCTTCTATTTGTTACCTCTAATTTTACTGGCTCAATCTTGGTGTGGATATTGCTGGAAATTTCCTTCCATGTGAAGTTTTAAGGATTTTATTAGTCAAGATTAATGAAAGTGCAGCTTCCATGTTGATAGGATTCAATATATCCCTTGTGGAAACGAACCATGTAACTTGCGTTTTTTAACTTTTTAAACTTCAATCTCTGTGAGCATTTTCTTTGATATGTATTCAAGCATGCAAAAGTACTTTGTATGCCATTGACAAGAACTTGAGATTTTTAAATATGTTACTGCTTGCAGTTTTCTTATTTCAAGCTAAGTTAAAACTTTCTGAATATTTGATGCACAGGACATGCTTATTTCATCTATTTGCCTCTTGTCTGGTTCCCTTTTAAGTTGATTATACTTTCTTGTAGTACTTCACCTTGTAACAACCATCTGTTGTCCTTATAAACAATTCTAGCTTCTAGCTCAGACAATTGTCCTTTTCTAAACTTGTTATGGACATGCAATTCGATGCTTATATCCTTATGCTTGCACGGTCACTTATTTTCATTGGTTAAATATAGAAATTGTGAAGGAACATATGCGAGTATCCTTATCTTGTTTTATTTTTCACGTGCTTATTTTGATGATGCCATTCTATTGGGACTTTGCAGTTTGGGGTGGAGATCCAGTTTATCCAACCATCAATTACATTCAAGATCCAAATGAAATAATTGATTACAGGGGTCCAAACTTTCATGAACCAACACCTAATATGCTGGCTTATCTGAAAGAGGTTACTGCTTTATCTCAAATGAACCTATCACAAACTTTTTGAAGACAATTATAATCAAACTCTTTATAGTTGCTCTTTATTGTCATGTTATGGAACTGAAAATTGCTTTTTCGTGAGATATTATTAATTCTTATGTCATGTAGGAAGCTTTAGGTCATGAACATTTAGACAATTTAGTGATCTTTGAAGATTGGTGAACTTGGCATGCTGCATAGCAATCCTTCAGCAGTGAAGTTCCTACTTTGTTTATGCTCTTTTTCTACTTTCTGTTCCTTTTTATTTTAAGGAGTCTAAAGTTAATTATCTAACTTTGAAATGATTTTTATGCATCTCTTCATGAATCATAACAAGAAATTAATATGCCTTAGAGATTAGTATAAAATTTCTAGCGTTGAACAAATATTCTGATATGGGTTTTTGTGTAGGATCTACTTATGAGGCGAGCATGGGTCATTTTTTAAAGTTCTTCCCATTTCTAGGACCTATGGTTGTTGCTTAGAAAATTATCTCTGACAAGCTTTCTGTTAACTGTTTTCTTAAGAGAATTTTGGATGCTTTCTTATTCATCTTATATCCTTTAAATAGGTTGAAAACATAGAGGTTTTAGGAACTAAAATATAATATGAATCTGCTAACTTATTTTCCTACTAAAAATAGTCTTCTGAACTTCCTAACTAAGATAATTTCTCTTATTATTACGGAAACTTAAGATAACTATTGTAGAAACATAAAATAACTTCCTAATTAGCTGTTTTTAAGATTGGCAATAGGCCGGGTCAGGCTCGAGCTTACCCAGGCTTGAGCCTTGCCCAAAATTCAGGTTTGACCCGAAGCTCGATCAGACTTGAGGCTCCCAACTTGAGCCCAAGCTTGATCAAGCTTGGACAGCCTGATTGGGCCCAAACCAAGCCTGATTAAATATTTTTAAAAGAAATTAAAAATGACGCTATTTTCTTGAAAATTTTGGCTTTTGGGCCAAAATTTTCAATAAAAAAGCTCAAGCACTGTTGACTCTGGGCCGGACCAGGTCAAGCAAACCTTGCCAAGTCAAGCTATCACCATTAGCTCCTAAATACTCTCCTTGTATATTTTTTTCCCTTGAGGATGCTCTTGCATCTCATTATTCCGCTCAAGCTCTAACTCCAGACAGGTGTTCTCAAAATCTTCACGAGACTTGAGGATGACAACAAGTCAGACCGGGCCGAATAGGCTTTGTATGCCTTGAGCCCGACCTAAATTATGTTTTTGGCTCTTGTTTGGTTTAAGCCCAGACCCTAATGGGCTTTTGGTGGCTCAAAACCAAGATTGAATGCCATCAGCAATTGAAGCTGGGCTTTAGGTTCCAGTACAAAGAAAACCAAAATTGAGACTAAAAAAGAAAAAAAATGGTTTATGAGAGAGAGGAATAAACATGGTTCTTAAAGCTCTGGTACTATTAGAGAAACTTGAACTTTGACCTAGCAAACCTTCACCTTCAATGACTCTAATAGTAGCAATAAACATTCACACAAAACCCACTTCCTCATCTCCAATGACCTTTATGGAAGATGAGTTTTTTTACACAAATTACTCAGTAGACTACTTCGTGTATAGGATAAATGAGTGAAAATTAGTTGTGACAGCGGATTTGTCGGACAAAGGCACGAAGATATTCACAGTCCCAAATGCTAATTGTTGTCTTTGTGGCAATAAAAAATTCTAGAGTTGTAGTTACCAACACACAACATAAAAATATTAAAACTTTGATTGATACTTACGATCAGAAAGATCTTAAAGGAATCTAATCAAATAGATCTACATTATTAGGACGAAGTTGAGAAAGAGGAGATTTGGGTTTTGTAGAAATCGTCAAAGACAAATAAGAGAAGATACTAAATGATCAAGACATTGAAGAAATAGAATCCATTAAGCTTCTTCTCTTTCAAGCCTCTCAATGTTTTGGTAAGTTTCTTTTATAGATGTAGTTCAGTGAATGTAAATAATATAATCCATCTTCTACAATGTAAGTCATTTGGGTTCTAGACTAGGTTGAACCCAAAATGCTTGAACCTGAACTCAGCTTGAAGCCTAATTTTTTTAAAAAATTTGAGCCTAGCTGTTTTGGGTAGAATTGACAAATTTTGAGAAAAGAGGATGATGGAGGCATTTTGGGAGTTTTGTTAGGTGGCAATTAAGTTTGAGCCAAAACTCCCAAAAGGCTCAAACTTAATTG
>JAOSBP010000002.1:24978415-24995146 GCA_027563825.1 Erythroxylum mucronatum | reverse complement strand
TCAAGCGGCGATATCTTCTTTTTATTCTATTTTTGAGTTTTATTTGAGAGAGAGAGATGCGACCGAGAGTTATTTTACGTGAACCGGGCAGTTTTTTCCTATACCGGTTCACAAGTTTTTACCGGTCCGATCGTAAAATAAACGGGTCAACCACTCACACAAAATAAAGGTTAAACCGGACCGTTTTATTCTCCGGGTCACTGATTTTTCGGTCCGACCGGCCGGTTCGATTCGGTTTTTAAAACACTGGTTTGTTCTTCTGATGTCCCAAACGATTCTCGCATTACAGCGTGCTGTATCAATAAGGTCGTCGTGGTTGCGTAATATGATTTAGGACATTTTTAAACTTAACGAAGCTACTAATGTTGGGTTAAAATTGAAAAAAAATTGAAAGTTTAAGTATTTTATTGCTATTTTTTAAAATTCGTGTTAAAATTGAATAAAATTAAAAATTTAGACATTTTATTACTACTTTTTAAAGTTCGAATTATAATTAAAAAATTGACAAAAGATTAGATTTTTTTTTTATATAACAAACTTATAGAGCTTTAAATTATAATTGTTAGTTCCACAAAATTAATGAGTTTTAATAATAGAATGATATTCTCTTTCGAATAAGAATAAAATTTCATGTTTTCATTTTTTTCTTCTTTTAATTTCAAAATTCTATATATGTAATACAAAAATAACTGTAAATATTTTTGTTTTATATTTGACTTCTAATTAGTTATTTTCTTGATACAAATTTTTGTTGAAAATTGTAGTATTTAGAAAGTTATGAATATTTATTATTATTTTATTTAATGCTTTGATATAATACAATAAAATTATAATATTTTAAGTACTTTATGTTGTCTTTTATTTTATATTATAGTTATCATTTATATGTCAAATATGTGAAAGATAATATTAATATAAATAATTTAATATTATTATTTCAATTTTTATTATTATAATTTTTAGAGACAAAATTGATAACTATACTGTACAATATTATTTTGCAATTGTAAAAAATTTAAAGACTATTTTATAAATTTAAAAAATTATCCGAAGCAATCTAACACTCGTATCAGTACTGGCACAGTTCATAACATTGTCATTAAAAAAGTTTTCAGGAAAAAAAAACCTATAATAAGGACCTTCATCCCTCTTGACAAAACATTTTTTTATACGTAAATAACTGCAAGGGAAATCCTTTCTCAACCATTCACGTCTGAAAATTATGAATATCGGCTATTGGAGACAAGCAGTCATAGCTAGATATAAGTTAAGTCTAATTCACAATTCAAAACAACATGCTAAAATGCAGCATGGGCAAAGCACAAAAAGTACGGCAACCTGATAAGTTCCAGAAAAACAGGTAAGGAAATGTATAACTTGGCTATTGATTTTTGTAAAACGAATACAAGATAAGCTGGTTTCGAGGACCAGCAACCTCCCGCCTAGGGCTCACACACTCAACAATATACTCAATGCCCTCCTCTCCTCGTCTATTGCTTATTTATACTAAGAATCTGTTAGGAATAACAGATTCGGTTAGCTGACAACCAATCATAAGGTTGTCAGCCCCCTTCCCGCAACTAACAACATATCCGTATATATATATATATATATTTACTATATATGTAAATTCATTGCTGAGTTGTCCTGGTTCTACCATATTCATTAAGAGCTCTCTTTCTTTCTTTCCCAATTTCTAAAGGCTAAGTAAATGTGTGTCACTTTAGAAAAACTGAACACACTTAATTTTGTCCAGTTTCCTTCATGTAGTTTGAAAAGGATTAGTGAGCTATCCCATAAATGAAGTTTTTGATCAAGAAAGTTTTTGCATAACTGGGCAGGAAATGAGATGCATTTCCAGTAATAAAAGAAAATAGTTGGGGAGTCTACAGTTTGGTATATCTAGCTGTATCCATATTGGCTATTGATATTTTTGTCCCGTTCCTTTTTAAGTAGTTTGAAACTGGATCAGTGGGGTATCCCACGAATTGTTTTGCACAACTGTGAAGGAAAAGATGTGCGTTTTGAGTAATCATGTGGTTTTATCTGTATTGTGTACTGATAGAATTTTGTCCAGTTTCTTTTCAAAGTAGTTTGAAACTGGATTAGTGGGGCTATCCCATATATAAAGTTTGCGATCAATTGATTTTTGCATAACTGGGCTGGCAATGAGATAAATTTTGAGTAATAAAAGAAAATAATCTAGAAAATCTACAATTTTGGTACACGTGATCTTATTTGTATTAGCTATTGATAGAGTTTTATCTTTGCTCAGGAGAATGGTTTTAGGAAAGTTCTTTTACCATCATTATTTTCAATCATCTAGGATGGAGAACAGCATCAGTATCTTCAACTTATAATGTAACTTTAGCGAGAAAACTTACACAATTCCTAGTGAAAATAACTGAATGCTTGTTTGCTTAAAAAAACAAAAAACAGAATATAAGTTCAAACTTCAAACTTACTCTTGTATAATTCTGCTTGCTTGTTTTTTGCCATTAAGTCGGGCAATTTCATGGATACTTTTTCCAATTCCTTGCAGGCTGCAAGCTCCTTGGCTTGTGCTCAAAGAGGTTGGGTGAGCACTGATGTTGATAAAATTTTATGTGAATCTTGTGATACATGCCTGAGTTTCATTTTGTCATCGTCATGGACCACTGCAGAAGGTTTGCCATGGAGACTTTGCCTCTTCAAATCTTTTTCTTCCCTTATTATTGTGCATTTAGGGACACTTGACACATTCTACCCTTGATAAAAGATGTTTTTTATCAGTGGAAATTCTATTCTTTTGGAGCATTAAGTAGGTCGGATTTATGTTTTGAAGAGATGGATAACTTATCAACGTGATAACCACCTTTCTCTTTTGGATAAATTATCAAAGTGATAACCCCCTTTCTTCATTTTGTCTTATTTATGATAGAGTAAGATCTTATGATATCGATGTAAGGATTAAGCCAGGGCAATAAATGCCTACTAGTACTGGTTGTTCTCAAAAAAAGAAAGAAAAACTGTGAGAAAGATGTGGTTTGCATCTGTATGTTGAAATCACAATACTGAACTTTTTGCATATAAGATTTACTTACAACTTACCTGACTCTTTAGGCTTGTGGTCAATATCATGGAGTTAAAAGTACAAAATAACAATTGAGATGCCGTTTTTTACCAACCACTTATATCTTACTGGGTTTGTAAATTCTTTCCTGGAATTATGTAATACAATTTGTTTGTGGCCATGCTTTATATTTTTCCCTTTTTGTACTATCCAGAGGAGGATATGCATTTTGCTTAATTTTCCAAGTTAACGGGATGATATTGTTTATTTTATTACAGCTTTGATGTATGCATGCTGTTCTTTCCTTTTGCAGCTGATATGTGTTTGATTGTCCAAAACTGATTATGCCTGTCATCTTTCAGTATTTAGGGGTTTATAATGGTTGTCACCTTTGTTTTGTCAATTTTTGGGCTTTAGTTGAAAATGTTGGTGAAGCCTTTGCGAAGCAACTGGATGTTGGCCATAAAGCCAGCTGTCATTGGAGGGGAAATAGCTGCCCTGAAAGCTTGGTGCAGTTCCCTCCAACTCCTCAATCTGCCTTAATTGCAGGATTCAAAGATAGATTTGATGGGCTCCTGCAATTTCAATTTCTTCCTATTATTGCTGCATCTGCAATTGAGCAGATGCGGGCCTCTCAAGGGAAGCAGATTGATCGCTTTCTCTCCCAGTTGCCGAATTTTGCTGGTGTAGAAGGAGTTAAGTCAGACAGTCTACCAGAATTTGAAGCTTCTCGAGATTTGGCCCTCTGTTTATATTCTCATGTAAGATAAAATTATGCCCCTTTCCCATCTGGAATCTGCTGATTGATTCATTTACATAGTGTTTTTCTGCCTTTTAGTTTCTATTTGACTGTTTAGTTCATCTACCAGGCCCAAAGGCTTATAAGCCTTTGTGGATGGGAACCGAGATGGCTTCCAAATATTCAAGACTGTGAAGAACATTCTGCTCACTCGGCAAGAAATGGGTGTTCCTTTGGCCCTGCCCAGGCCCAGGTCTGTATTTCACATGAGCCGGTACCAAGCACAAAAGCTCACTCATCTTCAGGTAAAAAGGAAACTGAAAAGAAGAAAATGCTGGATGTAGATTCTAGATGTGACTTCAGATCACCTTTACTGGACTGTAGCTTGTGTGGTGCTACCGTCAGAGTATTAGCATTCTCAACTGTTCATCGACCTAGTCGATTTACTTCCAACAGCATAGATATTGCTGATCTTAGCAAAAAGATGGGATTGACACGTGGAGGAAGTGCAGCCAGTGGTGTCAGTGGTTGGGTTGCTGCTGATGATGCAGAGAAAGAGCTGACCGAAGACCGGGATGAAGTGGCAACAACAGATGGAGGGAAATTGCTGCAAAATACAGAAGTTGATCTGAATCTTACAATGGCAGGAGGTTTATCGTCTACTCAGGCAGATAAGACAGTAATGCCTGAAAACAGTCATAATGCAGACATGGGAAGGGATTTGATGATTGGCCAACCTTCTGGCAGTGAGGTTGGTGATCGTGTAATGTCATATGAATCAAGAGTACCTAGTTCTCGTAAACGGGGCTTTGAAATAGGTGGGAGCTCATATGATAAGCTGAACTTGATGATACAGCCGGCTGATAGTGTTGAAGGAACTGTAATTGATCGTGATGGTGATGAAGCTACAAATGGAAGACAGTTTTCTGCCGGGCCTTCAAAACGTGCTCGAGAAAGGGATTTCTTTGAAACCTTCTGTTCTCCATATCAAAGGGACTCATCTGGTGCTGGTCCTAGTCATTCAGTGGGTCTTGAGATATATGAAGATGGAAACAGAATTACTTCGTTGCATCAAGGAATTGATCAAGTTGTAGAAATTCCTTATGCTAGAGATTCAACACGTGCTTCATCAGTTATTGCAATGGATACAATCTGTCATGATGCAGATGATGACTCCATGGAAAGTGTTGAGAACCACCCAGTGGATGTTGATGATGCTCATTTTCCATCTTCCAGTACGTATGGCAATCTGGATGTGAATGAAACATCAGAACTCAATTATAGCAATCAGGCCCAGCAAAGTATCTGTTTCCAGCCAGCTGCTGATGCAGCCCCTAGTGAAATGGGTGTCAGTAGTTCAAATGATGCTGAAGAAAATTTTAATACTGAAACAATTGCGGCCTATGCTAAGGATGGGTTTAGTTTCGGCATTAGTGGGGGGAGTGTTGGTATGTGTGCTAGTCATGAAGCTGAAATTCATGGTGCTGATGTTTCTGTTTATAGAGCCGACAGTGTAATTGGTGATGTCGAGCCTAGAGTAGAAGATGCTGAAAATCAAGGTCAGACTGGTGAATCTGCTCCTGATCCTGGTTTAATGGATGAGATTGTCCCTGATGAAGTAATCAGGGAAGATCTTCATGGTGATAACCAGGAGATGCTATCACGATCCATGGCAAGGGCAGATAGTGGTTCAAAGATAGGTGGTTTGGTAAAGGCTGAATCTGTTGAAAGTGGTGAAAAGCCAAGTCAAAGCTGCAAGATAAACCTAGATACTAATGCTCGTCCATCTCATTCTTGCAATGCAAACATTTATTCAGGCTGTGAAACAACTGATAAGGAAGTCACAAGGGCTGGAAAATCGTCATCCACAAACAATTGCCTGTGTGCAGAATCAGATTATGTGATTACTAATAATATAGGTATTGAAACCCTGGTTCATAATGCAGTATCATTATCTCGTTATTTCCTGGATGTTAATCGTGCATAGAATGAATGAAGGGCAATGTTAGGATTTGTTCTACTTGTTGAGCATTGTACTGTGATGTGGGAATCCAGCTATGTATCTATCATCATACTTCTAGTTTCTTTCTGAAAAACATGCCTTTGCATGGTATTTGATTAATCCTACCTTTTGATATGTAGACTGCTTTGATATGAACCAAATTAAACTAGTCATTTGTCTTGAAACTTATTTGATCGTTCATCATTTTTGTTATTGCAAAATTCATATATGGCAAGATGTAAGGTTGTTAGTAGATATGAGATTAAGATTGCAGTTTAGTGGTGACTCGCATTGATCATGTTTCATTTTACCATTTGGCAGAATATTGTGGTCTGCTTTTGGTGTTGGAAGCGGTTTAAATATTATGTTATCATGTATATTTCAAGTGTGTATGTAGTGGTTTCGTAAACAATACTAGACGCGGATATGTTCAGTGGAAGTATTTGTTTGAGAAATAATATGGAGTTATGCCCCTCAATTTTGTATTTTCTTTTCTGCTGGCTATCTTGGTTAATGCATCCTATGTGTTGCGCAGGGCCTCCAGAGGGTGAAAGCAATTATGAAGAAAGTATGGAGTTTGATCCTATTGTTTGTCACAATCAGTTCTGCCCATGGGTCAATGGAAATGTAGCTGTTGTTGGTTCTAGCAGCCGTGGGTCTGGCGGCAATGCTGATGGTGATGCGGTCTGTGGGTGGCAGCTGACATTGGATGCACTGGATATATTACGAACTATGGGACTAATTCCAGTTCAGACAGTTCAATCTGAGTCAGCAGCTTCCTTGTACAAGGTTAGGGTCCTGAAAGTGGTGTCTTATTTTAAATTTTGGTTGTCAAGTTGGAGGGATCTTTTTGGTAGAATCTTCTGTGCTGTGTTTTCTCATACTGCTTTGTTGTCCATGTTATAGACAATACTAAATTCAATCTGTGATACAGGCTTCTTCCCTATAGATTAATAGGAAAACTCTTGTTTCATGAGGTTTATCAATTTGCTATTAAAAATTGTTAAGTCTTTAATTTTTTTTCGAAAATTAACAGATTTCATTATATAAATATATATACAGTCTAGAGTACAAAAAGTCTAGAATTATCCAAAAGATCTAGGTTACAGAGAGTTATGGTTCCTAGTATCCATCTACACCTTGAAACCAAAGGGACACTTGTGAGACCACTTAATCGAGTATTACTCCAATCCCCATCTGCTCTTCATGCTGCTTGTCAAATTTGTAGCTATTCCTCTTGCTAACATGGCTGATCTGCAGTGGAGGAAAATGTCCTGAAAAACCAACTCACTGCTTCTACTTGTTTGAAAACTTTGCAATTACGCTCTTTCCGTATGTAGTACACCAAGGCTGCCCAATTTAACTTGATTGCTTTGAGATTAGCTGCATTATGTACTCTAAGTTCCCCCAGCCAAGTAATGGTTTCACTCCAAGAATCCATTGGTCTGTCCATGTTGAGAATAAGGTGCATCTACCCAAACTTGTCTGATAAACCTGTATCTAATCGTCAGGTGTTCCAGATTCTCCAATTCAGTATTACATAACTCACTGTTCAAAGTGTTAATGGGGAACTTGATCTTAATTTTGTGTCAGTTGTGGGAATATTATTGGAGTATTTGTCTCTTGTCTTTGGTGCTTCTTTAGTATTCAGTTAAATGTATCTAGATATCTTTCCCTTCGAGTGCAGAACTTAACAGGATGAAAAATGGCTCAGTAATTAAAATGCATGACTGTTTTCCACAAATGCTTGTTTGCATTTTCTTTTGATTTATTTTTGATATTTTTCAGAAATCTTATCCAAGTTTCTGTATTTTCTCTCTCTCTATGTTGACTGAAGTTTATATTGTTGTGGATTATTACAGGATGATCATCAAATTCCTGGGAAAAAGCTCATTCAGCAGCATTCTGTTAGCAGAAGCCCCGGGCAGCATTGAGATTTATTCTGAATAACTAGGGTACTTGTAATTTTGGAGTGATAGATAATGTGCAACTTCAATGGATATTACATTTTGTTATTAGGATCTTGCAATTTCAAGTAATGGTAGATGGAAGCGCATTGATTTTTTTGTACCTGAAAAGTAGATGAGTTCAACTTCAATTTAGTATTATTCATTGCTCCATATGGTCATACATATTCTGATGACATTAGCCACTAGGATGATGCAAGTTAATTTTTGTTACAGGAGCTAACTTTTGTGCAAAAACTTCTTCCCTAGTAGCCCTTCTTGTGCAGTCTACACAGCGCTGACATCTAGAATGCATGAAATGCTTAGAAGGATTATTAATACGGTAGTATGCTAGCACAAACCCAATCCAACTGACATCCTTATTTTTGCTGTCTTCTACTGTGAGGCTAATGAGGATTGCCGTCCACCTATTGAGCCTATTATTCTCTTTTAGCTTCACCAGACGGAAGTATCACATCAGTCATTAGCTTCATCCAGGTTGCATGCCAAGATGCCTGCAATTCTTGCTCAGCGAAGGGAGACAAGGTGGCACGAGCTGCTATAGCTATGCTGCTAGTGACATGTTCAGATGCATTTACAGATTCACCATTTCTTGGTTGATCTTTAACTTATGCTCTTACCTTCTTATATTAACATCCATCAGTTCTCAACATCCATTTAATGAATGTTTATTTACAGCCTATTCTTCGATGCACCTTGGATGACCCTTTCTTTTTCAGTTATTCATCTATGTAGTTCAATATAATATGGGTTCCAACCAATAAGCAATTATAATCACACAGTCATACTTCAGCATGTCATTTACACAACAAAAATGTAATCATACTTCTGCATGTCATTTACACCACCTTCATTTTCGCGATCAGTCTACTTGTTTAAAGGACCAAGATCTTCTGTCCAATTTTTATGGTGTCTTATTGTGTCCAGTGAATCTTAACCATTCATTTATGCAAGTCTCGTATAGGTCTTACATAAATAAATATGGAACTCGTATAAATAAAGGTTGATATTCACTGGACACAACAAGACACCGTAAAATTAAAAATGCCCACTTTCGTTAATTAATTTGTAAGGAGCAGGTGGAAATGGTTTTTTATGGGATATTCTTGTGCAGTGTGCCACTTATCTGACCAACATCCCCACCTCTCAGTCCAGTTTTCCTACAATATCCTTAAAAAAAAAGAAACCGCAATAATCCATGCAATCTATTGTTATCCAATCAAATTTAGCTTATATGCTGACATGTCGTTACTATATTCTAATAAGTCTGATGGGATAATATTCTCTTCATCTTCAGCCTTCAACAACTATGTCAGCTACAGGAAGTAGAGCACTACACTCATCCATGTGCTTCTTCTCTTCCCAGAAACCAACTCGTCCACCCTCGAGTTCCCAGCATTCAACTGCATATTTATCTGTCAAACCCAAAAGCGTCCTTCATGACCATCCTCTCTACACGCCTGCCCACAAAAACATTTCCTTCCAAATCAAGGAAAAGATCCTCTGCCTTGAACTAATGGGTGTGGACTCTGGCAAAGCACTGTCCCAAAATCCCTCTCTCCACACTGCTTCTCTGGACTCTATCCATTCCGTTATTTGCTTTCTCCAATCCAAAGGTATCCACCAAAACGACTTGCCTAGAATCTTTGGCATGTGTCCTACAATTCTAACTTCCAACATCAGAACTGACCTCAAACCAGCTTTCGATTTTCTCTCCCAGGATCTTAAAGTCCCGGAAAAAAAGTTTAGGAAAGTCATCAAGAAGTGCCCGAGGTTGTTGGTTTGTAGTGTGAGAGACCAGCTTAAACCCTGCTTGTTTTATCTCCAAAGGCTTGGGTTTACAGATTTAGATGCATTGGCTTATCAGGACTCGGTTTTGTTGGTTTCTAATGTGGAGAACACCTTGATTCCTAAGTTGAAGTTCTTGGAAAGTGTGGGGTTTGCGAGGGACGAGGCAGTCGATATGGTTTTGAGGTGCCCATCATTGCTTACTTTCAGTATTGAGAACAATTACAAGCCGAAGTTGGATTATTTTGTGAAGGAGATGGATGGGAAGATGGAGGACTTGAGGGAGTTCCCACAGTACTTCGCTTTCAGTCTAGAGAAGAGGATTAAGCCAAGGCATATGGAGGTTGTAGAAAGTCAGACTGAATTGCCTTTGCCAGTAATGCTTAAAAGTACAGATGAAGAGTTCAGAAAATTGATAAGGCAACTGGATGGGTAGGTTCAAGTGGTTGTTGATTCCAGTATGTTTTCCATATGCAACCAAAGTTGAGTGTACACAATATCTCTTGGTGGTGGAAGACGAAGTACTTGACAAAGAAACACCTCAAGTGTCTTTGCCTTTTTCTGTACGTCATTGTAAATTCTAATAAATTGATGAATGGATGATACTGTGGTGCGTAGAATCCTTGATGGACTTGCCCTTGTAGGCTTCTCAGCTCCCATGATTTCAACAACCGTCGGTAAAGGAAGCTTGTCATCTTCTAGAGAAGTATTTAGAAGTTTGTAGTTAATAATTAGTTTCTTTTTTTTTTTTCATTTCTGTCCTGAACGTCTTACAGTTAATAGATTTGGTGATAAGTATTTAAAGATTTTTTTATCTTGTATATCTTGAAATGTATATAATAAGGTAAAATTATAATAAGGTTATAATTATGAAATTAATATTACATCTATTTATTATCTTTAAATTATTGTTAATTATTATTATATTAAGATTGAACGTTAATAAAATATAAAAAGATTAATACACGTTATATTTTTTCTTATAAAGTAGTTGATCTCATATGTTAAAGTATAAAGATATTTAAACAAATATATGAGTGTTTGTTAGAGAACAAATTCATTTAACTGACCTAATATTAGAAATCCATTTGTAACATTACTTGTATGTCTATAAAAATTATTATTGTAATAATTGTATAAGTGATCTTTTAACTTGAGGTTTTCAAAGTTATCTTATGTAGAGATTGCTATGTTTTGATACTACTTATGATCTATCTAATTATAGGTCGTTAAATTGGTAGTCATTAGATGTAGTATAAATTATATAGAGGTAATTGAATGATTAAGATATGATTTATCACTCTAAAGTAATTAAGGAAAATATTATGTTGTTCTCGATTAGTATTGATATGGAAAATCCTTGGTCAAAGTATAATAACGTTTTATAAATTGTTTACAAATATCATTAATTGAATCAGTAGCAAATGACGGAGAACTAATGTGGTTGCACTCAAAATAAAATAAAAATTAATTTCATGCTCTATGTCTAATCGAAACATTTTATGATGAAAGGAATGAATTATACAGAAAAAATCATGCACGAAAAGATTAGTTAAAACCACTTTAATATTTCTAAATATTTAGTTGATCATGATTTGTTGGAAAATACTAATCTCGATCTATAATTCTAAATTGCTTAATTGGAGAATTAAAGATAAATTAAAAGGAATTTTAATTTACCTAATTCTAATTATGAATTAGAATTAGAATTTGTAATTATTGTCAACATATTTAGAAACCTAATGGGTCTAACATAAAGAACGGGTTAAAGAGAGTAAAGATATTTTAATCAAGTGGGACTTGATTGTAAAGTTTGAGAAACTTTATGATTAAGTATGAGATATTTAATAAATAAAGATTAATATAATGCATCGTATATAGTTATTGCCTTGATTAATCGATTTTTCTAAGTCGTAATGCTACTACCTAATTAAATCTAGAGATTGTATCCTAAGTTATTTGGTGGTTAGGTTTAATTAACGATCGTATCTTGATTAAACAAAACCTAAGAGAAAACTTGGGTTAATTATTAACCCACAATTAATAGTTGCTGTGAGAGGTTAGAAAACAACAAATCCATGAAATATGTTTAATTAGGGTGTAGGTAGAGATTGAACCAAAGAATTGAGTCATTACTGAATTCTCCACTTTTATCATTTTTTGCAGGTTTTCTTTAATTTATTTTCATTAGGTTAGTTTCATTTTATTTTCTTATTCCAAAATCCAAACCCCCTTTTTCCTAAGCACCAATTAATTTCATTTCAACAACTTTTCACACACTCTCTGTGGCATCGACCTAGACTCACCACTGTTATAATAGTAGCCTAGTTATTTTATTTTAATTAGCGTTACGACGCACTGTCACTATGTCATTGAAACATTCACATAAATATAAACACTGTAACATCTTAAAACAAAAACAAAAATTTTACATAACGCAAACATAATGAAAACCAATGCAATGCATATGTAAAGTCAGGGACAAAAGATAATGCAAATACATACATAATCTTTAACTGTGAATGTGAATAGTCTTACCTTGGTTATTGATACAAAGGTCACCTTTGGGACTCGAACTTTCACCGAAGTCTATCGCCAAACACCTTTTGCACGGCAATCTCACTTAGATCCGTTTAAGCAAGATCCAGCTCTCAACAAACTCTCGAAGTGTTTACCTCGTACACACTCAAAGAAACAATGCTAAAGCAATAAGAACAAAGGCAATAAGGAAATACAGAGATACGGTCAAAACCCAACTTTATATACTTTCCCTCAAAAAAATACAAAGAATGCTCTCTCTAATCAAGTGAGTAGAGCAAAGCTCGAATGAGCTATATATAGGCATCCTAACTTGCCTTCCAAGTTACATTCAGAATCCCACTATATCTGAACTGCCTATGTCGTGCTAGATCACTACTATCCTTATCCTTATCAGATTATATCACGTGTACCAATTAGATGACACCCCCATCTAAATAAGACTCTAACTGATAAGATAAGATAATAACAAGATAGAGTTTACATCCCACTAGGAAACTAATATCCGTGTCCTCGAAGAACTCTACTGTCTTTAGATGTTTAGTTCCACGGTAGCTTTAACTCCTCGTCATCGCCACATCATCCAATATCTCTCCATGATCTCTATCCGCTGATGATGCAGTGTGATCTCACCAAAGCCCACGAAGCACATTGGCCTGATCCAATGCTTCCCACAACAAGTCCGTTAGTCATGGTCCATTCATCCGAGCGTGGCTAAGTCCTTTGTTCGTCAAGTCCTAGCCTGGGTTGCGTCAATCTCCACAAGGTCCGAGACTCTACCAAAATTTGTACTAAGTCCGATCTCACTCGCCCACGTTTGCCGTAGTGTTTTCGCATGCCTCCCTCATACGTGAATCCAGCTAACCTCCCCCTAAGGCCTCTCATGAAGGTAGCTAAGAAGTGCTCCGAAACTTAAGGGTCTAACAGTTATATCCTGTAATAACTCATTTCCTTTACATGTTGGACGGTATATTTCCTTTGTAATTTCTTATGTTTTTTCTGTGTTCTTAGTGTTATTTTGTAGGTTTTCATATAGAAGATGGCCCTAGATTGAAGCAACTCACACGAAGGTCTGACCTAAAGGGAAAAGTGAAGGTTCTAAGCAATGGCGCACACAATTGGGCCATAGATTTTGAAGCTCCATTCCTTATCTTCTCACAAGAAGAGGGTGAGAAATTCCAAAAACTTCGCTCTATAATTCTTGTTGCACCTCATTATTTTTATTTCCAAATTTTGGAAGAATAAGGGTTAAAAAATACAGTGGAATCTTTGAGTATAAGAATTAAATAGGAAAAGTTCATTATGATTACGTTGTGTATGAAAAACTTACTATATAATTCTATACTACTCTTTGTAATTATAAGCCAAACAAGTTAGACAATTTTTGGTTTAGACTAAAAAGGGAACCATGCAACTTAGATCATAATGTTATGGAGGATATATTTGGATTCCCAAAAACCAAAACAATAGAGTCCCGTAAAGATTTTAAGGCAAGCATATATTGGAAGAAATTGATTGGCTTAGAAGTGTTTAGACCTCACAATGCACCAAATTATGTCATTAGGATTTTAGAACACTTATTGCTTCATAAATTCATGTGTCACACAAATTTTCGAAGAGTCAAAGTAATAAGTGTTCTAAAAAGGATTTATTTTTACTTTGGTTTATGGACAAAAAAGTTAAGTTCTACACTTTTACACACATCTTCCACACAATAATTACATTAATTGCTAAAAAAATAACTATTTAGATATGGAATTCTTATTAACAACATTGGCTTAATACCATGATATTTTTGTTTCTAGACTAACTTCTATTTCTCGTGAGTTTTTCAATAATACACACTTAAGGAGGGCAAAAATCATAGTCATAAGGTATAACTCTACGATCTAATCTCCTAATTTGTGGTTAAGCAAAGGAAAGGATAGACGAGTATTCAACCCCAAAATAGTAGCATCAAGAGGAAACATTGAGTGAAAAATCCATAGAAGAAGAAGTGTGGGAGAAGTTGCTTATAAAAATTGAAGATAACAACAAGAAGTTGGAGGGATGAATGGATGCCACGGAAGCACAATTGTAGCAAGTACTGTGATAATAGCGCTACCAAACAAAGGAATTGTTGAATTATTTTGAGGTGCAAGGTGTCTAAGTTTCTTCTCCAACACCACCACCACCATGATTAACATAAGTGTTCTATATATATATATATACACACACACTAACCTGTTGGAGTTATGTAAATATAGTACCTTGGAAAGCATGTGTATTTACATATAACTTAATCTTCTTCAGTTACAGTTTTGTAATGAAAATATTTATTATTAATAAAACAAAAGATTTTGGTTTTGATGAGCATTATATATCTAGTCAAGGTACCGAGATTATTTTGTAAGTAATATATATATACATAGAGATGCATGAGAAATATGTATATTATAAGAATCTAAAATAATGGATTCACAGTTGAATAATCAAGTTGGTCGCTTGATTATGGTTTACACTGTAGTGTTGCGATTTATCTCTATATAAGTAAAGGAGTTTACTTCAAGGGAATAATGAGTTTTATATCATGATAGTAGTCGACTATCGATAATGGCACTATTAAATGAATCTAGAATCAAGTATGTTTTCAATAATAAAGTAGGCCATTACTTTAGTCTTAAAACATACATTTAACAACCTTGGCTTAATACCATGATATTTTTGTTTCTGGACTAACCTCTATTTCTCTTGAGTTTTTCAATAATACACACTTAAGGAGGGCAAAAATCATAGTCATAAGGTATAAAACTCTACGATCTAATCTCTTAATCTATGGTTAAGCAAAGGAAAGGATAGGCGATATCATATTCAGCCCCAAAATAGTAGCATCACGAGGAAACATTGAGTGAAAAATCCATAGAAGAAGAAGTGTGGAAGAAGTTGCTCATAAAAATTGAAGATAACAGCAAGAAGTTGGAGGGATGAATGGATACCTTGGAAACACAATTGTAGCAGGTACTGTGATAATAGCGCTACCAAACGAAGGAATTGTTGAATTATTTTGAGGTACAAGGTGTCTAAGTTTCTTCTCCAACACTACCACCACCACGATCAACAGGCAGGCTAGGCCCAGGTTAACCGAACCATAGGCCGAGCCTTGGGCTCTGAGGGCCCAAGTTGTCCAAGCCTAGCCCGACCCGAGGTCCGACTAAGGGTGACAAAACAATGTTGTTTTTTGATTTTTTTAAAAAAGTAATAAGTCGGGTTCAGCCGACTCGACCTACCTTAGGCTCGTTAGGTTGGGGCTAGGCCAAATTGTCTTCCCTACATTGCTATCACATGTTTGCTGCAATGTTGCGAATACCATACCGAACTTGGTAACGGATTGAGTTCTGATACAGTACTAGTCAATATCGGGTATCGTTTCGAGTAATTTTTTAAATTTATGAAATAGTCTCTGAATTTTTTTAAAATTACAAAATAGTCTATTATCATATTATACAATTATACTATATATTCTTAACCCTGTCTCCAAAAATCAAAATAATAAATAATAATCACAATTAATATGAAATAACAATAATTTTCAGATATTTCAAATATAAATAATGACTACAATTTATATGAAAAAGACAATCATCATCATACAAATATAAAATTAAGAACAATATAAAGTATTTAAAATATTACAATTTCATTTTTCATTATATAATAAATAATAATTACATCAAAACATCTAATAAAAAGAATAATAAATATCTTTAACTATCAAATTATTACAATTTATAACAAGAGTTCGTAATAAGAAAACAACCAAGTAAAATTGAAGCTTGAAACAAAACATATATTATTTGATTTACTATCAATTAAGCATATAATTTATCACTAAAATTATAAATATCTTAATTTAATATAATTTATAAAATTAATTTAATAATTATTAATATGCGTAATTAAATTTAAAAATATTTTTAAAAATATATATTTCAAATAAAATTTGATTTAATAACTAAAAATATATAAAATAAATATTAGTTTATAAATAATAATTTTTAAATTATTTATATAAAAGATTAAAGTAAATTCAAATAAAATAAATATTATATAAAAGATTAAAGTAAATTCAAATAAAATAATTTATTTTTAAGTTTTTTAATGTATAATTATTATTAGTAATAAAAATATTTATTTTATTTTTAAATAAAAATTAAAAAATCACAATAAAAATTTAACTAAATAACTAATTAAAAAAGCTTTGGAAAAAAGAAAACAGGAGTTAAATTTTTTAAAAATTTTGAAAATTTTGCTAATTAATCTCTATATTTTTCAAATTTTTTGGTATTGACCGATATATGGTCAATATTATAAATACCAACTGGTACTAGATAAAATAGGCTAGTGCTGACCAGTATTTATATCCGATATATTAATTTTTTTTTGGATTCGAGGAAACCCCACAGGCGGGCCAAGCGGGCTCACCTCTCAGAGGGCCAAGTGACTACACTCCAGCAGAGGACCAAGCGGCTACACCCCATCACAGAGGACCTCACTAGTTCTCCATCTATAGGTAAAACCCCGGCTGCCCTAGGCTCTTACAAGAGGGGCTAGCAAGGAATCGAACCTGGGACCTAACCGAAGTCAAGCCCCGCTCTCAACCATCTAG
>JAOSBP010000002.1:24931482-24956822 GCA_027563825.1 Erythroxylum mucronatum | reverse complement strand
GTGCTTTATTTTATGAATTATATATGTAATTTTCATACTTATTTAATGAATTATTATTTTATATTTTCAGTAGGCCTTAAGGAATTTTTTTAAAACTATTATCTTATGCATTTAACGAGGTTATTATTTTATCCCATTGACCCAAGTCGAGACCGGAGAAATTTATTATTTAATCGAGATTATTAATTTATCGAATATTCATTTATCGAAGTTTTACTGTAACAGCTTCTTTAATAAATAGTACCTGTGTACTAATTTTAGGCAAAGGAAACTTATCATCCTACAGGAATGCATTTAGTGGCTTGTAGTCTATCATCACTAGACGTTTCTTTCCACATTTCTGTTCTGAACGCTTATTGACATAGAACACTTAGCAAGCCCAATCTAACTTTGTGGGCTCAATTAATCCATAATCTAGGAGTTGGCAAAAAATTTTCTCTAAGCATTTAGTCTGATGAATATGTCAAAGAGGTTTGTCAACATTATCAATAAGAGATCTTATCGATTGTTTTATAGTAGTTGTCACTACTGCCTCCGATATCTCCGCAAACGAAAAATCAATTTCTAGACAATTAAGGCCGATCGCTTGAAAAACACAATGCCTATTGGTTTTTAACCAACACTCAAACAAGCAAGAAAGCCTGAACTTTGGGGAGTACCAGTGAACCTGCCTCCATAGCAATCAAATGTGTTTATGGGTTCTGTGCATTGGTTAACTTTGGTTAGATTTGGGGAGGACGTGTCTGCTCTTCATTACGTCTTTGCTGCACTACATGCTTCCTATGATGCAGTCTAGATCAAGGAAAAATCCCGAACAATTTTATTACTGTTAGATTCACTAATATTCTTCATCCTAGTTTTCTGCTCTTGATTACTTCATTTTCTATGTTTGACCATTGCAAGAGAACAAACCAAACCCCTTACCAGTTGTTGCTAGATGTATTAACCACGTAATAGAACAAAATGCTTAAGAAAATAACTCCCAAGCTTACAAAGCCCAGAAACGAAAATTTTGATTAAGACAGTAGCTTACTGGTTTCCAGACGTTAGCACTCAGGACAAATGATGACCTTTTTTTTTTAATGAAGTCAGTTCAATCGTTTATGAAGGTTCTTAAAATGAGGTATGATAGAGGAATATGATCCGATTTCGTCCAACTAAAGTTGTTGCTTCATGCTAGAAAAAACGAGAAAATTGAATTTCAGCTTGACAGGGTAAATTCAGAGAGGTCTTCTCACATAGCATAGGTAGTCATAGCCATTATAATATACAAAGACTGAGGCCTCAGGCCTCTCGTCAGCAATACACAACAAGAGGCATGGCATGAACACCAAAGGCAATAACGTCCAAGGGGCAACAATTCCTGAAAGGTGTGACTGCTTGCATAACCACAAGCCTTGAGAAATTGCTACAACTTTACATGAAGGTTTATGTCTCAATTTTAAGAAGAGAATTGAGGGATGTACTATTGAAACGCTGAGCAAGGCCTCGGATCAGAAGGACAATGACATCCCGCATATGTCGAGAATGAACCATCAAGTCTATCTCATTTTCACTGTCAACCACAATCCTTAGCCGATGCTGTTCATTCCGGAAAAGCTCCACCTGGTAAATTTGTATTATATGAGAAAAGCAACATAGCTTTGGTTTTCCATGATAACCAAAAACAGACACCACAATGCAGCAGAACTGGATTTAGCGGTTAAAATATTGCACACTGCACCATACAAATCAAATTGATTATCGAACAACCATACTCTTTTATCATCTAGTGACACAAGTAGATTTGGAATTCCATCCTTAAGACCCACATTTTAGATGCGGCTAAGGTCACTTGGTCATTGGCTCTGATACCACAACCATGCAGTGGTACAAAAGGTGGTAACTTGTATTGTTTGAGATGGGTTTTATTTAGCCTTCTTTTCTAATTTGGACATAATTCTCATCTTCATTCAATTACGAAAGTATATGTAACTTCATGAATAGAAACTTATCCTTGGTATATGAAATCAGTGGAAATCATAGTACTGAGCAAGTTTTATGCAGTTACTGATGATTATCATGCAAAGCTTTTCACTTGTAGAAGTTAACAGGTTAACTATAAAGCTAATCACAAATTCAGAAACCTACGTGAAATGGAGGAGCATAACTTCCACGAATTTCAGTAGTTGGAAATGATGTCTTAGAACCAGGCTTTACAACCTTGACTCTCTTTCTATTAACTTCTACGATTCTTCTCTCAAGACCACCCTGTCCTGGAGTCTGCAATATTGACCAGAACTATGAGACTATCTTCTCCTTTATTTTTGGAATATTAAATAAAAGTTGCATCGATTTGCAAGTACTCGGGAAGAATCATAACCTTTTTAAGAGACCGATCCTTGTCACATAATGCCTGTACAAAAAGAATAGACGAAAGTGTGTCAACAATGAACACAAATTTTACATCTATCAACTATTTGATTAAATTCTAGAATCACTTTCTAGTTATTACTTAACAACTTTTTGCATAGAAGTTCTGAGATAAAGCTAAAATGTGATAAAATGAAGGTTTCTATATCATATCAAGGGACTCGTTATGTATTCCGATGAAGACAATCGTGAAGAAAAAACAAAAATACAAGAAAATATAACATGTAACAAGATAAATAGAATAAAGATTATACACCATAACGTTTAGAAATAAGTACCTCAAACTTCATTGATCCAAGTTCAAGCTTCTGCTTAACCTCTTTAAGAACATCAGGCTCTGCAGGTCACATAACAGACATTTAGACACCAGAAAATGAAACTTTCACTGGATTGAGTCCATGAATCTCAGAAAGGAATGTTGAGTCTCCTTTCTCTGCATTCTAATTTCGACTTTCATAATTTGCTCTTTTTATATTGTTACAAGGTTGGTTAACAAAAAAACCCATACATCTCTTGGAGTTTATGTCCCTATAACAAGAATTAGAAACCCAAATGGTCAAAACTAATAGTCGAAATCAAGCATTGAATCAACAATCATTCAGCTGTGTCATAACCACAGGAGCCAAACAATGGAGAAAATCAAGCATCATATGAGAATTAAGCTCACCAACAGCTATTGGCTCTGTAGAAGCAGACACCGGTTGCCCCTCAACACCATCCTCTCTAACAGGAGTATAAATGGCTACTAACCTGTAGCCCACATCATCTACATTGGCCTCATACATCCTTCCTACCTCACCTACAACGTGATCAATTTAAGGAATATTTAGTTAAAATAAGGGGAGAATCACCAATTATTACACTGATATATAGCCATTTCAGGAATCACTATGCTGTTAAAATGTGCAAGCAATTGACCTAACAAACCAACTAATTCAAGGTAAAAGCAGGCTGATTGATATTAAAGTGCCTGAAAGTTTCCCCTTTAACTAGCTATTACATGCCGGCTTCTATGGATTGCAGACAAACCCTTCAATTTGGGAAAAAGATGTGTTTTAAAATTTTATTTTGAAGAAATTAGGGCATAAAGCCACTAAGGGCTAAATTTCTATATGTTATTGCACTATATAATCTCTAAAAAAGAACGTATCTCATAATAATTATATTCATAAATATAGTTATATTAAATACTTCTAAACAAGCTTGACTATCGAATTGTTGTATGCAAATTCTGCCATAAGGAGAATTAGGTACCAATTTTTGACATTGACTCTAACCAAATATCTTAACAAGTCCCCCAAGCTTCTATTTACTACTCCGTTTGTCAATGGAGTTGAGGATGAAAAGAACTTGAAAATTGAAGTTTACTGTTTAATGTTTTCCTTATAATTCTCCAAAAATTACCCATAAACTTCACATCACGGTCAAAGGCGATGGTTAAAGGTAATCCATATAGACATACAACCTCTTTGAAGAATAGTTTAGCAGTGAACAACATCATTAGTCTTGACCAATATATTTGTAAACTGTTTCATAACTAAACTACATGGCTTCTCTACAACATAGGCATCAAGAACATACGTATTGCTGCTTCTTGTAGTCAGATGCACTAACTTGCCATCATTATTGAATTTTGACTTTACAAGTACACTTATAGCTTCTCTTTATTCCTATGTTGTACTCATTCAAGTGTACTTCTCCTTCATCAGCCACTACAATACAATCTTCCTCAACAACACCAATGATATCATTAAGTTTTGAACCAAAAGCTCTGGAACCCCATGTAGTTGCTGGTTAATCTTTTCAACTCCATGTTCTGTTATTTTAGCTTGATGTCCTATTCTTTCAACTTGTTGCACTGTTGCCTCAACCTACTGTTTAAGTGTTTGAACTTCTTGTTCAATTGTTTCACCTTCTGGGTTTGCCAAAGAATCCACTTCGTTCTGTTTTTCTTCATCTTTAACGCTTTGATCATCTCCTACTGTCAAACTCTCCATGTCATGGTCATCTTCCATTGCCAAACTCTCCATATCATTAAGTATTTGAGCATCTTCAACATATAGGCTCGAAGATTCGAATTGATTTACTAAATTTGAGGAATCAAAATCAGTACATGATTTTTCAGCAATGATTTTCCTGTATGTTGTGTGTTGTTGCTCAATATCAATTCCATTTTTTTCTTATTACCATGTTCAACATCAAGTATAGGTTGTTGGTATACTTTTTTCTTGTGAGAGTTTTGACTTTGAGGGCATTTATGTCAAGGTTGTGTAGCCTCTCCAAAATTTGTAGAATATGTTTTCTTATGGGAGTTGTTACATGTAAGATGGTTTTGGGGGCACCATGTGAACAAGGATCATAGATGCCTAATTTTTTTGCAATACTAAGTATTTCATCTTGCTCTAGGTTGCTAAATATTCTTCCACATGCCCTTCCACTACTGTCACCATTGTGAACCAAAGCTCTCATATCAAATTAATGTAGGATAAATAGAAGAATTATTAACTAGTAGCTAAAAATCACAAAATTAGGAAATATGACTAATATTAGGCTACTAGAATATCAAGTTTTAGGCCTGGATTTCAGCTAGAAATGTTGAAATTTTAGTTTTTGTATAGTTGCATTTTATGGTTTGATTGCTGGAAATTTAGGCTTAATATTCAGGGTCTAATTAGGATTTCAGGGTTTAATATGGCTGAAATTTAGATTAAGTTTGCTAGAATTTAGTGAGGAACATAAACAATGGATAGTAGGAAAATAGGAATCACCCTTAAAATCTAATAATCACTATTAGAAGAAAACATCACACCTTCTGGTTAAAAGCTCAAGTTTGTAGAAAAATTTCAGGTTCCTATTCTTGATGAAGAGTTGAATACACACAAATATATATATAGTTCTTAGAATCCTTACTCTAGTAGAAAAAGATTCCTAATTTAGATCCTATTATAACAGAAATTCTATAAGTCCTATACAACTAGGATAGCATATCTAAAATAGAATAACATAAAACAATCTAAAATTCAACCCTTACTTTTGATGTCAGCTCAAATCTCAAATCTCATTCCACCAAATTAAAGCTGTGTGGTTGACTAATCTTCTCTTTTATTTCTTTTATAGACTTTTTAAGTTCTTTTGCATCACATAGGCTTCACAAAGAAGAAACACCAGAAGTAAGTGTTTAAGAAAAGAAGATGGCAACAATGACATTACACAAATATTAATGCTCGAGAAGGTGGCAAAGAAATAAGGTGGCAGGAAGGAAAGGGGAAACTGATGATGAAAGAGTGTGACGTGGAAGTTGACTGGAGAAAGAAAAATAAAGGACGATGGAGATGGTGACACTGGAGTACATCAATATAAAGAGAGGTAGGCATATTGTGCATGATCTAGGTGTGATGGAGTGATTGATGCTCCTGGCTATAGAAGAAAGAAATAGAATAGTGGGAGAGAGAGACACGCAGTGCGTGCAACAGGAGGAGATGTTCTGTTAAAGAAAAAGGAATAAACACTTGAGAAATGGGCTTTAAATGAGTGAAAGAATTACAGTTTTAGTTAAAACTGGCTCTGCTGCAATGTCAACTGTAAGGTTCTGTTGGCATACCTTGTATGGATATTAGATCAGGACTGCCAATCATTGATCTCAGCCATTGTATTCTGCTTTTTCCTTCTTTACCTCCACTGTAAATGCCTCGAACTGCATACAAATTGGTGTGAAATCCACGCCCTTCTATCTCCAGCTTTTCAATTTTCGGCATCCCTACAATCAATATTTAAACAAATTCAATACACAATTATAACAAACTATGAAGCTTATTATTTTTAAACAGACAAAAGACCTGGCAATATAGCTGCAGTCTCAGAGAATGCTGGCATACTTGACCTTCCAAACACATCATTCACTATACATTCACATCTCACATGTCTACCTATGTCCTCGAACCGCACTTTGTAAGAGCAGGAACGCTGAGAAGGTAGCGGCACAAAGTTGTTTTTATCTCCAGTCACTGAGGACAAAAACCTGCACCATGTTTTTCAATGTCAAAATGTAAATAAAGAAGTGACTATGGTATCAGCATTTAGTGGACAATGTTTGTTCAAAATAAAAATCTATTTGAAAAAGTGAACTAAATGTATTCTGTACTGCAAAAATAAATAAATAAATACAACGCTAACAACCTAACACCACTTTGAAATACTGCCTTTTTGTCTTCAACATGTTGATGACACTAACCATAAAAAAGGCACCGTAGAGCAATAGCTATCATTAAAGCATACAAGCAACCTATGCCATAAACGAATCTGTCGAATATTTAGTCCTCAAAGTTAGGAGTTAATTTCCTATTTTGTAGATATTAGGATATCAGTCTTTATTGTCTTTATTGTGTTACTAGTTTATAGGTGATAGTTTCCTTATTTAGTTATGTAGAAGTGTGTATATATATCATGTACCAATTCTGATTTTAAACAAGAAGATTAATTCAATCAGAATCCAATTTACATACCACTGGTATCTGACATCTTTTTTGTACTTGCTCCAAACAATTTGTTGTGTATTACTTGTTGGGATCACTTCAACAGCAGTAAGTACATCACCTTCAATTGCCTTTCCAGTGAGAGCAAGGGCTGCAACTGTTGGAAGCTCTGGAAGCAACAAGAATATCCAATTCAAAGTAACGAAACTTCCAAGCATCATCACTTGGTTAGTAATACATAATTCCAAGAAACAGTTGGCTGACCTGGGAGAATAACATCAGTTGGCTCAGAAAGTCTAAGATCTCCAACAACTGAATCAGAGCGAACTGGTGTGTACCTATGAGAAACATTTGGCTCAATTTGTTTGAATAGATGCACCAGATGAACTTTAACCATTTGGAATAATGTGATATCATATCATGGGCCTAATTTATAGAATACAAGGAAAAGAAGAAATATGAAGCATTTCCTAGAAGATTAAAAGGATATCTAATGTCTTTGACAGCAGACTGAACTACTCTACTTTAAGCTGGTAAAATTGTAACTATCGACAATGAAACAAAGTAAACGCTTACCCAAACAGCAAACGGCAATTGTAATCTGAGTCTGTGGCTTCATATGTTTTGGAGTTAGCACCATTTATGAGGATAATAGTTCCATCGTCAGTTTCTCTATACCAGCTGAAGAGGCTTGGCCCCTCATGACCACCATAATACTTCCCTTCCCCAAAATAAACACCACAAGACAACTCCTTGACACACACATTAGTGACTACTGGAAGAGCTGCAAAAAGTAAAGAGCAAGAATAAATGCATTAATCAATGCTGGCATAAATCAGCCATCAATCTGCTTAGAATCAAGAAAACACATACAAAAAGTGTTAGATATGACAAAAGAAATGATCAAAGCAAGGTAGAGACACATCAAGTCCACCACAAAGTAAGACACAGAAATAGTTAAAGCAACGTGTTTCTGGGTCATATCATTGTGTCATGCAGTAAGTTAAAGCCTGCAGACAGTCAAATGATAGTTCAGTTGCACATTCCAAACAACAAAACTATAAAGAATATATGTTTCATATCATCTAATACTAGAAAGGATTTTGGAAAATATGGAAGGATATCTAGTACCTGGGGTCACTGGAGATTCAGAAATTACAATTAAAGGCTTTCCGGATTTACCATCTTCACGAATGGGCAGCCAATAGAGAGCCAAATAAGCCCCTACATCATCCAGTGATGGACTATAGATCCTGCCACAGGAGGGATAATTTCAAGATTGACCTGACAACATGTACATAAATTAACTCAAATCTTAGAACTTCGTAAATTATAATAGAACTTACATTGTTCTACCACATGTACCAACATTGTCACAACTACTAGGTAGATCCATCAATGCAGATTCAAGTAGCTTTTCCTTGGTTCTGTACCATATGTACTCTCCAACACCTTCCTTTCCACCGAAGTACCTCTTCTGGGGGACCAGTTCCTCATCCTCACAGCAATCAGGAATCACAAGTTCCAAACCCACAGGATCCGCTGCTTAAAATCATTCAATGAAGCATTAATCATATTTTACAACAAACATATTCCTGACCAATTGAATGTAAAAACAAGGAATATGATTTTTGAAGGTGCAAAATGGCCAGTGATAGGCTGCACATAATGTGCAGTATCAATTTGGATACTTTATTGATACTTCAAGCTAATAATAATACAACTTTAATAACTAAAGAACTAAATGCTAACAAGCAATATCTCTTTTAGAATATAGTAGTTTGGCAATGTAATATTTTTAATAAATATAACGTTTGAATGTGTTTAACTTTTCAAATTTTTGAAAAACCATAAAAAATACTATCTAATACTGGACCATGAATAAGACAATAGAACCCAACTCCTAATTCAGTAAGCATTGCAAAGTAGTTGAAAAATAAAGCTTATAAGGGACATTGTCCATAAAAATGTCATCAGGTAATACGTGGTTCTATCAAAGAACTGGATATACAATCAGCCAGTATATAACACTAGAACTTGGTGATCTTAGTATCAAATCCTATATAAATGATACATTTAAATCCCACTAATAAGGTGCTTCAGTCAAATATATATATATATACAAATAGTCCCCCATTTGCAAGCCAACAAATAACATCCAACGTACAGTTCAAAAAATGTCCAAACACATGTAAGCTTTCAAACAATTGCTTTCAAGGAAAAGTGAAAACAAGTTCTTCCAAGATAACAAAAAGCTACCTTCTTATGAAGCATTATTATTGCAGAAGCTAGACAACAGTATAATCAGATTCAGAGTGTACATCATTTGGCTATGTCTCACCAGAAGCCTTAATTCAGCAGAAAGTGTACTTATGTATTCTAATGGAATAGCAGCAAGAATGTGAAACAGAGAAATAATATTCTCAAGATAAAAGTTTCGTGGATCATCAAAGTACAACCCACCAGGTAAGATGACATCAGAGATTCTGCTTTTAGGACTTCCTTGAACACCATCTTTTCGCACCGGAGTGTAAACAAGTTCAATACAGTTTCCAACATCCTCCAGAGTCAAATCCAGAAACTCTGCTAGAACATTTAACAGCTTGATTTATTTTTGCCTTGATTTATTTTTGCAAAAATAACTCACATAATGAAAGGCCATATTTTAAGAAGAGCAATGCTAAATCAAATATCAGAGGATATCAATCTTAAATATCAAGTAGGTGTATGACTTATTCCCTGTTCCACTATGTAGAGAATGAATTCCCCATCTTTGTTTCTAATAGATGATAGCTTTCAGTAAAGCGAGAAGGCTTAGTTAGAAGGAAAGAAAAAGAAAAGCACTTTCTAGAGATACTATCTTACTTTAATTTTAGTTTTTTCATTATCAAATTAAATTACTAAGGCTCAACAATTTATTTTGCCAATAACTTTTTACAGCAAAAATATTATATTTGTCCTCTCCAACTCAATCTCTGATAGATTCAGGGAACAGTTTTTACATATATTCCACTCAGTCTCAGGTCAAAGTAAAGCAACCCACCTTCAGAAGATAATTTCTCCTTCAGCCCATTACTTTTCACTCTAAACCATTCATGGAAACAATTTCCTTTCTCCCTGTTTCAGCAACTAACGCTTTATAGTTAGAAAAGAGGAATAAAAAAGGACACAGGTATTTGAACAAATGTCTTACCCGCCAGTGTAAGAGGCAGAAAAGCTCAACCGTTGTCCTTCCATCATTGATCCCAGAAAATCTAGGGATTGACAACTTGGAGGGCCTGAGAGTTTAATGGTCAAACATATATCAATTTTAGTAATATAATCAAACAAAAGAACAGGGAAATCAATTCTGGAAAATGGTTTTAAAAAATGCAATACCAGGTGAGATAGGTCCAATTTGCTCAGAAAGCACAATAGCACCACGAGCCCAATCACTTCTCACAGGCTCACAGGAAACCGAAATAAGGAAGCCAACATCATCTAGTGAAAGTATGTATAATGCAGCAGTAGCACCACAAATCTCATTCTGACAGCCATCCAAACTAGTCTGCATGACAATGGATTGATTAATGAAGGAAAGAAAAGGAGCTAAAGATGGACTTCTGTCTTATTTCCTTTGATTACAAACAGCAACTCTTAGCATTAAGTGATGTCCATGCTCCAAATTACGAAGTCACTCAAAACTTGATGAACCATGAACCCACAAGATGAGGATACTACAAAACAATTGTCCATTAATTACCCGAAACCAGCGGAAAATTGAATCTCCCTCTTCACCTCCCCAATATTTTTTGTCAACACTCAAGGTGGCTCCTTCAATAGCTGTTCCAACTATTTGCAAATCAAGTAATCTCGGGCTTCCTACACATCAAAGAGAACTTAACATGATAAATACATTTCAAAATCACATAATCAAACAATTACAAAGCTACACCATAAGGATACTATAATTGTAACAACTTATTAAATTTCAAACTTAAAAACACTCAAGTTTAATAACATATCCCCCAATCAGATGGAAATGAAACTAAAATATGGAAATTGGTAATGTATTAAAGAAAAGAAAAAACAAAAAGCTACCACAGAAATGAACATCCAACTTTGATCTTCTTTAGAGTGGAATAAAGCCTCGTGATAAACATCACACATGTTAAAAAGTACCTGGCCGAACACGTTCCTGTCCCATACAAGCCCTTGGTTCACCAATAGTCTCATCATCACGCAGAGGGGTGCACTGAAAGGATATAAATTTACCAATTGCATCTTTACTAATACGATATTGAAGAAGTCCTGAACTCTCTGGTATTAGAGATCCAGAGTCTGTTTCAACCTGAAAAATCATTGTCCCACATTAAAATCAACAAAGGAAGTTTCTATAAATAGATTAATGCTGTAAATTGTATCTCCAGAACATAAGCATCATTTTTTCAAAACACCCTACTTGGGGGTTGTTCAGTGTGGAGCTGAAGTTTTTAGAAAATCTTGTAAAGACAAAAAGGAAAATATAGAAAAAAAACATATATTAAAAGTTGTTATGTGATGTCCAGATAGATGCTGCATACACTTATACCTCATGAAGATACCAATTATATATACTTTTTCCTTCATGACCACCTATGTAGCCATATGATGCTGTCAATATTCCACCTTCAATATAATCACCAGTGATTGATAAAAAGTTTAGGCCTGGGGGAAGAGCTGAAAATGTCATAATGATGAATTAGTAATCCATGGTCAGCCTACTAAGGAAAACATCAAAGGAAGAAAATTTCTACTATAGGTTCATTGTTATTTACTTAGGAAAAGGAAACCGATCGACTTACTTTCAACGGCTCTTTCTGATATTGCATATACTGGTTCACCAGACTCACCATCTGGAGTCCTAGGAGTGTATTTTGCAGCTATATAACAGCCAACTGCTCCTAAGGGTATGCGGAATGCCTAATCAAATAAGAATTTGCATGAAATGTATTGGTGATAATGGTAATTGCAATTTCCTGATTTTTTCATGCACACAATAAGAGGAAAATTACCTACCTTTGCAATTTTTGATGAGCTCAATGCTTCAAGACCAACCTCTCCATTTAACATTGACGAGCATGTTTTAAACCACTGAACTCTGCTCGAACCTTCAGTTCCTCCAGTAACAGTACCAATTACAGTAACCTTACAGTTTTCTTTGATATCTCCTACTATCTTGACGTTGGTTACTTTGGGAGGTGCTGGAATTGGGGCAAAACAATGCCATTATAAGTAGACCATGCACTAGGTAAAACTGTTTAAACATGTAGCAATAATCTTAAACATTAAATTGCTAATAAAATTACTCAAAAAATCATGTTGAAAAAGGAGTAATGATGATACAATACCAGCATAAACACTAAGGTTGACAAAGCCCCCAATATGTAATTTCAAACTTCAAATGTATCATTTAAACACACATATAGATTGGTTACTATCCTACATATTCTGCATAATGACAAACAGTAGGCATACAAAACATTAAAAACATATGGATTCCTTTGAAAATTATTGCTTGCAATCACAACTCAAGAATCCACCAAGCAGCAGCTTGTTACAATTTCTCTGAAGGAATTGGGACTACAGTTGATGGTATTCACTAGATGGTCTAATCAAGAAATCAATAAAAGCTACAAATGAATACTGTCTAAAACTAGAAGAGATATTTATCTCAAACAAAAAGCAATGTCAAGGATGAGAAAAAGAACTGAAAGTTATGCTTTTCCAGGATGAAAGAGGCTGTAAATAAATTAATGAAGAATAGAGATGGAACAAGTTGAACATTACTAGACACTTGTAGAATATAGCAAATCATCATATTGCAAAGACAGAATAAATTCTGAACAAGTTTGTCCAGAAACCCACCAACGAAGGGAGGAAATTGTCACAAAGTCAACATTTTCAGTAGCTGGTAATCACAACATAGCAACTAGATCACAAAGCCATCGTGCATTAAAGGGATTCCAGTTATTTAGGTTAAAAGGATATAGCATGCCACTACTACCAAATCAAGAAAAGTTCACAATCTAGTCTACCTTGCTTCACTGCATGGGAAACTATTGACACTGGTTCTCCCTCTTGACCTGCAAAGTATTATAATTCATGACGCAGTTTGCAAGAGTAAATAATCTGCCAACATGATATCCTTTCACAAAAAAAAAAAAAAGAAGAAGAAGAATGTAATGGCTAAAACCTTCAAAATTAATTGGTATGTAGACAAATGCTATGCGTTGCCCAACATCTTCCTTAGTTAAAGTATACTCAGAAGCACCAGTTAATATTAGTAGAAACTCTCTGCCAAGAAAACATGACATCACAAAAGAATCATGGGTATAAAAATGAAAACATTTGACAAAGCAATTCAAAGTGAGTGGGATCACACTTGATAGAAAGGAGACCATGAAATTTAGCACAACCATAAAATTGTTCAAGTAAAAGCAGAACAAAACCAGCTTCTAACTCAAATCACAAGAAGAGGCCTCAAATTGTAGACGAGATTGGAAACAAAGGCAAGTGAAAAGTAAGCTTCTTCAAGAACGTGAGCAGGAAACCACATCCCTAGAGTAAGTTGTTTATCCATTCTTCCACTTGCATTTTTTATATGATAACATAAATTAGAACACTGACCCTGTATCCTTATTCTCACGCAACCATTCAAACTTACTGGGACCTTCTCTTCCTCCAAAGTAATCTCCAACCCCTTTTATGCTACAGCCTTCAACAACATTGCCAATGATCCGGACATTATTGACTGATGGAGGAGCTGCCACATTAAACATAAAATTTTAATACTCAATAAATCATAAGAAAAAAATGATAATTGATTCCTATGAATCATAGCTATGTATTCTTTACCAAATTCAAACAAGCTAACTAAATTCAAGGTTTTGCACTACCTTTAATTTAACATAAATTGCTTAAGCATCACAAAGAAAACAATATAATCAAATTTTATTTTACATATTGCAATTGTAACGTTAACAACTAGAAATTTCCACTATGAAAAGCATTTACCAAGCTTATAAATATAAAAGCCCTCTCAATAAAATATAAACATAAACAACAGGTAATACATTAAGCCATTAGGGTAAATAATTGCTTTTAGGTTCTTCCACACCTTTAGGGAATCTTGTTAGAAGGTTCTTTTCCTTATTAAGGATATAAAGGAAACCAAGCTAACTTTCAGCGGAAATTGGGAAAAAATCAAAGTACAAAATTAAACAAGAAAATACTGCAGAAATCAATTGATTCTATACCTGCTTTAACAAAATCAGTGTACTTATATTGGGGTTCCCCTTTGCGACCATCTTCTGTAACTGGTGTATACATAAAGACCAAACTAGAACCAATATCATGTATAGTCAGCCTATACTCCTCGTCTTCTGCACCAGTAATAACCACTGGACTGCTATTCCATCTTCTCCTCAGCCAACTGGAGATAAAAAATAACAAAGTTTTCTTACACTTTACATAAAGGAAAAGACACTCATGTCCATGCATGTCCTTGCATCGATGTAGGCATATCCTGCAGTGTTAGACAACATTCTCACCTGGAAACACCTTTCCCAGGAGTTCCACCGCACCATGCTACCTCAGCACAGCCCCTAATATTACTTCCTTCCACCAATTCCCCACTTACTTCCAGATTCAAGACCTTTGGAATTCCACTTCCTTTGCGATGTGGACAATGAGATATAAAGACACAATATGCGAAACAAAAATGAAATCAACTTATTAGCTTATGCTACATCCATGAAGGAGGCCATATTATGAGAATATGCTGTATGCCTGTACCAATTTGTTCACATTTTAAGAGTTTGCCGTTTGGCAGAATTTACCATGCCATTTTAATGTGGATTATTAATACAATTATCTCTATACAAAAACATTAAGCTTCGCAACTCATGAACTTCAAATATAATAGTAAACTTACCTCGCTGAACTGGTGAAGTTATCGCAAAAACTGCGGGATATTCTGTTTCTCCTAGAGTAGGAGTACAAACCACTTTTAAAATTTTACCGATGTCTTCATGCTTTGGCCAGTACACCTGATCATACATGATGGTATTAGCCCAGGATATGATGATAAGGGTATTAAAATCCTATTCAAAATGTCAGCCAATATAGATTTCTGAGCATGAACTAATTACCTCGGATATTGCATTGGAAATTTTAACAAAGCCTGAAAGTGTCCTTTCCCCTATAAACCATTGATACCGTAAGACTAAAGGTGGATCGGCACTGAAACCACAATCTCGATCAAAGCTGAAGTGGCAACGACAAGCGTCTTCTTCAAAAGGTTGATCAACAGCTGCATCCTTTAGCACATAGCCCGGTGGGTAATGTTCTTTCCATTGATCAAAAAGAAAAAGAATAGTGGACTCTGTTCAATAAGTCACATTCAGAGTTAAAAGCTTTAGCCAAGGAAAATTATTAGCAATGCAAGTTGTCAAGGAAACATGCAACACAAAAGCTTAAACTGATGGGTAAGGCCCAAGAATGGATTTATGCTATGATAACACACCCCTTCAGATAAAATATAGAGAAACATAATGCAACACAAATCTACAAGAACTGAGAGTAACGTAACTTGAACTTGATCCTTAATCATACAAAACTCTTCATATCATGTCAAGAAACCATTCAACCAAAAATGAAGCAAAACAAAAAGTATCCATTATGAAGTACTGATGCACTACACTCATTTGAACATAATGGTGTCTAGTTTAAATCATAAGAATCTTAATGTCATAAACTTTCATATTCCTAGGACTTGAATCCTATACATAATGTTCCATATTGTTTCATCAGCATCGTTATTTTGTTGAACTGTAGAAGACAAGGATTGAGAATAATAAGTTTATTTCATGAAAGGGCAATTTTCATTTATCAAAAAACATACGATAAATTTTTGTTATTGATTTCAGTCTTTTTACGTTACGTCATAAAGAAACATTCAATTCAATTGTAGAAAATGTCATAATTTGACAATAACCATCAAAAACCTCTTAGAGACTAAGCAAAGAATGACATTTTGCAATTTTCTACATTTGCCAAAGAAATTTATTCTCATACCAAATCTCAGATTGCGGTCAAAAGTGATATTATTTTGTTTTTTGGTGGAATTTTAGCTGTGAGATCATTTATACTGGCTATTTTATTAATTATTGCTCATCACAATGCATCAAGTAAATCTAGCCCACCTCCATTTTTATCCTTCAATGAATTGAAAAACGTCATAGCTACAGCATACATCAGAACTAGTATCTCCTGAATATAGATTGAAATAAAAATTGCATATGACAAGATCAAGCAATTTACTCGCAAAAAGCTCTTATAGACTATGTTTAGTTGTCCCACCCACAAACTTGGTCAAAATGCTATGTAGTTTCAGTTTTATGGTCACAAGTAAATCGGAAAAAAAAATTTGCAAAACAGAACCTGCTGCTTTATCGGGATGACAAAAGTCCCAACCGTCTCTAAGACACAACGCTGTGCAAGCTGGATAGTGTTCAGCAATTGCAAGCTCCTCTCTTGAAAGATCTATTGAGATTAAGCATATTAGAGAGGAAGAAAATGGAAAACAAAAGCCACCCTCAAGGATACAAAAAACCCACTTAAGTGGGCACCAAATGTTAACCAAGGAGGCAAGGAAAAGAAAAAATACAAAACAAATAACAGAAAAACTCACACAAAAGAAGCAAACTGTACCATGTAAATATTCCAAAAAGAATTAAAAGAAAATAAGAGAAAAACTTGAAAACAACCTCGATCGTTGAACTTTTTCAATGTAGGACCAACAAGCAATATGGAAGCTGCTTCTAAATGGGGCATCTTCAAAATTGGATTCTCCTCAACACGCAAATGCTGCAGCAAAGAAGAATAGTTTCAAATATACATTTGTATCAACCTAATATAAGAAAGAGCATGATGCGCTTTCACTACTGCTTTACTACGTAATAGACCCATTACATGTTTTCCTCCAACTACAAAGGCACCAGCAGGCAAATCAATTGCATGTCAAACCTATAGTATTTAGACTTTGAGATCAACAATTTTGGATGAATGATTAGTAAACAACATCTTTCCCTTTCCAAGCCTTTCAAGGCTATAGTAGATCGTCGAAGTCCCTATCCTATACACCATCATCTGATGAATACACCTAAAACTCCATTGTTATCAGGCAAGATATGGACCTATTCTAGGTGACAGGATTATTAGTGGTCAAGCCTGGATCAAGACCATTCATATGATCCAGTTATAGTTTATATCACAGCATTATGCAGCATCCATTCTATTCATATAGCCAAACTAAGAAAATCATAACAATTTTATGTATCTCACACTAGTACCAAGTCAACGTGAACAATATCAATCAAATGCATAAATAGTAGCATAGAAAGTGAAACTAGATTAGCAGAAAAATGAACCACTATTAACATCTTCAATAAATGTCTTTAGAGTCTTTTGTCCAAAAATAAATAAAATAAAGCTAACCTCAAGGACTGGTAGATGTGGGAAGCCTTTTAGAGTTGTTATCTTGTTTTTGCTTGCAGCCAATACCTGTATGGAAACAAAAAGATATTGACTTAACTTTGACCTGATAAAGCAATATCAAGTAGATTGCTACTGAACAGTAAACAAACCTGAAGACGAGGTTGACTTGCCATTGCAAGAGACTTCAACTTATTTTGAGCAACAGAAAGAAACTGCACAAAAAAGCAGAGAATAGAAATTATTGCATTCATCAGATGCTTACTATTCCATGTTAAATCACAAAACAATAGAGCTGATTAGCAAAATGATCCGAATGAGCACTAACCTCCAGGTTAGGAAGCTGAGGAAGACTTGCGAGTGATGTTATTTGGTTTCCAGCCAGATATAATTGCTACAAGTGATATACACATAAATTTCATCTAAGGAGGCCTGCAAGGGACAGTCTATACCTTGTAATGAAATCAGACAGAAGAGGAAACAATAAAAGAGAACCTGCAGGGCCTTGCAATTCTGAAGAGGTTCAAACCCAGGCCCTTTAAACTCATTGAAGCTCAAGTCAAGGACCTGCCAGAGAACAGTTATACCAATCAATATTACAGCTCCAATAAGCAAAAACATTTATTCTTTAACAGAGTAGACATGCTCAATGAGCATGCACAGGAGCTTGTAAAACCTTAAGATTAATCTGCAACAATATAAACAAAGCACAAGTGTCCAATAAATACTTTTAGAAGCATAAAAGAAGAAACAATTTCATTCTTAGAGTGTTTAGGTTCTGAAGATCATACAAATCCACAGTTATAAAGAAAACAATTGAATCATCAAATAGCAAACCTTCACTCGTGCTAGTATCTCAATTCCTTCCAGTGTAGATAAGAGATTATCTCTGAGATAAACAAACTGTCATATAGGTTTGTCAGTGAAACAACTATAGCCAGAAATATCATTATATTGTTAGGACAGCACTTACACATAATATACTGAGATTTTACCTCTAAACTTGATGACAAGTTCAACCCACTACCATTCAGACTACGCACCCTATGGCCCCTAAGATCCAATCTCTGGTACAGCAAGAGAACACCCAATTGGATTAAGGAAAGAAATGGTAAAACGTATAGAGCGTAAGTAATGTCAAATATGCTCCCAAGCACAGATCAATCTCTCCACAACACATGTAAGTATCATCTGCCACAACACATCATCTTTTTTTTTGGCCCAAAATTTACACTAGACAACAAGGAGTAGTAACTTCTCTTTAGTCCCAACCATCCATGCCATGCGAAGAGGAATTTAATTCCAAAATATTCTACCATTAATAAAAAAAATTTACCAACTACATGAATGGCACATGCCACATGAAACACCAATTTTCATGATAGAATTTTTAAACCTACAAAAGTTTTTGAATATTGAACTCCAAAAATCTGTCCAAGTGAAGTTCCAAATATTGGCTTTATCCTTGCATCCATAGTGCTTTCACTTTATTTAAGATTATTTGCCAACAAAAATCATAATTAGCTTGCATAATCTCAGACTACAAAAATCTGTCCAACTGAACTTTAGTTGCCAATCCTTGTATCCATAATGCTTTCAATTTATTTAAGATGATTTTTCAATCAAATCATAATTATGCTTTAGATTATATGAATCTATTTATAAAACCAAATTGTTGCATGAACTCAAATCACTAAGCTGCTTTACAACCTTCAGCCTTGGAATCCTTTATGGCAAAACAGTGTGTTCTCAAACATGAATGATATCCAAATTTAAGGGTCACTGATGATGTAACTAGTACAATCAATGTGCAACAGCAAAGTTGTGCTTACCACATCATCGCTAGCTTTGATATCCACCTGTGGGAGGACAATGAATCGAGAATCCCGACTTTCAGGAGTGCCGGCTTTCTTCCGTCCAAATAAGCTAGAGTTTCTATCCAGAGATGTTGACAAAGACCCAGTTCTTGATCCACTAGAAATTGAGGGTGATCTAACTGATGGCGAAGAAATTTTTGAAACTGTCTTTTTGCTCATACTACTCCCTGTACTCTCCAACGAAGTAGAAGTGGTCCTCTTTGAAGAAGAGATAGACAATGATGGCTTAACCAAAGGTTTCCTGACAGTATCTGATTTACTTGCGTCAGGCAAAGTTGATGTCCTCAAGCTCTTATCAGAGGGTGACATAGGAACTGACTTTCGAGTCTCAGAACTACTTGTTCGGGTTCTGGATTTTGGAGCAACAGAAGGCAAGGAACTCCTCCTAAGCTCTGGAAAGGACTTCCTCACTGGATGAGAAAAAGCTGTAGTCTCTTTATCTGAAATATTAGCCAAACTGTTTTGCTGTTTTGTTGCAGAAATTGACTTCTTCTCTGACAATCCTCCAGTGCTGTTCCTTCTAGTAACTAGAACTGAACTAGTATTCTGGGATGAAACAGCCAGAGATGGTTTTGTCATTTTTGAACCAGAATCTGGACTGCTTTTGGGTTCCGTTCTCTTTTTGATAGAACCAGTTGGTGCTAAAAGATTTGATGTTGCTGAAATAGTAGGTTTGATGGTCTTAGGAACCCTTTTTGTATGTTCCTTAGAAGCGACAGAGGGCTGTTGATCTGAAGTTTGGGACATCTGCTTTAAACGCTCACAACGGGAAGATGCCGAGTCCTCCATTTTAACTTAACCACTTGTTCTAGTAAATCAAGCACAACTACTAGCACAAGTAGCCTGATGCAACCACTAGCTTAACATCATAATTAACAATTAGACATATGCTTTCGCCAATGCACCCGTTTGTTCCTGAGCAAAAGTAGAAAATTGAAAGCAAATAAAGAAGGAAAGAACACTAAAGAAAACAGTTGGGTCATGCAAAAACCAATTTACAGCACCTTCAAGTATCATAAATTGATATTATAAACCCCCAACAAATAATATCTTCATGTCTAGGTGTAGAACAGCAAACGAATAGAACTTCACATGATCATTCAGCATTAAAATTATTAACTTACTCAAATTATCAAGTAATGCATCTAACAACTCAATAATTTGCTTCAGTTACGGAGTCAGTTTTCAGTCGGAACACAATTAAATTCCCACAATAAAATAATCACTATCATTGTACCCACTTCTCTTAACTACTGAAACAAATATAGAATGTAGCAACAGCACTTCACAAGAAAAGTCAAAAGACTCATAATTCCGGAAGAAAAGGAGGGAAGGAAGCTAGGAAAAAAAATTTAAAAAAAGCATTACTTACAAACTCAAAAAAAAAAACCCAGTTCAAGAATCTCTCGCTACACCGACATGTACTTTGAAAACAACGGACGGTCACTTGGAACTATCTCAAAATGCAGAAAAATCCAAACTCTTTTTTCCAGCAGTCTAACCAAATTTCAGTGAAAAAGAAGAGCCTGGGGAAAATGGGCAAGTGTATGAGTGTAAACACGCAGGCAACACTGATTAGACAAATGAAGGAGGAGATCTGGCAAATCAAAGAAGTGAAACAGGAACTGAAAGTGAGGCCTCTGGTGGGTCTGGACAGTACTTGGACTTGAAGCTTTCTCTATAGGGTTTTATTTTCATTATAAACATCCAAAAAGCAAGCACATTATACACTTTTTGTAAAGCAAGAAAACAATAAAGAGAGAGAGAGAGACAGCTGAACTAGGAAAGTGTACGTTGTTGTAGATAAGAGAGATACTTCTGTTCGTGTCTTATGTTTTGATTTCGAGATTTGACAAAATACCTGTGAAAATGAAATTGGCGGAAACTGAATGTGACTTGTCTCCTCAGTGACAATTCAAATATCAAAGACTAAGCTAAGCTAGCTATCCATTTGGTGTTCACTGATTGTTTAAAACACGCTTCTTCTCGAGCTTATAACATACTAGTGGATGGCTCTTCTCCGTCAATGCCGCTCAATTTCGGGAACCGATCTGCTGTTCCCAAATCTTGTGCCTGAATCATCTTAATCATTTGTTGCAATAAATTTGACGGGTATCGTTTAATTTCGGGAACAGATCTCTTCCATTTGTTTTTGGCTATCACTTAATGAATTGCATATAAATCTATCTTCTTCCATACAAGGCTGACATGATTTATTTCCCTTAAATCAAGCTAGTAAAAATTTATTATTCTCAATAATTTCTTCAATTTATGAAACAACTCAGACTTTCTTAGTTTAATAAAAATATCTACAACTTGTTCTTTAGTATGACAATAATTAATCACTACTTCCTTCTCATTCACAAGTTCACGAATTTTGTAAAACCAAATGTCTGTGTGCTTGAATCGCCAATGAAAAACTAGACTTTGCTATTGTGGACTTATTATCACAGAATAATTTTGTTGGGGCATCTTATTTTTTATGTAGTACTTCAAGCATTCTTCTTAATTATAGTGTCTGTGTAGCACAACTAGTTGTTACAATGTATTCTGCTTTAGCTGTAGATAATGCAACAACGGATTATTTCTTTGAATATCATGATATTGCGCCAGTGCCAAGATAAAAAAGTACCCTCATGTGTTTTTTCTTGTTTCTATATTTCTACCACAATTACTATTTGTGTAACCTACAAGATTCACGTAATTGACATTTGCATTAAAAATTCATTCATTTAAAGTACCTTTGATATACTGAAAAATCCTTTTTGCTCCTTGTAAATGACAAGTACGAGGCTCCTCTATGAATCTGCTAAGTAATTTAACTCCAAAAACGACATCTGGTCTGGTTGCAGTTAAATACCTCATACTTCCAATTAAACTCTTGTAGTAAGTTGAATTTATAGGTCTACATTTGTCTTATTTTAATTGTTTCAATTTCTCTTCAACTGAGGTGGGAGCTAGTTTTGAATTCTCTATCTTAAATTTTTTTTAAAATATCATTTGTATACTTCCTTTGGGTAATAAAAATTTCATCATCCTATTGAATTACCTTTATTCTACGAAAATAAGACATTAAACCTAAGTTTGTCATGTCAAATGATTTTACTATAGCCTCTCTAAATTCTTCAATCATTTTTAAGTTGTTTCCAGTCAAAATTAAATCATCAACATAAAGACACACAATTAAAAAATGACCAAGCTCAACAAATTTAACATATAAAGTGTGCTCAAAAGGACATCTTTCAAAGTCATGCTTCATAAAGTATGAATCAATTCTTTTGTACCATGCTCTTGGTACCTGCTTCAATCCATACACTGCTTTCTTCAACTTGTAAACTTTATCTTCTTTTCCTCTAATTTCATACCCTGCAGGTTGCTCCACATATATTTTCTCTTCTAAAATTCCATTTAAAAAGGCAAATTTTATATCCATTTGATAAATTTTCCAATTATTTTGAGTAGAGAGAAAGATAATAATGCAAATAGTATCCAATCTTGCAATAGGAGCAAATACTTTAAAGTAATCAATACCTGGTTTTTGGTTATATCCTTTTGCAACTAATCTAGCTTTAAATCGATCAATCTCACCATTAGGCTTATACTTTGGCTTGTACACCCACTTTTTACTTCTATAGGCTCTTTATCAGCAAACAAATCTGTTAATTCCCATGTGTCATTCCTTTCAATTGCATATATTTCTTTATCCATGGCTTTCCTCCATTTCAAGTCATTTGATGCCTTCTCATAATTAATTGGTTCACAATCTACAAATAAAGCAAAATTGATAATCTCTTCATCAAATAGATCATTATCAGTACCTATCACATAGTCTTCTTATCTAGCTGGTAACTGACTACGTCTTTGGGGTCTACTAGATGTCTCTGGTTGAGATATTGAATCTGCCTAAGCATTTTCTTCTTCATAACTTTCTAAAATTACCACTAACCTTTTTGGAGAAGTTGAAGACCAATCTCATATTCTATCCTCATTAAAAGTTACATCACGTCTAATAATCGTCTTTTTTGTATTTGGATTGTATAATTTATAGGCTTTTGAATTTGTACTATGGCCTATAAAAATACATTTCTCACCTTTGTTATCTAGCTTCTTCCTCAACTGATCTGGTACATAGACATAAGCAATACACCCAGAAAATTTGAGATGCCGAATGGAAGGTTTCCTTTCACTCCAAGCTTTCTCAGGTGTTTTGTCATTAAGGCTTTTTATTGGACATCTTTTTAAAATATAAACTACACAAGCAACGACTTCTACCCAAAATTCTTTAGGCAATTGTTTAGATCTTAACATACATCTTACCATGTCCATAATAGTTTTGTTCTTCCTTTCTACTACTCTATTTTGTTGAGGCGTGTATCTAGTGGTCAACTGACATTAAATTCCATATTGCTCAAAGACTTCTGTATATGCAAGATACTCTTAACCTCTATTTGTTCTTAATACTTTAATTCTGCAACCACTTTGTTTTTCCACAAACGCTTTAAATGATTTAAACGCATCACAAGCTTCTAATTTCTGCTTTAGAAAATACACTTAGGTCTTTCTACTAAACTCATCAATAAAAGTAATAAAATACATATTACCTCCATTGGATGGAACTTTAACAATACACATAATGAATAATTTCCAGTAACTTCTTTGCTATAGGACTTTCCAACTAGAAATACATCCTTATGCTTTTTTCCCATCTCACATGTCTCACATTACATGGTTAGGAATATTCACAACAAGTAAGCCAGACACAAGCTCTTTTCTTGGTAGATAATTTAATCTAGAAAAATGAAAATGTCCAAAACGCATGTGCCACAACCAATTTGCATCAGGTATCATAGAATTCAAGAAAATAAGTTTTTCATGATGACTTTTTAGTAGGAATAGATGATTAGAAAACATCTTTAACTTTGTAATAAATCTTCCACTCCTGCCTATCAAGGTATATAAATCATGATGAATCTGCATTTTATAGCCTTTCTCTGATAGTTGACCCATGCTCAGTAAATTATGACGAAGGTCAGGAACAGAGAAAACATCAGAGATAACACTTTTAGAACCATGCTTCAACTTAATGGATATTACACCTTTTCCCAAAATAGGAATATTTAAATTATTTCCAAATTTAATTGTTGACTGAACATTTTCATCTAAAGAAGAAAATAACTCCTTATTCCCACACATACGATTACTACAACCAAAATCTAAATACCATATATTTTCATCTTCCACAAAAGAGTTGCTTGCTAGAAATAAACTTTCTACATTATTAGAATTCTTACCAAAATGTTAGTACTGATTTTCTGCAACATTAGCCTGGTAGTTATTTTGAGATCTAGATCTACAACCAACAACTTTGTGTCCATACCTTCCACAATTAAAGCAATTAAAATTATATCTCTCTTTATATTGATTACCTCGGCCTCTTCCTCGACTGGTAGGCCTAAAATTATTTCCTTCTCTTCTTTGAGTGAATGTTTTGAAATTGTTTTCTCTCCTCTGGTTAAAATTATTGCCATGACCTCTTCCTCTACGTCTGCCTCTGAAATCTCCTCTTCCTCCATTATTACAATCATGACCTCTACCATTTGCATTTTGACTAGATTCTGCAACATTATTGAAATTCACCTGGCCTTTTAAGACTTCTTCTGTTATCTTTTCTATTTTCTCTAATATTCTACTAAAACGACTTTTAATGCTTCCCTGCAACTCTGTTACAACCATAATCTTTACATGTGACTCTAGTATTGTCGTCATAACATGGTCAAATGTAATAAGCATAGTGCGTAGAATCTTTTCCACCACCTTACTATCTGAAATATCCTCTCCATATTGCCTCATCTTTGTTGGATCCCGAATTTTTCATGGAAATTAAAAATATTAAAATGAAATGAAATTAGTGTTTTTGTATATGAATAGTGTTATAGATGAAATTGTGTTTTAAGAAATTAATGAGAAAAGATTTGAGGACTTTGATCTTTGAGTAAATTTGTTTGGGTTATGAAAGTTTAAAGTGAATGAGTTGATTGAAATAGAAGTTAAAAATCAAGAAATA
>JAOSBP010000002.1:24899855-24931382 GCA_027563825.1 Erythroxylum mucronatum | reverse complement strand
CTAGAGAGAGAAATGGTTGGAGGAAGAAGAAGATGTTGGTTTTTCAAAGGGGTTTTTGGATTCTAAGCTAAGTATTGAAGTTTCTAACCTATAGTAACTATAGGTTGGTTAGATTGGAGGTTAATTAGGGTTATGCAATTTTTATAATTTTTTGAAATTTTGGAATTTTTGGAAATGTCTTGATTTAGATGGCTTGAGAATATGATGAATTTGGATATTGAAGTCGCTTTGTATGAGATTGATTGAAGATTAATAAGAGGAAAAAAATTTATAACGATTTGGATTAGTTTAGACCGATTGTCTTAGAGTTTCCAACACGACACTTTTCTAAAATATTTGTTCACGGATGTCGGATATTCATTTCGCTTTCGATTCCTTCGATTTCGCTATCGAGTTTAGAATTCGTTCCTTCGATTCCGCTTTCGCTCTTTGTTATTCGTCTTGCTTTTGATCCGTTCTTTTCGTTTTCCATTTCGATTCGCTTTCGGATCCGTGATTGTGTTTTCGATTGATGACTTCCGATCCGATTTGTATTCCGCTTTTTCGTTTCCGATTTGTTCCATTTTTTTCCGGTTTGTGATCTGTTCTTTCGGATTTAGATTTCCTTCGTTTGCTTCCGCATGAGCTCCGATTTGATTTTTCTTCAGATTTTGCACTCTCTTGATTCCATTCGTTTGCTTTGATTCGGTTGAATTGTGTTTCGATCTTTGTGTTTCGTTTGCTTTGGCCCATTTTCGTTTTGTAAATCCGTTCCTTTGTTTTCCAATTTGTGCTTCGCTTCCACTTTGTCCTTCGCTTTTCGATTCGGTTTGTTTGAGTAGTTGGGTTCCAGAAACGGGGCCCAATAATCTTGTTGACAAGATCAATAACACGAGAAAAATATTTTCCAATAGTTTCTCAATTAAACGTTTCATACCTCTCATATTCTCTATGCAGGGATTGCAATTTAGATTTTTGAGCCTTATCTGTACCTTTGTAAGCCAGCTTCCAGGTACTCCAGGCTTCTTTAGAAGTTTTAACATTAACAAATTTGCCTAAAATTGAATAATCTACTCCTTGGTGAATTTGGGATAATGCCAACTGGTCCTTCCTTTAAGCATTTTTATCAGCTCTTCCTTATTAGCCTGGACCAACAAGACTCTAAATATTGTAAGCCTTGAGGTGGGTAGATATTAAAATCTTCCAATAATTGTAATTAAGTTTACCATCTAATTTGGGACCTGGCCACATAATATTATAACTGTTTGACATCTCTCGCTTTTAAATGAATCATTCTCTCACAAGTATAAGAACACTTTCTCTATTTTTTCTCACAAATCGCTAAAAAAATTGAAGGTGGATTTAACTAGCTCTGATACCAATTTGATATCAAAATGACACAACACTCACAGACACACCACAAGGGAGAGGGAGAGAAGAGGAGGAGAATTTTTAATTGAATCTTAGTACACAATACCACTCCATCGATTACACTCTTTTATAGACAACAAAAATAATAAATATCTAGAGTTTTACTTATATAAGCAACTATTCTATTGGACCAAAATTTTGGTCCAATCATATGATAACTTAAGGAAGAAGTTATCTCCTTTCAACTTGGTTCAACATTTTCGGCTATAACTTCCTTCAAATTATGATGATTTCGGCTTCATTAATTGAAGATGCTTGATGTCTCTTCTACTTGCTTTTGGCTATTAGTAATGAAGTGCATGTACCTATCTTCTTCCATGTAAGGCTAGCTTGATATATTTATTAACACATCTCTTCTTCCTCATCATTAACCACTAACAAATTCTTTGTACATTTTTTGCCTTATAAGAACTTATCATCACATTATAAACTTGGCTCTCTTTTCCTCAAACTCTTTGCTACTATGTTGTCTTTGTTGTTTTTGAATTAGCTTCAAATCTACATTTTTAGTATGTATCACAGGTGCAATAATCTTGAAATATCATATTTGATTAATGATTCGGATAGAGGTAACATAATAGAATTTGTTGAACTTAGTGATTTGGAGCCTCACACTATGTTGGTTGAGTAACATACAAAAGCAATGGCTTCTTATTTTTTTGTTAACACCTAGGCACTGTGAAAGATTTTGAGATTCAAAAGTTCCACTAGTAACACGATCTTAGGTTTCAACCTTTTTTAAAATAAACCCATTCAAGTAGGATTTAGGTATGTGTAATTTTTTAGAGTACTTCTCGAAAAGAGCATAATATTCCTTGATTGTACTATTATGTGTTAACTCTTTGAATTCTCCCACTAAATCATCAAAGGCATCTTTTCCAAAATGTTGAGTCATAGCTATAATATTTCTTCCTATGTTGGTTTCTTCTTTATGAACCTACATCACATGAATAATTGATACCATTTTGTTACTACTCCTTCCAAGTGAATTGTTGTTATTCTCAGCTTCACATTAGGTGGTGTACAATCAATGTTTAATGTAGCAAATCCAATTATGGACATCCAAATCATAGAAAATCTTAAACTTGACATTACTAAAATTTGTGAGTGTCATATATATATGTGTGTGTGTATAAAAGATTCTGGCTCATAGGGTGGTTGTACTATTAAATGGCCCGTGACTCCTTTACCATCAACACTCGGTGAATGAGTATTTTATATTAAAATATGTTTTTAGAGAAATTCTAATAGCTCTCTTATCTCTTAACTCTATTTTATTTTGTTTTTTTTGTAGTTTCATTTCATTCTTGTGTATTTCTTATATATGCCACTAACAAAATTTCTCCAACCTAATGCATAACTAAATCAAAAACAAAGTAATTTTTATCGTTTTATGAATTAATAAAAATTTGGATTTAAAAGAATATGAACTTGAATATCTTAAGCTCAAACCTAGTAACACAACATAAAATATCAAGAACTAGTGTCACAAAAATAAAAATAAACTCACACAGAATTAAAAAGAGAAAGTTCGTGCATTATTTGTATACTCAATCATGAATTCTAATAGATGCAGCCCTAATGCATACCTTATATCGGTTATAAACCAACCTAAAATGTCCCTAAAAGATTCTCCTAATGCAGATAAACAAAATTAAATCCTTCTTCTCAAATATAGAAACATTAATCCTAAAAAGACTCTAAAAAGACTCCCCAAATATGGAAATATTTAGAAAGCTAGAAAAAAGTTTTCCTAATTTGATTCTAACTTAATCTTATCCTATTCTCTAAGAACAATTAAGAAAACTACTTGAACACAAAGTAAACATAATATTCCTAAGGGATACGTTGTAAATAAACTAAGTTAAACTTGGATTATTATGCCCATGGTGCTGACGATGTGATATTTCGTCATTAATTACTTCAAACTTACACAGCTTTTTCTTCATTTATTTTAAGCTTATTTCCCTAAATGATATTGTTGCATATAAAATGTCCTTGCACCTTAGGGAAACCTAAAATGCTTAATGTTATGCATCACTCTCCCTTTCAAAAGAATTAGCCCTCGAATTTTCATTTTCGATTTAAGGAGAAAAATTACCAATATTGAATGTTATGTTAACTCCACCATATTGCTTTCAAAGGTCAAGCTTACATGCACTATCTCCATATTTCTCAAGTATTTTGAAACATCCACTTTCATTTCGAAGGAAAGCGTTCTTTGCATAAATGCAACCATACTAAATCACTTGGTTTAATCTAAGGTTGTTTATGATGTTTATTAGCTTTCTTTTTATATTTTGATTAGCCTTCTCAATTTGAGCTTTGAATTTTTCATTGATGCATTGAAAAGCCTTAACTTTTTCCTTAACTTTTAGTACCTAAAGACGCCACAAATTATTGTATTTATGTGTTCCACCAAATTTGGCTCATTGTATCCAAATGAAAAACCTGACTCTTTGGTTTTATGGAGGGAAGCTTTGGTTGATGCAATGAAATTTATAAGGATGTTCCCAACACATAACCTTGACTAATTCCTAAGATAACTTTGATCTTTCATTAAATCTAAGAATCAATGCAAGTACATAGTTCTAGGATTCATTCCATCTAGATATATCCCAATTTAGTTTATATTAAAAATTAAAAACAAAAAATATAATATAATATAAAACAAAAGAACTAATTCTTATAGTTCTTGAAATCTTGAAGTTCTTTACTTGAATATAGACTAAAATCCCTTATTTGTCTCTCTAAATTTACCGCTTTCTTATCTTAAGATCCTCTAGTTCATCTCTTTAATAACCATCGTTTTTCTAATAGTTACCCCCATGTCTATATCTCTTTGATCCTATAAAAGCCTAGAATTTCAAGACACCTTGATAAACATGGGTCCAACATAGATCCTTGTTATACCTGTGTTGCTCTCCTTAAAGAAAACTCTCAATTTATTAAAAAATCACTGACAACATTGGTTCTTAACATAGATCTATATTATACCCCATCTACATGTTTTTAAATTTGATAGAGCTGTTATTCTAATCTTGGTTACTACTTGCACTCAAGCAGTTTGGAAGGAGAGGAACAACAGAAGGTTTGAACAGAAGTCTGTTTCCCTACTCTCTCTTATAGAGCTCATTATAGCTAGCGTAAGAGAACAACTGATTATAAATCAGTTGAACCCTCACTGTAGTAGAGGACCAGTCCTCATTCCATCTTACTCAGTAAATTCATAACCAAAGTTCAATCTCACTACAGATCAGAAATCAAGACCTCATGCACTCATGTATACAAACGCCTAATCTTGCATCTACTTCTGAATACAAGGGAAGAGGAGATCAGGACTCACCTGTTGAAAGCAGAGTAGTGCTCCCTTCTCCGTCCTCGTCAAAGGTACCCCTCTTGTCAGATTGAAGAGTCACTATGAGTTCAAAATAACATAAAAGAGCACATTGATTTGAGACGCTTACCTGAGTGGGATTCCTCTGTCCTTCCTCAGAGTGCATCCCTCACTCCTTTGGTTAGCCATGTTTATAGAATTCGGGAAAAAGATTATATTATGCCTTAAAATGCTAAGAATCGTAGTGATTCAAAAGATGAGACTTACTTGAGATGAGATCCATCGTGTGCGGATAAAGAAGGAGAAGAACGGGATAACCTTGCTGCTATCCTCGCCATCTGCGTTACGCTTCTCACACACCCGAATCGAGAAGCCTTTGTTATCTTTAAGAAAGGAGAAATTAGTTATACCCTAATTGGATAACGACAAACTTTCGGCTTGCTCTTTACGTCATCGTTTCTTGTATTAACGACAAAACTTTGGCTTGCTCTTTATGTAGTAGTTTTTCGTATTAGCCTAGATGTCTCTGTGTATTAAGGGGCCTTATGTGGCAGATCTCTTCTGTATGTTAACCCCTTAATTCTTAATATATTTTTAAATTTCTTAAAAAAAATTAGCTTTAATATGGTATCATGTTTTGTGCTATATTCCAAATCCTTCATCTAAATTATATCAAAACTTGGTCCATCTTGACTCTAACTTGACTCCAATTTGCTCAACAATAGAGTCAACGTTATCTAATAAAGAAGCTATCCTACTAATATTCTCTTTGAAAATATTAACATGTGAAACAAATCTTGTTTCTATCCCTTTCCTTTAACCAAATTGCTTGTGATCTTTGCCACAAAGTATAGTTGTTAACAAAGAAAGCTTGAGCATAGTCTTGTAATGCAACTTTTTCTTTATACTGAAGTTGTGTATCACTATGGGAGTGGTAGATTTAGGATTGATTTATGTTCAATATCCCAAGGTTTCTTTTATTTTCAATTGAATATTACCAACCTTGAAGCATTTAGAGACTTTAGTTCCTCCTTCACTTTACTAAGTTTTCTTATGCAAATGTAGGCCTTATTCCATTGACCCATCAAGCTAAGGCCTTTTTGCATTGACTCTTGAAAGCCTTTTTTACTAAGTAATTATTGAATCTAACATTGAGATTTCTTTGAAATTTTGAGAAAGAGAGTTTGTATCATAATTAGAGTGTGATATGAGAAGAGTGAGTTGTTGAAACACGATTTGCTTTATGGAAAAGAACTTAACCACTTACCATTATTGGAAGTCATTTTTATTTTTTAGGAATCAACTCCCTTTTTTGCTTACTTGTCCAAGTACAAAAGTTGTCCTCCATTCTCATATTAGTCACTTGAATGTCAACAAAATAGTCTCTGAAATCTTCCATGTGATTTCTTAGGCTAAAATTGCCCTGAACTTCATGTGGGTGAATCATGCTGTTAAAATTTCTCAAAATAATCCAAGGAATCATTATAACAACACCTAGTTCCATTAATTTGTTCCCAAGTGGAGCTGCTCTTTGAAAGCCAAGATTATAAGCGTACACAAAGGTAAATTGCAAGTCAATCACTTCCTATTTTAACCTCAAAGAAAAATTTATCATTTGATCAATAATTAAGGAACTAATGATTTTCTATTTGTGTCATAAAGCACAATAATTTTGCCATGGAAAGGGGTTAGTAATAGTTTCCCAATAACTTTAAGAATTTCAATTTCTTCCTACAACACTCAATTTCTAAAAGATCTAAGAAAGGATTAATATCATAGATGTAATTTTAGAAGAAAAATGAATTCCTCTCTAAATTCTATGTAATAATATTCATTAACATGTAATAGAGATACAACCCTTCTTCTTCCTATTTGATCGCCTCCTAACTATTGTTTTGAAATCATCATCTGACATCTGGTAGAAGATTCATTATTAATAGGAGTAATGGATGTGATTGGTTCTACAAAGCTTAAGAGATAAAGAATGATTTGAAACTTTTTTTCAGCTAAGATTCTTGGAGAAGAATTTTGAAGTGCAAAAACTTTTAATAAAGAGGGTAAACCCTTTTGACCTTATTAAACAACTTCTTTGTATTCTTAAGTTATAGAAACAACTTCTTTGTAAGAACACAAAGAGAAAACTGTACACATTATGACCCTTCCCAGACTCCCGCAAAATAAAGTCTTGTACATTGTATATGTTTGACATTTTTAAAAACTTTTAATGAAATTGGTGCAATAATGGAGCTGTTGATATTTTACTCCACACAGAAAAATGTTTTGCTTTTTTGCTCATAACCAGAGTACATTAGTTCATAGCTGTTCCCTGTCACTAATTATATGTCCTAAAAGATTTCCTAACTTGAAAGTGCAACTGAAGAATTAAATTGAAAACCATATTTTCTTTACTACAATTATATAAACATAGGTCCTCCAGGCCTCTGGGCCTTGGTTTGAAGAAGTCAAGATGCAGTGATCAAGAGGTCAAGTCGAAGAATAAGATAAATTCCAGCACGTTGGTGGTGGTTTCTTATGATACATCCTTTGGCAGGCCTCGACGCATTTACTACGATCCAATACCCCGCTAATGGCCGAATATTGGGGGGTTCTATCGGGCCTCAAGTTTGCATGGTTTATGGGATACCGTCATATCGTGTTAGAGGTAAATTTGAGCACCGTGGCTGACATGCTCTCTTCTCCGCAGGTGCGGGCTGTCTCCCCCCACCCTTTAGTGTTGGGCATTCATGGCCTACTCTTCCGGAATTGGGTTGTGCTAATCCGACATATTTATCGGGAGGGTAATCGATGTGCAGATTGGCTTGCACATTCGGCCGCACAATTCTCCTTAGGGATTACCAATCTTGAGCACCCCCCTAGCGGTTGCATTCCTATCCTTGTAGAGGATGCGTCGGGAATCTGTTACCCGCGATTTACCATGTAGTTTTTCTTTGTTCTCCCGTTTTCAAAAATAAAATAAAATAAAAATAATATCTCATCATTTACTGGCTTGTAACTTCAAGAATACGATTGTTTGACTCACGTATAAAAATGGACAAAAAAGAAAAAAAAAGTGGTAAGGAAAAGCAAGAAAAATATAAGATACATGTAAAATATAATTGTTCACCAATCTATGCCTAGTTCTCTTGTCAGGAAGAGTTTGTCAATGTACAGAACCACTGGCGCGCATGCAGCAACGAAATTTTGCATTTGAATCCTTGCAGATGATTCTGGATATCAGGAACAATGGAAAAAAAAAAAAGAGAAAAAATGAAAATAGTCAATCAACAAAATAACGCAAGCTAGAAAGTAAAAGGGCCTAAATTTTCTTTGCTCAGACAAGATTTAGTCTACGTAGAGCATGAATGATCTAAGCTGGGTTGTAATTTCAGCTTAGACGAATTATCTCCTTTACATCCAAAGCATGTTTCCAAATATAGTGGGACACAATCAACATCAATGTCGAGGCAATAAATCAACTACAGATACAAAAGTTTACCTACCTACCTACCCAAGAACTTCTGTGCAAATTGAAATTAAGGGCAGTAATAGCAGACAGCTTTTAGTTTGAACACAACAGACCTTATGCTGTACGTATCATAAGCAAATATGAAAACAGATTACAGCGCTTGTACATGTAGAGACAAACTGGAGGAATTAATTTACAGCCAAGAAAATAGATTGGTTGCAAGTGCTTACCATCTTCATTGAGCTTCTTCAATAGCTGTGCTTTTGTTGGAATGACATACATCCCAGCAGCAACAGCCTTTCTGATAGCCCACCCATGGTGAGGAGCAAATACTTGGGCATAAGCCTTGGAAGCTGGGTCTCTCAAAGAATCACCACTGACATGGGATCAAAAGGGAATCTTAACAACCTCTGCCTAACTATAGTTAAGAGTACGTGAAGTGGAATATCAAAGTCAATTTGCTCAAATTTTGCAGCTAAAGTTGCTTTCTTTAAACTGGGAAATCAAGTTATTATATGAAAGTTTAATTAGTATCAATGAACAGGAAAAAGAAAGAAGTCTACTGAACAATGGGCCAACAAATGTTCTGTGCCAGTATATGGCAAAGTCATGTATTTAAATTTCCTACACATCAAACAACAATTACAGTAAGGTGAACAAATTAGTCCCTGAAAGAGGACACAATGTGGCCTTGATCCTTCAGTTTCAGTTACAGAATAATACCAAAAACATTAATGGTGTAACCAGCTTTCAATTCAAACTCCCATTTTAAGTTTCGTAGAAAACAAAATAGTTACATAGAAATCAGAAACCTTCCCGGAGTTTTATGCTTCCTTGTTATTTTCTTAACATAATATTCAATTCTCAACTCTAATCAATAAACCATCCAAATGATTGCTTAGACTGCAGCAATAAATAACATCAAGGAACAGCCTTTGGAATAGTTGCATCACTATCAAGACAATGAAGTAATAGCCATGAAATTTAAAAGATGTTGTTAAAACTACATGCATGAATTGGTTTCCCTAAATAAAATAAATGTCATCTTGATGTCTATAGTTATTGGGCAGACATCCACCTCACATCCATGATGTACTGCTGTTTTAACACAGAAATTGGCATCAGAACTAATCATCATAGCTCAAATACATAGCTAGTTGTACAATTATAATCAAGAACATAAACTATAAATCTCTTAGGATGGGAAACTAAAATTCTTCTTAACATAGTTGTCTTGATAAAAAATTCCAACCCCAAGAACTTACTCAAAACACCTAAGAAAAGGAGAAGCCGAACAGAGAAACGGCCCAAGTCCAACCAGGCTTGGGGCTTCATTCCAATGACATGATCCCAAGTTATACTGATGACTCATGCCTACTCCTTTGGCATCAACATAAATATGGACATCCCTAGCTAAACCCTTCCAATATGACCAATTCTGTAACCTTTTAATAGTTGCCAACACTCCTATGTAACTTACATGAACTCCATCATCTCCCATAGAAATCAATTTACTTCTCAGTGCAGAATCAAAGCCCACAACTAGCATTCCCTTCCACCTAAACAATTTATCCCTCCATTCGTAAGTACCTAAATGCAACACTCTTGATGAAGACTTGCACTGAAGGATCTTAATTAGATCTAATACCATAGTATGTACTTGAGATACAGTTAGCGTTAGCAATTCAACATTGAATATTCTGGACAAAGATATCAACCGCTATAGCCTCCTATCCAGCACCTCAAAATCATATCCAAACAATTTAAATAACCAAGTTTGCTGGAATGATTTACCCTTTGCTCTAGCAAATATTTGAGACACTTGTGATTTGTTTGAACTACAAACAACCTCCCGTTCAAATAATGATGCCCATGTTTCATGCTTTAACAACAGCTAGGAACTTTTTCTTACAAGTGGATAACCCCAAGTGTTTAGTTGCTAGAGCTTTCTTTAAGAATGCTATAGGGTGTTGATTTAACTGAAGTACTGCCCCAATCCATATCCCCCAACATCAACTTCAATTATAAAAAGTTACGAGAAATTTGGCAAGGCTAACACTAGTGTGATTGTAATGGCTCTATTCAACTTATCAAAAGCTTGTTGCTCCATTTCATACCACTCCCATCTTGCTGATGCTTGTTTTTTAAGTAATTTAGTTAGAGGCCTATTAATCCCTCTATAAAGTTCAATCTTCCATAGTAACCCATAAGCCTAAGAATTGCATTAATTCTCTTAGTGATCTAGGAACTTGCCATTTTGTATTGTTTTCACCTTCTCGTCAATTTCCACTCTTACTTCAAAACCCAAATACTCCACTTGTCTTGCTCCAAAATTACACTTACTCCCCTTCCTAAACAACTGATGATCCTTACATAACTGCATTGCATTCTAAGATGCTCCAAATGTTATTGGAATGAACCATTATATAGAAGAATATCATCAAAAAAACTATAATAAACTTCCTTAAAAAACCTTTTAAAAATCTCATTCATGAGAGTTTGAAAGGTTGAAGGAACATTGGATAAGCCAAAATACATGACTCGAAATTCATAGTAGCCCTCATAAGTTTTGAAGACTATTTTCGAATACATCAATGTGCATTCTAATAATAAGATATCCTAACCTCAAATCCAACTTAGAGCACCAACTAGAACCATGAAACTTATCAAGAAACTCTTCAACTAGTAGAATTGTCATTGATGTTCTAGTTGTTCAATTCTTTATAATCTATGCACATCATCTAAGAATTGTCTTTATTTTTAACCGAAACCATAAATGAAGCATAAGGACCACTACTATGCTGAATGAACCTTGTTTCATCATTTCTTGAAATGAATTCTCGATTGCATCCTTTGTAGTCCTACATCGCGATTCCATTCCCTCTTTTAAGTGAATTCTATGATTTTGCTTTCTACTAGGGGATAGTTGGTTGGGTTCTTAAAAAAAAGGTTACAAATTTTGCTAGTAACCAATTAATCTTGTCAAAAGTGCTAGGCTGACAAATTCCCAAATTCACTTGCAAAAGTTGACAGTCAATAGGATATGATAATTGCAACATATATAGCAGCCCAAAATTAAAATTCTTCAACATTTTATGGAAATCCTTCCTTTAAATCACCTCGCAAGTCCTACCAGGATTCCCTATCAATGTGACTAACAAATCGTTCCAATATAAAGCCATGGTTTTAGTTTTGAAATTACACAGAATGTCGTATAAGGTAACTAGCAATTATACTTAAGAACCATGTCACATTCTCTTAAAGAAATTACCAAAGCATCGATTGTGAACTCTAATCCTTGTATAATCCTAAAGCAATTCAGACAATATTAGTGACATTTCAGTTTAAGGCCCCTACCAATTGTAATCTTAAAAAGTTCCACTTCATTGGCTTCGTATTTATTCTTTTTGATCATTGATACATCTATAAATTTGTGTACTCATTAATCAAGATATGTATTGGTTTCTTCTAATGAACCCTTGTTCCTCTCATTTGTTTGAAGTCCCTTCTTGCATCCAATCCTACCACGAATTGTAGTTGCACATTAGGAGTTACTTGTCTCTACTTTCCCCAACTATTGAATCCTCTTCTTCATGCGCTAATTCTTGTTCTTCCTCAACCACATACAAGAGGATTTGTTTCTTCTTGCACTTACGCCTTGGAGTAAAATTGATGTCACACCAAAAGTGTAGCCCCTTGATCTCTTTTAATCAAACTCCTTATTGCTAACTATCCTTGAAGCCCTCAAAGTTTTGACAAAGCTCATCCTAGAATTATTTCCTTGGTTATTAGGCGTTGGTGATACCACCATGATGCTTATGCTTGGCTATTAGTGGCCCTAGATGAGATCTGATTAGTGATGATCCACTCTTAGAATTTCCTACATTGTGAGGTGATTTAGTTCTCATTTTAAACAAATGACAAATTGAAATTTGCCGCTACTATTGCCTCTTGCTTCTTGGCTAGCACATACTCCTATTGAAAACTTGGTGGATCAAAAAACTACATTTCTCAATTCCAACTCCAGTTTCAACCCTTTACTAATTAGTGATGATCCGCTCTTAGAATTTCCTACATTGTGAGGTGATTTAGTTCTCATTTTAAACAAATGAGAAATTGAAATTTGCCGCTACTATTGCCTCTTGCTTCTTGGCTAGCACATACTCCTATTGAAAACTTGGTGGATGAAAAAACTACATTTCTCAATTCCAACTCCAGTTTCAACCCTTTTAAAAAGAATTGCACCATAAGCCTCAGACAGTGACTATCTATTCGAATAACTATTGAATTTAGCATAATAATCTTGCACAATCCTTCCTATTTTAACACTTCTAAATCACCAACAAGATCCTCAAATATTACCTCATCAAAACTTCTAAGTTAGAGAAACTATATACTCTTCCCACCCTATAATTTCAAACATATTTTTGTTTTCCAAGTACTCCCAATACCATTCTTGAGTTCTTTCCTCAAGATGCATGGCCTCCATTCCCAACTTTATGTACCATCCCGTCACACACTTGCACCTTTAAAAATTTTGAAATCTATCTTGCTAAGTCTTATCATAATCGTATAACTTTTTCAAGAAGAGGTCAAGTTATAATACCTTATTTCACCTTTCCTGTTGTCACCAAAATGCTCTCATTTCCAAACCCATGGATGAATTGATTGAACATCGTCTTCAACTGATTTTACAAAAACAAATTTCCATTGCGTTTCTGTTATTCGAGGAGGACCTTAACACTTTGCTCCAACTTTCGTAACTCGAATCTCTAGTACTTTCCACCATTGAATAGCCATAAGCTAAGATTCGAATGCTTTGATACCGAGTGTTCTGATTAAAAATGCCCAAGAACTTACTCAAAACATCTTGAGATCAAGAGAGAGAAGAGAGAATAGAAGTGAGACAGGGAGAGAGAATTCAAAGAGGGAATCATGAATTTTGTTATTGCGTAAAACAAAACCATTATGGGAACAGATACTCATAACAACCCCAAAAAGCAGCCAATTTTCCATAGCCACTTATACAGTTTGTTAAAGAAAGGAAAGAGAACTAATATTGTGCGTTTCATCTCATTTTTTTATCCTCACACGTCCTCCCAAAACTCATTTTTCCACAACAACAGCAGTGTGTTTAACAAGCTCAAACTCTTAGCTAGAGGATAGACCAAGCCTCCCAAAGTATAATATCAAGCACTTACTTCTGTTACTTTCCCATTTTGCACCCAACTTCTACTATTTTCTACTGACTCGATGTTTCTACTTCTCTAAGATTTGTAACTTATAAGCAAATATATCAACCCTTTTCTCACCAACCCAACGAGGATGATAATCAGATATGAATCCAATTCACTAACTTTTAACGGATTCTCATATAAGATATTTATGAGTGAGGATTTATAGTGTGCATACTCTGTAACGAGAATTTGCTCAAAGAGCAGTTTAACCATATCCAAACCCCGTTTCACCCTCAAAAGATTTCTAGAATGACTACCGGCTTTCTTCACGGAGTTATCTCGCACATCCCTTTCCAGCATAGCTTGTAATGTCACAATCGATTTCGATGCCTCTGCAATATCATGAACCTGTTACCACACAAAAAGATCAACCTATTAAACAAAACATCTCAAAACAAAAAATCATTTCAAAAAAATAAAAAATCGAAACTAGCACTTTAGCGACGTAATCCATCTCGGCGAACTTGAAGGCGATGCCCAAGCAACCGAAAAGAGGGGAAACCAGAGAGCAGGCGCGAGAAAACGGCGCCAGTTCGACCTCCGCCGAACCGGAGTTTATAGTATCGGCCAGGTCCTTGAACGCCTCCGCCATTAATCTGAGCGGTTTCTCACTCCTCGAATCCGCCATTGGAATGCGGGAGTTGGATGATTCTAATGCTCTTGGGGTGGGTCAAAAAGGTTCTTTCTTTGCTGCTCGGCGACACAGGGCAGAACAATAATAATTAGTAAAGGGAAAGGGTTTATAGTCCATTGTTTAAATCTCCAAGCTGGCCACCAAAGGGCAAGGATTTAGATTTCGTAGCAGATTTCAAGTTTTATTTAGGCTTAATTATTTAAAAAAAATTCAAAATTTCCTCAATTTTTTAATTATAATTTAAACTTTATAAAGTAGTAATAAAATGGCAGATTTTTTAATTTTTTAATTATACCCTAAAATTTAAAAAATAACAATAAAATGTTCAAACTTTCAATTTTTTTTCAATTCTAGCCGACTTTATCTGCTATTCTCCCGATGTCGTAAATCCTTTGTTTTTTTATTTGTTCTTTTGACACTCTAAACTACTCTCGCATTATAACGTATTACACTACTAAAGTCTTCGTTTTTAGTTTGTTCTTCTGATGCTCTTAGTGTGAGAGAGTTAGGGTTGCGTAATTTGAAAATCAAAGGGTGAGGACATCGAGAGAACAAACTGAAAATGAAGGAAAAAATTGAAATTAAAGCGTAAGATTATTGAGGTTGCGCAATTTAATTTAGGTCATTTTAAAACAAAGATGTAATTTCATTAATCTTCATTTGTTGTATTAATTTTGGTTGATGTGTATTAATAGTTAAGGTTTATGAAATACGTAACAAGTCACGTCATCAAACTTAACGGAAATATTAATGTTAAGCTAAAATTGGAAAAAATTGAAAGTTTGAATATTTTATTGCTATATTTTGAAGTTTAGGCTAGAATTAAAAAAATTGAAAGTTTTGACAATTTATTGCTATTTTTTAATGTTTGAGCTACAATTGAAAAATTGATGAAAGTTTAGATTTTTTTAGTAATTAACCCTTTTATTTATATGTTCAAATATGCAATTTTAATTATAGTAAGACTTATTTTTTTAAAAAAATTATAGTAACGAAATGGTCTTGTATTTAAAGTTTGGTGACCAACAACATCATATAATTAGTCATCATATAATTAGTGGAAGAGATTGTTTAATTGTATTTAGATAATTAAATATTAAATTTATGTTTTTGAAAACTTCAAAAAGTCAAGAGATTCAAAATTATTTATTAAGTGATCCGATAAAAATACCTAATTTATAGATATTGTCACTAAAATATATATCTATTTTGTATTTAATTCTTATATTTTCAAGAATTGTGATCAATAAATATAAATTGCCTTTAGTTACCTAATTAATTTATATTTATGATTAATTAGATTAGGTTAATGTTTATGCAACTACATCCTATCAAATTCAATTTGAATTGAATTTTGATTAAAATAATCCATTTAAATAGAAAGGTTTTTGATTGCATGTAGTTGGTCAAACTCTTTTCTAATTAAAATTTATTGGGTTTATGTTCATTGTATTATACTTGGTTGCATTGAGTCATGTCCTTTTTTATTCATTTGATCATAATTAGCCTTAAATAAAATTATTAGAAAATTTATTTTAATGTATAATTTATTTTGGTTGTAAAATATTGAACCATATTAGGATGTTTAAGATTAGTTTTTGTTTTAACTCAACAATTTTAATTTTAATTAATTTTTAGTTGACGGAAAGAGAAAATTTTGAAAAATGATAAAAGTAGAAAATAGGAGTGTGTGTAAATATAAGATAAATTTTAGAGTTTTATTTGTGAAGGGAACATCTTAATGAAGTGGAGGGAAGACTCAAAAGAAAAGCTTTTAGGAATGGAATGATTAGAACTAAAAAAGGCATTAAAATAACAATATTTAAAAAAAGAAGAAAACTAGAAAAATAAGGGCATTAACATCGAAATAAAAAGAAAAGGATCAAATCTTAACAAGAATCTTATTTCCTTCTAGTGTTCATTCTTATTTGTCTTTCTAAATGATAGCTAATTTTCTTAACATTACCTTTTGTCTGTGGTTTTAATACAAGTTTCCAAAGAAGTAGTCTATGGTCCTCTTTAAGAAACATCCAAAATACTATTTCAGGTCCCTGGTTATCTCAACCATCTATAGACCTGAAGAAAAGGGAAACAACAGCTTAAGGAATTACAATGAAGATCTTAAACTCTGTGTAGATCATTTGGGTGTAATATTCTTATTACATAAAAACTTCTTAAGGGTTATACTAGAAGGAACTCTCCTCTAAATTTTGCGATTAAGATTGATTTCAATAAAGCTTTTGATTCCATCAGCTGGTCTTTCCTCTTCCAGGTTCTTAAGGCTTTCAGCCTTCCTGATAGTTTTATCAATTAGATTAATGCATGTGTCTCTACTACTACCTATTGTGTTTTAATTAATGTCACCCCTTCTGGTATTATTAAGGGGAAGAAAGGAAATAGATAGGGTGATCCTTTGTCTCCCTATCTATTTATTCTATGTATGGAAGTGCTCTTTCAAATGTTGAAGTTCAATGTCTCTCATAATCCTAAGTTCAAGTTCCATTCTAAATACAGAAGAATATCTCTTACTCATCTTAACTTTGCAAATGACCTAATTCTCTTGTCAAGAGCTCATCCTAAATCTGTCAATCTATTGATGGACACTTTTAATAGGTTTTCTAGGATGTCGGTTCTCAAAGTGAACTTTAATAAAAAGCCATTTTATTCTTTCAACTATTGTAGATTCTATGCAGGATGCTATCTCCTGCATTATAGGAATGAAAAGGACAATTCGTTCTTTGAAATATGTTGGTCTTCCTATCACTACTAGAAGACTAACCTTGAGCGAATGTCTACCACTCATTGAAAGAATTCAAAAGAGAATCAGTAAATGGACAAATAGATTTCTTTCCTTTGGAGGTAAAGTTTAGTTAATTAAATCCATTTTATGCTCCCTTCACTTATATTGGAGTTCACATTTTCCTTTTTCAAGAAAGCTGATCAAATCCATAGAGAAATTGATCAGAGATTTTTTATAGGGTAAGGCAAATGGAGATCCAAGTTTTCCTAAAGTTAAATGGGGTGATTTGTGTAAACCCAAGGAGAAAGGAGGGCTGAGTATCATCTCTATAAGGGTAGCCAATAATACTTTTTTGATTAAAAGACTTTGGAGGGTGATTCAAGATAAATATTCTCTATGGATGAGATGGCTTCACAGTTATTTTTTAAAAGGAAATAGTATATGGTTTGTTTCTCATAGATCTTCCTTCTCTTGGTTTCTTAATCATATTTTGAAGAAAAGGGATCAGGTGGTAAATGAAGTTAGTTGCAAAATAGGGGATGGGAAATATGCTTTTCTATGGCATGATAACTGGACTAGTGTCGGCCCCCTATTCCAAAACCCTGAAGTTGTCTTAGCATTTGCTAGGTTGGATAATAAGGTGAAAGTTGTAGTACTCGTCAACCAAAATGAGTGGCTGCAGTTTCCACAAGCAATTTAGCAACTGAAACCTTCCTATACTTTAGATCCTCATTCTTAGGATAGTTACCTTTGGCTTGTAGTTCCTATTGAGAGATTATCTAGTAAAGCTTATAGGAAATGGATTTATAGTTCAGATTAGATGTGCCTTAGGTTAGAGTGATCTAGAATAGCTTTCTAAGATACAACACATTTTTTTCCTATGGTAATGATTGAGAACAAAATTGCTGTAATGGATAGACTTCACTACTTGATAAATCTGGATGGGACTTGTCTATGCAAAGAAGACTTGGAGTCTAGGAAGCATCTATTCTTTCTTTTCCCTTTTTCTCATTTAATGTGGAATTTAATCAAAGAAGATTTTTGTTGGACTGAACTATCAAATTCCTTAATGGAGATAGTTGCTATCCTTACTCAAACTCAAGCTAACACCTCACTTTGGAAGTGGAAGGTGTTGATTCTTGCCATAACATCTCAAGAATTATGGAAAGAAAGAAACTGGAGGAAATTCCAGCACAAAGAAAATTTGACAGAAGTTCTGATGCAAATGATCATAAGGAATGCAAGAGAACAACTAATAAACTGGGAAATAGATGATGCTTAAATGGAAAAAGGACAAGATCTCTTACTTGGACTGAGCTTGACCTGTGATCTTTTTTCCTCTAGCAATTCTACGAATTTGGCTTGAGAAGACATGTAACAAATGATTATATGTAATTCTGAGCAGGGGAAGGAGCATCTAATGAACGCTTTCTCACCGATGGCTCGTCTGGTATGACAAGTAGCTTCCATCGCCGTTGCATCCTCCAACCTTAATTGGGAAAGTTTTCAACATCGATTTGTAGAGGAGTTTCAAACCTTTAACCTTTTACCATCCAAGTCTCTTGAAACACGGTCGTCCACCTTATGTTGGTATTTTTGTCTAATGTTTCCTAGTGTTTCTTTAATCTATCAATGTTTAAGTGGTTCATCAATTACATCATCATTTTGTCCCAGGAGAGTATCCTTACTCTCTTAATGATGTAATGTTCTTGATACTATTATTTAATATATTCCATTTTAATTAAAAACATTAGGAAAATAGTAAAAATCTTTTTCATTCGTACAAAAACCCACCCTTCATCATCTATATTTATATAGGAAGAGAATTTGGAAGTTTTTTCTCACCAAGTTTAGAATATTTCAATCACAACTTTTTAAAAGGGATTGTGGGGTTTACATGTATATTTGAGTTTTTCTTTCCTTTTTCTTTTTGCTTCATAAAAATTTCATAACTAACATTTTGCGTTCATTCTTGATTTCACAAGGGTCTTAAAAGGTATCAGAACTATAATAGGACTAAAATATAACCCATCCACTTAACAAGCACATGTAACTATGGAGATAACAAGACAATATGCATATAATATGTTCATCTCATTTTGGGTTAAATCCAAGTATCCTTGATCTTTTTTGTTTATGTTCCATTTGATACATAATGTGAATGATTTTATCAAAATGTTTTAGTTTGGATTCCATTTTACCTTGGTCTCGATCGGTTTATTAATTTTGTAACACCCCAATCTCGTCCGACACATGTATGTATGCCCTTTGGACAAACACGCACATACCCGACAGAAATGGCATGTTAACTATTTCACTTTCACTATTGCATGTCATCATAAGCAAAAGCATAAATAATGTATTGGCTATAATCCAAAATTTCCTTATTCCATTTCATAAACCATAATTTACAAGGTAGCATTATATCCATCATCCATATTTATACAATATCAACCTATCAACGTCCACCTCTCAGTCTACAAAGTTTGCTACATACATGAGGAATTAATCAAAAATTAAAAACTAATCCTTTAATCCCAGCTGACCGACCTTTAAGCCATGTTTTATATCCAAAAGTTGTACAAAATCTCTTCTACGCAGTCCTAGAAGCTAAGTCGTCGCTCTCTCAAACTTGAAAATGTCAACGTTGCAATTTGGTTGAGTTTTGCGAACTCAGTTGAGTAACCATCTTTGATGGTTCACTCTTGTCATGCAACACAACAATTCATGTTATCATATAATTCACATCATCTCGATTATCATCATGTAATATCACGAAACACTTTATTTACAATTGTCACATTTCAAAAAAAATCCATACAGTACATATTTCATAAAAGAAAAGTCCTTAAAACAATGCAACCATTCAATTTATTCATATCATATGTGTATGCTATGTTTATAAGACTTAAACTCATTTATTATATTATTGTGACCGAGTAACTTTTTTACTGTACCGTATCCGTTGAGGATATCAGGCTCATTCATATTGTCCCTTATCCAATGGGATATGTGACTCATTGTATATATTAAACCTTAGGCTTTTACCATAGATGTCTGAGCTTTAAGCTTTTTTTTTTCACTGGCGACTTCAGTCACAACTGCCTTTATATTTCATGCATTAGAATGAATTGCACTCCACAAATTCAACCATCATATTCAGCCCATTGCATTCGCATTCACTTTCTCGTTCACATTAATCATCAGACTAGGTCCGGTTTTCAACATATAGGTTGATAACACATTTATTCAATCACATTCACATTCAAGGAATACTTCCAATGTGTTATTAATGCATCAAACACCTCGGACATTTCATGTCCGAAAATTAGTACATATACATCACATATCAATTCAATTCAGGATCAAACAAAACAAAATCAAGGTGAGACCATCTTAGGTTACTCATAATTGCTCCCTTTAGTTTATTGCCTTGAAGTCCCGGCAATATCTAGAAGCAGTCGCTTAACATGCTCTTCTATATGGAATCACAAACATATTCATATTACTACATTGCCCATTTAACTGAATAAGCACATTTATAAATGTATCATCTATTATGCATGTTCAATGACAAATTCTCGGGTATGTTTCTTTAATAAACTTATACAAACATAAATTTTACTCCAAAATTTCCAGAATCATACACATTAATGCAAATTTCATTTCATACTAAGTGCCTGTTTGGTTCAGCTTTTGGAGGGTTTAAAAGTACTTTTGTCTACCGCAAAAGCTATTTTAAGGAAAAAGTAGGTGTTTGGCTGTAAATTTCAAAAGCACTTTTGAAGTAGAAATAGCTTTTTTAAAAGCTCTTTTTCAAAAGCTAAAATTTGGAGCTTTTTAGAAAAGCCCAAATTATAGCTTTTTCGGGAAGCTATTTTTTCACCCACTTTGTGTCACTTACATAAACAAAATCTCTTAAATACTGTCTTTCTGTACGACTGACTTCTTTTGCTCATCAATCCCTCTAATCTTCTCAGGTTAGCTTTTTCTTTATATTTTGATTTGTCTTAAAATTTTATTTTTCTGCGAGAAGGTCTGCGTCAATTTGACGCAAAGATTCAACGCCTACGTTTTTAACGCAAACCTTCATCTGCGCATTTCTGTGTTAAACAACGCAGACGAACGCAGACGCAGATGTCGAATGGGTCTGCGTTGTTCAACTAAATACTTGGGATATGCAGGCAGCAAAATCAGAAAGGTGGATTCACCGTGGGTTCGGACTTACATGATAAGAAAATGAATTCATAGCGTAAATAATTTATTGGTGTGTAGGAATTTTAGATAATATTAATCATCGTGATATCAAAAATCATCAAAATAATGATTCCTTGAAAACAATAACCGAATCTACCCCAGCTACTAAGCGCTTTAACAAACTCTTCTGCTCATAAAGAGATATGGATGTGACAAGTAGGCTTTGATTTTTCAACAATGCCGAGAAGTTGAACAGTGGAAAAAAGCTTATGATGGAAAGCTAATTTGGCCCTTACAAGACTGAAAGGCTACTAAGAGTGGAACTAAAGTAAGATGAGAAGGCAACGTATCAATGATCCATCAAATCGTTTACTATGCATCACCCTGAGGCCTTCACATTTAGTTGCTATTCGGATATTCTCTACGTTAAACACATGATTACTATGCATCACCCCAATTGCCGCAATGCTTCCTCCACATGTTGTCCATTTGGAATCTGATCGAGTTTATAAAATATAGGATTAGCTCCAAAGCTACATATCAGTGCCTTAATGGAGTGGCTCATGAAATATAGTTACAATTAATAAAAGTGCCTTTTATTTTTATGTTGCCAAATAGTCTATTGTATGAAGTTCTTTTAAAAAAGCTATTTTTTAAATTAACAGTCAAACAGTCAACTAGCTTTTAAAAAAAGCTCTTCCCAGAAAAGCTTTACTGACAAAAGCTCCACTGATAAAAGCTCAACCTAATTCAATGACTAAATTGATTGCATTAACTCTCAAACCTTTACTTATCTAATTCAACATTACCTATCTAATCTCTTCATTCATGAAATCCTATTCTTTTTCCATAATTCCTCGTTCGTCATGCATCAAACAATTGATTCACTAAGTTATGTCCTCATTTTCAACCCAAATTAAGTTCAAAAACATCATAATTATACACTTCATCCTTAATTGGTTCAACCATTGCATAATCGAAACATTTCCATGAAAAATCACTGCCCACGATCATTTTCTTGCACTTTTCCCAAATTTTCTCAGGCATATTTCAAATCAGATTTGTATGGCTATTTTGACCTAGAAACTAAAGTTTTTAGACAATAATTTCTTCTAATCAAATGTTCCTCTATGTCTTAAGTTTTAAAAAAACAAAAATAATTCCATTTGGTTCATTATTCTATGAGTTATGCTCAAAATACTACAAACTGAGCACATTCGAAATTTTGGCTAGTGCATGATTGTGCACTCCCATGACTAAAAGCTTAGCGCACTTAAAGTTGTACAACCCATAACTCTCAATTTCGATATCCAAAAATTACAAACTTTATACCAATTGAAAGCTAAGAGAATAAGCTACAAATTTTGCGAAGAATCCTACATCAATACAGTTTATTTGATAAAAACAGGATATGATTTCTATCAAGGGTAGTGCTGCAGCCTAAGCTAAAACTCAACTTCAAGCTAAATTTCAATACCTTTAAGGATATAATTGAAATTCAATTTCTTCTTAAAAATAGTAGCCGTATGTCTCTAGTTTAATTTAGATCAAAATCCATCTAATTTGAATATTCAAAGATCAAGGTATGGCCTAAATATAGATGCTCGTTTAGTAAAAACACTCCATATAACATACTCCAACACACTAAATTGCCAAAATTCTATCATTTCAAGTTGATCGTTCAGTTATATGTCAACTTTCAGTTCAGTATTCTCTATACACAATTTACAATTTCATGATTGATTACAACCTAAAAATAGAACCTATTTCTGTACTTTTCTATATCACATTTTTCCGCAATTTTGTCTACTTCACTAATCTTCATTTAGCTCCAATTATCACAATCCTTTATCACACTTTCTGCACATGTTCTATTTCACTAACCCTCATTTAACTCCTTCATCACTTTACTTGTATCACTGAAATTGCTTCTTCCTACACCACTCATTCATGCATCCATTTACAAACATTAAAACATCATCAAAATGTCATTTACGATACCCATAAAAATTAAAGCATAACTTACTTGATTATGCAAAATTCTAGCAGTTGAGAGTGGACATAAAAGATTTGAGTGGATGGAGAAAAACAAGAATAAAGAGAACAAAACAATATTTGGATTGAATTGCTTACTTTGCAAGGCATAACATTGATGTGAGAATTAAAGGCCAAATACACAAAAATGAACAAACTAGATGTTTTGGTGATGGATGAACAAGGAGAGAGTTTTGGTGGTGGGTGATTTTTGCGAAGAACAAACAAGAGAGATGCAGAAATTTCCATACAAAACATAACTAGGTGTGTTAATGATACTTTGCCACATGTCACCAATGCATGTAACCCATTTGTCATCCATGTGAGGCTACCACATGTCACACTTCCATTTGTCTCTTATTTCTACATTTTTCCTAGTCCAAATTACCTCACATTTCCGAAATGTCCGAAATATCACCAAAAATGCTAAATCAATTTTAATACACACCCATTTGATTTTCAAGACAAATAAAATCCACAATTCATGTTAATATCACTTATATCCAGAAAATGTCAATGAATGCCTATACAATTATTTTCATGATTGTCAATACAATTCACGTGTATGAGTATGCCATATGATGCATGAAATGTACTTCTAAATTCTCAGTATACTCTCATGTATAGTATCCTAGGGTTCTAACTCTAATCAATGGAATAATGAGACGTTGCAAATCTAATCTTGGATTTCATTATTTTTTTATATATTTCTTATGTTTTTTCTTTTATTCATGTATAACTTGTTAAATTTTTGCTGAGTTTTTTCTTTGGTATTATGGAATATTATCTTTAGTTTATTATTTTTATCGTCTTTAAGAACCCAAAAATCATCTCCTAAGGAAAATAAACTATAAGAGCAATTGTAACATACTTTGACCCTCTCTTATTTCTTTTATAGGTAGATCCTTAGATAGTCAAACCTCCATTTGACTTCTTCTTTTGGCTAACTTTCCTTTTAAGTTGTTTTATTTTCAAACTATTGTTACTAGTTAAGGAAACCCCTTCCCTTATCTATTTGAAGCCTTTAACCCCTTACCATTTCCAACTATCAAACCTTTCTACCTGCCCCCATCCTAATTTCAAAAGCCTTACCACTTTTTAAAGTGCTCTAAGACTCAACAAGCTCTATAATAACCAACACATCTAGAAGCATGATGACTCCATTAAGAGAAGGTAAACTTGGTCCCAATTCTTAGGAGAATCAACCTCGCATGCCAAGTTTACTTACTTTCCCTAATAAGAAGGAGGAGAGCTAAATATGGTTTCACAACCTCTAGGAATTCTCTAAGCTAGAGTAGTAAGATGGAACACTCACTTATAAGATACTTCTCATATAAAAGGCCGTGCTATTCGCTCATAAAGAGTCAAGTAGAAGAAAAAGGGACCAAAAGTGGTCTAAAGAAGGTCCTTATCAATGACAAGGACTTCTTCCCCTTCAGATTCTCAATTAAAATAAATGCCCTGAAAAATACTTGAACAAGGCCTTTAGCATGTCAATGGAAAAATTATGATTCTCAAGTAATAAAAACCAAGTAAAATCTTTGAAAAAATCAAACTAAAAGTGTTCTATGTTTGGGCTCATTTCCAAAATGTACATTTGGAGTATTGGAACACCTAGAGGTTGAATTACCTAGTAAGATCAACTAGAAAATCATTATGTACGGATGAAAATATAACTACTCTAAACATAATTGGATTCTTTAGAATATGTATTAAAGTGGCAAGGAATTACCTGAATCACTAAGGGTGAAGAGAATGGATGAAGAGGGGACTCTTTCAAAAAATAAAATTTCAGTATCTTATTAATGGAAACCCTTAAAAACAAAGGAGAAATCTATCTAGAGACTAACAAGGAAGCTCTTATTAAGAGAGGATTATGGGTTGCTAAATGGGAAAACCATCTACGAGAACGAATAATTAGAAGAACCTTAAAAAACTTTGTGAAATAGTTAATGTTCAAGCAAAAAAGATAGGCATTTTGGCTAATGTGGAGCTGAATGTAAGCAATGAGCAATCATTTGGCCTATTAGAAGTTTCCCATATTAGCACTCAGTAATTATCAATAAGAAATGGAAAGGATGAGTTAAACAAGAAAGGAAAAATAGTAAAGGAGAATCAACAAATCTCACAAGAATGGCACTGTAAAGAACTCAGCCCTTGGACACTAACATTCCCATGACTAGTCATAACAACTTTTAACAATCAAGAATTCAATCTAGATAGCAAAAAGAGATTAGAGTGGAAAGCTAAGGCAAGGCCCAACGTGGCCTAAAAAAATTAATATTCATGTCTATAGTAGCTTAGAATATAAGTAGTATTAATTCCCTAAAGAAGAAGTTATAAATGATTACCTGAATACTAAGAAACCAATGTTGGTAGGATTGCTAAAAGTAGCTTAAAATCATCTTACGGTTTTTTGAGAAGTCATAGAGAACCTTAACAAATCATCATCACTATGTCATTGGAAGAATCATTGTAGCTTACATCCTGTGACTGATAAAAAGTGATCAATGTTAGGTATTCTACCTAGCTCATTCACTTATTAATTGAAGTCCTAAATAACTTAATAATTATGAACATCATCTTTGTCTATATTGCAAAATTTTCCTTTCAAAAAGCTAAAATCTGGAATGATTTAATTAATATACATACTAGGGTAACCGCTCCTTAGATGATCTTATGAGACTTTTAAAGCATTCTTTTCTCACATAAAGCAGAAGTGGAAAATTTAGGGATGAATCTCCTCAATGATGGATTTAAAGACTTTGTTCATAAAATTGGAGCATCTTATCTAAAATATGATGGTAATCACTTCATTTAGAGCAAAAATTATCAATTAAAATGGCAAATTAGGAAGAATCTAGATAGATGGTAAATGCACTTTGGTTAAATTAAATCCTATAAAGCAAAGCTTAATTTAGTAACCTTTTAACTTCATCTCACTACCCAATTTAGGTTCCTATTGAATAAACCTCTTGTGTAAGGAGTCATCCTTTTGTATTTAAAAGCTATCTAGGTGAGTTAGAGGGATTTGCTGAAGTAGTTGCTAAAGGGATGCAAGTAAGCATTGAAAGATTGATGGAGAGCAGTTTGCTCTAGCACCTATAATCTTTTGTAAGGAATTAGAGGTCTAATGAATAAGGTAAAGACTAAATGTATGAAGATAGATTTGTAAGGATTAATATTAAAGATGCCATAAAAGGAGGTTGTTCAAGATGAATTGCTAAGATTATTCACTTTTTTACAAGTTGTTAAGGATGGAATATGCTTAATACATAAAGAACAAGGCTTGCAGAATGTCTAACAACTTGGTCTCTTGGTCCACTTGTTTTAAGTTAAATATAGCCTAATCTGCATAATTAAGATGTATCTAAGGGCTTTAGCTTGTTTTGTGTTATTAGTCAGTATGTTTTATTGTAATTAGGTTATAACTTATTTACTTAATTATTAGGCCTAAACTATGTTAGTATTGTTTTATAGTTATTTTCTAGTTTCCTATTTGAGTTAGGACTTATTATAGAGTTAATTTCTAATTTGATTAAGATTCCTTAAATTTCTAATCTAGTTAGGATTCCTCATGACATTAAGAATATTAACTGAAATAGGATTCCTAAAGTCCTAATGAAAGTAGTATTAGTGGTTAGTGTTTGAATCCTTATTACATTTGATAAGGAATGCTCCTTTAGGGCTCTAGTTTTCTTTTCCTTTTACAAATCCAGATCTTAGGGATTTTATACTTATAAAAGTTTATCTTATTGATTTACTTCATGCATCACCAATATAGAAATCATATTGAGAGTTTTCTTCACTTTGTGAGAATTTTCTCTTTGTTCTTTAACAAGAACTTAATATGATCTTATTAAAGCAACTTGTGACAATCAAATCCTTATAGATTTGGTTCTAATCAGTAGGTTTGGTTAAGGTCAAGTTTCTTTGCTTGATTTAGAGATGATCCTAGGGTTTTAATTCATTGCGATTTAGGTTTTACATGGTTTCCAACCTATGGTTTACATTATTTGGTATCAGAGCTTTGACTTTTAAAATCATGCACTATCTATCCTTTTAGTGTTTGTTTTCTTTCTTTTTATTAGTGATTGTGCCATTCATCATCTTTCTATCCAATTCTTTCTATCCTCAATTTCTTTCAACATTTGCTTTGTGCTTTTTTCTTTATGCAAAGTTATTCCATTCTTTTCTTTTGTGTTTCTAAGTTATATATATAAAAATAATTAAAAAGGACAAAAAGAAGAAAAAAATCAAAATCAAAATCAAAATCAAAATCAAAATCAAAATCAAAATCAAAAGTGCACATAAAAACCTATATATATATATATATAAAATAAAAAACAACAAAAAGAAGAAAAAAATCAAAATCAAAATCAAAAGTGCACATCAAAACCTAATTTCTAATCCTTTCTCTAGTCTTAAAAAGATTCTTAGTTTTGTTTCACCCTTGTTACCTTGTAGTTGATTTTGTTAGCCTATTCTTATTTTTGATTCATCCTAATTACTTTCTTGTTGAATTTTCTTCTTTTGTTATGTCTTGTTAATCGTAATTTTGTTAATCAAAGTTATAAACCCCATTATTGCTTGCTATTTTGGTAGGAACAGTAAAAGAGTTTTTCATATAAGACTTGTAAAGGGACAATTTTCGTCATTATAAACCCTTTTGCTGCTTGCTGTTTTGGTAAAAACATTGATAGAGTTCTTCTTAAAGGACTTATAAGGGGAAATCGATTGGTAAAAGGTAAGAGTGGTGAGAATATCATCAAGAAAAGTCAAAATTGAGTGAAACATTAGTATTAAGTGACCTAATCTTGAGTGTGAACATGTAAGGAAGTTATAAGAGAAACTAATCCGTACTACCAACAATTTATTTGCTAATTTAAACATGATTAGTGGTGTAGATAATGCAAAACTTGATCTCAAGTTGTTTATGAAAGCTATCTAAGACCAATCCAAGGTTCTAAACATGAGGTTGGATAGTTTAGATCCATATCCAAACCTAAATTCTCTAAAGAACACATATTTGAGGAGGAGGAAGAGAAGGATTTTAATTGTGATGAGATTTTTAGGAAGGGAAAAAGTATTGTTTCAAAATGAGATAACAATTTAGGAAGCATTAAGATAAGAATCCTTACCTTTCAAGGAAAGAATGATCCCAAACTATATTTAAAGTGGGAAAGGAAGATAAAGAATATGTTTGATTGTCATAATTATTTTAAGGAAAAAAGGTTACACTCTTAATAGTTAAGTTTATAGAATATATTACTATTTAGTGGAATCAATTTATGATTAATAGGCATAGGATAATTATTCATTTATGGGAAGTGATAAAGACAATGTTAACTAAAAAGTTCATACCTAGCCATTATCATAGGGACTTGTGTAGAAATTTGCAAAGGTTGACTACAAGGAGATTGAGATAGTCATGATTAGTGATAAGGTTGAGGAGGATCGTAAGACAATTATGGCCAAATTCATTAGTGGGTTGAATAAAGAGATAGCTGATGTGTTGGAATTGCGTCAATATATGGAGATGGAAGATTTGTTGTATAAAGTTATCAAGGTGGAAAGGCAATCAAAGTGTAAGGGTGCTTCCAAAAACAATTTGACTTCTAACTTTTCATGGAAGTCAATTCGAACATGTAGTAAAACTACTTCAAATCCTAGAGAAGATGTCAAGGTAAGATATTCAAATATTTTTTTCCAAATATAAAATCAAAACTCAATTAACTTTTAAGTCATATAATGTTAAGTGTCTTAGGTGCCAAGGATTTAGGCATATTACTCCTTAGAGTCTAAAAAAAACTATACTTATTATGGATAATGAAGACATAGAGAATGTTAGTTCAAATGATGATTATATATCACCATTTTGAGAATTATAGTAATGTTGATATAAAGGGATCTATTCGTGGAGATATGTTGGTTACTAGGAATGGTTTTAGCATGCAAACTAAAGAGCATGATATTGAGGTTCAATGTGAGCACATCTTTCATACTAGGTATTATGTGAGGAATAAGGTATGCATTATTATTATTATTGATAGTAGCAGTTGTACTAATTTTATTAGTACTTTATTATTTAAAAGACTAAATTTGGCTACATTAAAGCAACTCAAATCATATAAGTTACAATGGTTGAATGAATGTAGAGAAATTAAGTTGAAAAAATATGAGTTAGTAGCATTCTCTATTGGCAACTACAAGCATGAGATTATTTATAATGTGGAGCTAATGTATGCTAGTCATGTACTTTTATAATGTCCTTGGCAGTTTGATACAAAGGTTATTCATAATGGGAACATGAACATATATTCCTTTGTAATGAAAAACCAAAATATTATGTTAACATCTTTGAAACCATAGGAAGTATATAAGGATCAAATTAGGATATTTGAATAGTACAAGATGAGTAAAAAATAAGTGAGTGCTCAAGAAAAAGAAAATAGCGATAGAAAAGGTGAAAAAATATTTAGGGGTACAAATTACTAAATAGAGAGAAAAGCACGAGAGTTAATGCTTTTGCTAGTTGAGATTAAAAGTGCTATGTTAATAAGGTATAAATTACTGGCTTTTTTAAAAGGATTTTTTTTTCAACTAGCGATCTTAACACTTCTTTTCCTAGTTTGGTTATTTTTTTATAGCAAGAATTTTCAAATCTATTTCCCAAAGAAGTACCACATGGTTTACTTCCTTTAAGAACACCAATAGATTTCATTCCTAGTTGAATAATTTCTCATAGACTAACTTATAAAACTGATCTATAGGAGATAAAGGAGATTCAAGGGTAGGTGGATAAGTTAGTACAAAAGTGATTCGTAAGGGAGAGTCTTAGTCTATATTAATTTACTGTGAATTTAATGCAAAATAAAAATGGAATATAATGCATATATTGATTTTCAAGCAATTTTTAAAATCAATGTAAAGTATAGAAATCTCTAGGTTATATGATATTCTTGATGCATTGCATTGCTTATATAAGTTCTCTAAAATTGGTTTAAAATTTGGTTATTATCAAATTCGCATGAAATAGGATGACAAATGAAAAAATTCTTTCGAAATAAAATATGATTTATATGAGTGGTTAGTGATGTTGTTTAGTTTAACTAACGCACCTAGCACCTTTATAAGGTTAACAAATCATGTTTTATGTTATTTTATTGAAAATTTTGTTATAGTTTACTTTGATGATATTTTAGTGTATAACAAGAATTTGGATGGTCATGTTAAATATTTACATGTTTTCTTCTATTTTAAGGGAGTATAAAGTTTAAGCTTAATTCTTTGAAAGGTGCTATACCCTTAAATTTACCTTTAGGAATAACCAAGTTGAGCCTTAGCCTTTTTCATTAACTAAACCCACATTTTAACCTTTATCCTATTTTCTTTAAAGATCTTTTTATTATTTTAAACCTTGAATGTTATTTACATTATTGAGTTGTTGAGACTTGAAATTTTTGAAAGGTCCAATATGCTTATTATTATGATACTGAATATTGTGATTCAAAAAATAAAAAAAACAAAACAAAAAAGAAAAAACAAAAAAGAGCAAAATTGTGATTAAGTTTATGGTACCAATACAGTTGCATTGAAAGAACCTATTTGTATTTGCAAACAAGTTATGGAATATACTGTGTAGTAGATTTCTTTTTATTATCCCAATCATATTGTACCTAAGCCCCAATATAACCTTATAAAGACCTTTGGATTTTCGTTTCTAGTTTATACATAAGTGGTAGAGATGTGATTTTATTATAAGCTTATGGTATGTAATAGGTGTAAATCATACTATGTTTTAAGAGATGTTTAAGTGCACTTTTGAGTATTTCGTAGATGATTGTCATGTATATAGACTTAGAATTACGTTATTAATAGTGTTTGTTTATATTATAAGTGTTTGTGTCATTTTGAGCATGATTTGGATCTTAATTTTATGTTTCAAAAGGTGTGTGATGTGTGTTTGAGTGCATGGAAACAAGAAATTGAAGAAAAGAGAAGAATTGGAAGTATGGAAGTAGGTCATGATTATGACTTGCTTGCCACGCTTGTGATAGAGAATGCATATGGTAATTTTAGTAAATTTCAGCTTTTCCAACACGCGAACCTTTTTGTAATTTTAAAATTTTGGGGCAATTTTTGGAACCAAATTAAGTGGATAAATGCTAGAAAGTGTTAAGTCAGAATTTTGACTTCTCGTATAAAGTAATTTTGATGACAAACAAAAGTAAATACAAAGTAATGAAAAGCAGACGAAAGAGAAAAACAGACGGAAGCTGCGAAGTTAAAAAGCAGACGAAAGAGAAAAACAGACGGAAGCTGCGAAGTTAAAAAGCAGACGATGCAAAAGCAGAAGATGCAAAAGCAGACGATGCAAAAGCAGACGATGCAAAAGCAGAAGATGCAAAAGCAGACGATGCAAAAGCAGACGATGCGAAAGCAGACGATGAAAAAGTAGACGAAGTATGT
>JAOSBP010000002.1:24857855-24875251 GCA_027563825.1 Erythroxylum mucronatum | reverse complement strand
TAAAGACAAAATTATTCCTTCGCTTCCATAATAGCCAAATACCAACACCAAAAAGGACAGACCAACGAGTATCAAAATATTTTTTAAGCTCACAAAGGTTACCAAAAAGCCATTCATTAAGAGGAACTGACCCATTAAAGAAAAAGTGATGAAACTCAGTCGGTAGAACCTTGTTCCAAAACTCCGAAGCTGCAACACAGTCACGTAAGAGGTGGAAGACAGATTCCTTATGTGCGCAGCAAAGAGGGCAGCTACTATCTTGGACAACTTGGCGTCGACACCGCTCAGCATTAGTGAGTACACTGTTATTCAAAGCGAGCCAAATAAAGGTTTTGATGCGTTGTGGGTCTTATTTATTAGATAGGTAATTCTAATAAAATAAGGTAGGCGCAGAGTAACGAGAACAGATGATCTATTTTTTGATATTTTCACTTGGAGTTTTCACTGAGAATAGAAGGAAAAATGAGGTTTTATTATTATTATTATTATTATTATAAGTTTTTTAAATTTATATAACCATAAAATATTATTTTAAAATTAAATTAAAAGTATATTATTCAAATTTGAATTATTTTAATTTGAATTTATTAATTTCACTGTCAAGCTTATTTAGCATGCATAGAAAAAGGAGTCAAACGGCTGGAGAGTCTCATTATTTCCAGACAGTAGGACGTCACCTACCGTCTTCAACTAATAAATAAACTCAACCAACCTCATAAATGATAAATGGCCATTTTCATATATAACTCTTTTTTCTTTTGCAATTCTGATGAATTAATACAACACTGAAATGTAATTAAGCATAAAAGTAGAAAGAAACTAGTTAAGAATGGGAAACGATCACAGTCCCTTTCTTTCCAATGATTATCTGATTGTTTCTACGTTCTTGGCTTGTGATTCAAATGCTTTCTCCAGCAAACCAACAGCTCATCCCATCATTAACATCTCTAATCATCAGTCCTCATTGCACACCATTGTCAATTACTACTCCTTAAAGTTTAATTTGCTTTTGACTCGAACGTTATTTAGTCTGCGGGTTCTTCTCTGACATTTTTGGAACTATATTAGTCAGCTTCATCTTTTCCCACCAAACATTCATGGGAGTTTCTACTTTCTTCTCACTGCAGAGAGCTCAATTTGTGAAAATGGGTTGAAAAAGGTGAGTCCAGAAGGTGTCTTCTTGTGGGTCTCGGTCAGCTTTTCATGCCATTTGCACACTTTCAGTATGTTCTTGTTCTATGGACAGTTCTTTTTCGTATCTGTTTTCTTTTTGTGTTCTACTCTGTTTGGTTTCTAAGAAACTGAAAAGGGATGTCTTAAAACTCTCAAATTTTACTTCTGTTGCTTTTCCACGTTTGTAGTCATATTTCTCGGCGACAAAACAAAGTTAGGTGAAAAACAAAGTTAGGTGAAATTAACTACTTTTGGGTTCTCTTTTCATGCTTAAGCTGGTAATGTTTGACAAAAGTTTGCTTGTTGAATTAAACAATCTTTCTAGTCATTGTTTTTAGGCAGAAAAGTTGAGAAATGTGTTGACTTTAATTGACAAACCACTTGAAGACATTGGAAAGTTACTATTTTTCGTCTCTGATTCTGTTCATTGTTCTACATAAATTCATGCAGATGGGGCCGAGATTCCTATAGAGGTTATGCTCTTGAAATGCAGTTTTGATTCAACTCATGGTCGTCCACTTTGACACAGAGAAGATGAGATTCATTTTCTCTGTAATTCTCTTTTTTGGATCACTTTCCTTGCATTCCATTGCAGACCCAGTTGAGGATAAACAAGCATTGTTGGATTTCCTCGACAATATTCATCATTCACATCTTGTAAATTGGAACAAGAACTCCTCTGTTTGTGATAACTGGACAGGAGTGACATGTGACAGTAACCATTCGAGGGTCATAGCTCTAGGGTTGCCTGGAGTTGGACTTCGAGGCTCAATCCCACCAAACACTTTGAGTCGCCTATCTGCAGTTCAGATACTATGTCTCAGATCTAACGCTTTATCAGGTTCTTTCCCTTCTGATTTCTTGCAACTCAAGAACTTAACTTCACTTTTTCTACAGTCCAACGAGTTCTCAGGTGCGTTGCTTTTGGATTTCTCGGTTTGGGAAAACCTCACAATCTTAGATCTTTCTGATAACCACTTTAATGGAAGCATTCCTTCTTCTATATCAAATTTGACTCGCCTCACGTCTTTGAACCTTTCCAACAATTCTCTTTCTGGCGATATACCTGACATTAATGTTCCTAGTCTGAAGCAGCTAGATTTAGCCAACAATGATCTTAGAGGGATTGTACCAAGGTCTCTTCAAAGTTTTCCAAGATGGGCATTTTCAGGTAACAACCTTTCCTGGGAAAATGCCACCACTGCTCTACGTCCAGATCTTCCAATTCATCCACCGAGTACCCATGCATCAAAGAGATGCAAAAAATTGAGTGAGTCTGCTATACTGGGAATGGCTCTAGGTGGGTGTGCACTGGTGTTTGTGATCATTGCTCTTTTGATGATTTGTTACTCTAAGAAAGAAAAGAAAACCGAATTAACAATAAAGTTGCAGAAAAAGGAAAGATCTTTGGAGAAGAAAGATGGAGAACCTCAAGGAGAGGATAACAAGCTTATCTTTTTTGAGGGTTGTGATCTTGCATTTGACTTAGAGGACTTGTTGAGAGCATCTGCTGAGTTGCTTGGGAAGGGAAGTTTTGGGATCACTTACAAGGCTGCACTTGAAGATGCAACAACTGTGGCAGTGAAGAGATTGAAGGATGTTACGGTTGCGAAGAAGGAATTTGAGCAACAGATCGGAGTGATAGGAAATCTCAGGCATGCAAATGTGTCTCCACTGAGAGCTTATTACTATTCAAAGGATGAGAAACTTGTGGTCTATGATTACTATGAACAAGGAAGTGTTTCTACCATGCTACATGGTATGACAAAATTTGCATCTTTGTTCAAGATTATCTATCAGAAAGTTGAAAATCCCTTTTTGACTCTAATGCTGATAAAAAGAGTTATTCTTTCAATCATGCAGGAAACAGAGTGGAGGGTAGGATTCCATTAGACTGGGAAACGAGGTTGAAGATCATAATTGGCACAGCACGGGGCATTGTTCATATCCACTTTCAGAATGGTGGCAAACTAGTCCTTGGCAACATAAAAGCCTGTAACATTTTCCTCAACTCGCAAGGCTATGGCTGCATTTCAGATGCAGGTTTGATGACGTTGATGAGCCCAGCAGTTCCTGTGGGGATGAGGGCAGCAGGTTACCGTGCCCCGGAAGTAACAGACATTAGGAAAGCAACTCAAGCTTCGGATGTCTACAGTTTTGGGGTGTTAGTCCTTGAGCTTCTCACTGGAAAGTCTCCATTGCAAGCCACAGGTGGTGATGAAGTTGTCCACTTGGTGAGGTGGGTGCATTCTGTGGTAAGAGAGGAGTGGACTGCTGAAGTGTTTGATGTAGAACTCTTGAGGTACCCTGGCATTGAGGAGGAACTGGTTGAGACGCTAAAAATAGGCTTGAATTGTGTGTCAAGAACACCAGATAAGAGACCAAAAATGGCTGAGATGGTGGAGATGGTAGAGGCAATCCGACAATCAAGTGCCAGTAACTGACCATTTTCTGAAACTAATCTCGAAAATACAGTTTCAACAGGAACATCAGTTCAGATAGCTGATGTTTGAACTTCATCTGTACTGCTGTGAGACTTCACACTATCTGATCTTGGTATATTAGCTGTGACATAATTTTGTTTAAACATGTTACAATTATTTTTGAGACCTGGGCAAACTTGAGTTTGTCTATCAGATCCGGTCACGAACATCTGAGCATAATCAAAGAAAATAGTTTCATTCTGGTAATTCAGAAGAATTTGGTTTGGGTATTGGATAGTTACAAAGCTCTTACTCTGACGACTGCACAGGAGGAAAGAAAAACTACAACCAAGGAATAAAACAGAAAACCTTTCAATCACACGATCAACTAGTCACAATAGATTTTCACAAATGTTCTTCACAGAATCGTTTCCGGATAGTCTAAACTTACTTCCTCAAAAATCTTGTTTTGACACCACCTGAAACCAGATAGACAAAAGGAGTGAAAACATATCAAGCTCTAACCATGCAATGGCAATAAATATGTTACTATGTCGTGCGGAGTACAGGCAGAAAGATAATAGAATTACTAACCTTCAACTTCCTCAAATTGAATTTCCTTCACCAACTCAGCAGATGCGTTATACTCAAAGCTGCATTTTTAAGAACGATCAATTTACTCGCAAGTCTCAGAAAAGTGAAGTAAAATCATTCTTAGATATCTCAGTTTCGTATGTTCTATGACCAGGAACATCTGTTCACACAATCAACACCTAGATATAAAAATACGCCTTGTGAGGTCCTGTTAGTATGATAATCAATATTGTCATTAAACTTTGATAAGCTGATTCAACTTCTTGCTAGTGTATGCACTTCAACTCAACTCAATTAGACCTCGCACAAAAAATCCATACACATCTGGGCAAGCATACAGTAGCACTAGAAAGTTGACAGCCAAAAATTAGTATGGCCTAGTGAACCAATAGAGAGCAAACAATCCACCATTGATCTTGCATAGTACATCTATGGATGCGCAACAGATCAGCCGCACTCTTGCATTGCAAATACCAAAAATGCAGAAGTGTGTTCTAGGAAGAAGAATAAGAGAAGTTGAAGATCCACTTACCTATTGGAGAAGACAACATCGAGCTCATAGTTAGAAGCACTTTTTGTAGCTTCTACCAACACAGTGACGATCTCTGTCTTTCGAGTACTGGCCATAAGTATATCATACTCAGTTGGAATAATGATAGCAAAGAAGTTATCACTCAATTCACTTAAACAGATCTTCTCTACAGCAGCTAGTGCTATCCTTCGTTTAAGGGAATCAGACTCCGTATCCACAAGATAGATGGCAAAGTCTGTTATTAGCAATACACGATGCTTCATCTTCCCCGTACCAGTAAATTTCAGAACTTTATCTGCAAACAGAACCTGGTTGTCGCCTGCAGAAGTCAAATGAAGCAAAGTTTAAGAATAGATTCTACCAACAACCCAAATCTCCCTAAAACTCCAAGTCGATGGATTTCACATTCTAGTATCCCTATTATACTTTCAAATCATGAGCAAAAGAGCCCCAACAGTTGCGCCTCAAATCAATAAAACAACAATCTGACATTCTATAACCCCAAGCAAGCATCTTTATGATAACAATTTCTCCACAAGTCAATGAAATTTATAAAATCCCCATAAACCCTAATTGTCATTGTGAAGAAAACAATGAAGTTTCTACTCTACTAAAAAAGCAACCATTTTCATGGAGATTCGCGAGGAAATTAACAAATTGATTAAAAAGACCTTGCTTCTGCAGAATCTTGGTCAAGTAGGGATGCGAAGGCACATCAAGATAATCTCCTTTAGCACCACGGTGAAGCGACGCTTTCCTCCGAACCTTGACGCCCATGAACGGCTCTTGATTTTCCGTCACATTTCCCTCCGATACTCTCAGCCTCATACCCTTCTCCACCACCACCTCTTCTTCTCCTCCGGCGCCGTTCTCGGATTCGTTGATTTGAATTCGGCGATTACTCCTATATCTGTTCATTTTCACCTAGTCCTTGGATCGACCAAAGCTGGTGGTTTGGATCAAGTTGTTATTTCTGTTATATTATTACATTGTACATATCATATGGATCATATAAAAAAAGATAAATTAAATTAAGATTTAATTAGTTTTTTATCGAAAGATATTTAATTATAACATAATTTCATCTGATTTTAATTTAAAATATTTTAAAATTTTTAAGATATTATTTTTAAATTAAAAATCAAAATCTATAATGAATATTTATTTTTAAATTAAAATGATCAATAATAAAAAAAGTTAAGTTGTAAGACAAAAGATTTAAGATTTAAAATATTTAATTAGACTGTAATAAATCAGGCTAAAAATTAAATAAAATTAAAGAATTTAAAATATGAATGAAAGAGAGTGTCCTTACCCATACAAAATTTTAAAGTTTAATTGAAAAGTATTTTAAATGAAAATTAAAGGATTTATTTTAGTTTATAAGAACATATTAATTAATAAAAATTGACCGATTAATTAATTAATTAATCAATTTTTAATAATAACAATTATTAAAGTAAGTAAAATAAAAAAGTTAGACGGTTTAAAATTTTTGTCATTGACCGACTGAACTAGTTAAATTTTTTAAAACATGAAAATGATAATTAACTTTGCAAATTAAATTAAATTTGCAATGTAAAATAAAACATACCATGCCATACATCAAAATTGAATTATTAATTTTAATACTAAACTATATTATAAAACAAGTAATTAAGTTAAAAGAGAAAATAATAAATGAAACAATAATCAAGAAATGTTTTAAAAAAAAGTTAGAGAACTTCAATTAATTTTTGTTATTCCAAATTTAAAAAAAAAGGGAGAGGTAATAAGGTTGACCAAGAAACGACAAAGAGCAGGGACCAGAAAACGCGTTTTGGCTGGGACGCCCTTTTTGACGCCGTCCAGACTCCTGTACGACACCGTGCCAGTCACGCAGAAACTCCAATTCATCCAATCAGAAAAAGGAAATAATTTTAAAAAAAGGATTAGAAAAATAAATTATTATTAATTATATAAAAAGTAACCGATAGGTTCGCGATTTTGATCGTCAAAAAGTTCTGTTCTTGGGATTTGCTCTGCCCGCCAAGAACCTATTGCTTCTTCTTCTTCTTCTTCTTATTCTCATCGATTTTGTGAGGTACATTTCATTATGTTCTGGTTATTTATAATCTCTTTTTTTGTTTGCGTTTCTGGGTTTGATCGAATGTTGTGTGATTCTTTTCAGGGATGGCTTCGAAGCGGATCTTGAAGGAACTCAAGGATTTGCAGAAGGATCCTCCTACTTCATGCAGCGCCGGTATGTGTGTATACGTATGTATATACATACTTTTTCCTGTTGGTTCTCTGTCGTTCTGGGTTTGTTGTAGGATTGATGTTGTTAATTCACGTTAACGTTTCGGTTTTGCCATTAGTTGGGGTGAATTGTGTATGTGAAGATGGTTTTGGTGGCTTGAAAAGGGAAAAAAATCCAACTTTTGTTTCTGGGCAACTCTTATTTTATGCGTAGGTTAAGGGTTGTATTGGATGAACTGGCAAAGGAATCATCTTTCTGAAAATTTTGGCCTGTTGTTCTGTTATTTACTTGATCCTGGACAAACTCTTGAGAGTCATTGGTTATTTTGTTTTTCACAGATATGCAGTAATGTAGTATGTTCATGTCAAATTGAGTTTTGCCCATTATTTCAGGACCTGTTGCAGAAGATATGTTTCATTGGCAAGCAACAATTATGGGTCCTCCGGACAGTCCATATGCCGGAGGGGTTTTCCTTGTTTCCATTCATTTTCCTCCAGATTATCCTTTCAAGCCTCCTAAGGTACCCTGCTTTGTGAACTCTGTTTTTGGTTGTGATTTCTCCACGAGAGGTGCAGTCTTGCAGAAATTTTACGTGTTAGTTAAAGAATGAATCGGTATCTTTACTCAGCAGGGAATGACACGGATAGAACTACGATTGGACTGTCCTGTTGCTTCTGTCTCTATTATTCTTAGCATGGTTGAGATCATTATGTTCATATTTTTCTCTTGAGATGTTCATATCCATGTTTTTCAGATACTTTACTTTTTATTATCTCAGTTCTATATAGTAAGATTTTTCTCTTTTTCTGGAGAGCAAACAAAAATTTTCAATTGTGTGCAATACTTTGGTTTTTCTGATGTTTAAGCTTCTTTATAAAGGAAAAGGAAGACTTAAAACAAGTTAAATGACATAACCTTGAGCTGTTTCCTTGGAGCTTGAGAATAAATGCAACGATTCCTGAATTTCTACAAATGACCAATATTAGCTCAGGGATACACTGAGCATACTTTATGTATATTGTTAGAATGTGATCAAAAGCATACGGTTGTGTTTCGGAATGCTGTAAGCCACAGTTATGTTTGTTTACGTCCTAATTCAGGTGTAGGGATTTACTTTGCAGGTAGCATTCAGAACAAAGGTGTTCCATCCTAACATAAACAGCAATGGGAGCATTTGCCTGGACATCTTGAAGGAGCAATGGAGCCCGGCTTTAACCATATCCAAGGTTCTTGTTCAATAACCTTATGAGCTCTAGTCTGGGAACATGGAAGTCATTGTTTGTTCATTTTGGTTCAGTTTAATGCCACCACCACCAAGGCTCAAGCTCGTGCCATGGTGGTGTAATTGGGGGCATCGGGGATGAGATTAACAGATACTACAACAGCCCAATTAATCAACTAAAAGAGGACCATTTCCTTGCCATAAAAAACTGAGAAAAAAATGGTGTACATGATCCTTTGCAGGTGTTACTTTCAATCTGTTCATTGTTGACGGATCCGAACCCTGATGACCCGCTGGTACCAGAGATTGCCCATATGTACAAGACAGACAGGAACAAGTACGAGACAACTGCTAGAAGCTGGACTCAGAAATATGCCATGGGCTAAACCATCCATGGTCGATGCGTTTGGTTCGTTCTTGGTAATTTTTTTTCGTTTTACCTTTTCATTGTCTTTTCCTTATTCCTATGTATCAAAGATGTTCCTTCCCTTCAATCAACTGTCCTAAAGTTGTCCACAACAACAGCCTAGGTAAAGAAGAAACAGTTCTGTGTTTTCCAATTTGGTTTATGGATTATCAAACGGCTTGAACCTGAATTTGTCAAAACTTCACTTCCTCTCAGCTCCTGTTGTTTGTAGATCATAACTTTTGCAAATTATTATGCAAATATAGCATATGCGTCCATGTTCAAGGACAGCAACTTATGGCCTTCATGGAAATAAGAGTGACTGGCTCTCTAAAAGCCCACTTCACCTTCAATTCTAGTTTTGGGGATACAGTATGTACGCGTCAAGTCCTTAAGAGTTCAACCGATGGTCCATTTAAACAACTAGGGACTTACTGATTCATCAGTTCGATTAGAATCTTGGGATGTAATTGATCTATAAAAAGGTATATAAATCTTTGAGATTCCTTGAATTATAAACTTCAAGAGAATGAGCACTTTCAAACATTATTTAACCTAAGTGATAAAATGTAAACCAATGATTTGGTCTGTTCAATTATAAAATTTTCAAATTAGTTAATTTTTAATTTATTTTATTTTAATAATTTTAGTTATTAAAATCAACCAATTTATTAATTAACTAGCTAATTTTTGTAATTTAATTGAGTTTTGTATATTAGAATAAACCAAAAAGGCAAAGATAGCCTTTTTTTAATTATATTTTAATATTTTTATTTTATTCAATATTTACTACACGTCAAATTTAAGACAGTCTAATATTAATTGGATCTTTAAACTTTAAAATTTTTATTTATCGATTTAATTTTTGACCCTATTTTTAGGACAATGATGTAAACTTACATACAAAACTTTCCAAAGAGAAACTATAAAGCAAATTTTTATTATTGCTCATAAATTACATATTCTAAATAAGTTAAAAGAATCTCAATGCAACCGATATATTTGCATGTCTTGAATGAGTTGCAATTTTGTGTTTACTTAGAACCCACAACTTAAGGGAATTAGATCTCCAGTTATGGTGTTTCTATCATGTTTCATTAAATCTTATTCACACATTTGTGTAGGCCCCACATAAATCTATGGATGAGATTTAATGTAACAGAGATTGAACGGAGTAACTGGAACAGAGGATTTGATGTGTAACTTAAGAGAGACTCGAGGGACTTACCAAGTTGATCGAATCTTAAGAAATAATGTTCAAATTTAATTATTATTTATTAAATGACTAAATATCTCAACTTAGATATCATTATTAATACTTACCTACAAGCATTTTCAAGTAGGGACGAGAGAAGTGGTGGCATGCAAGAAGGAATGGCTATTTGTTTCTTTTATTATGCAAAGATATGGCAAGACCATGTTCTTCACTACTATATTTAGGTGGATGATCTTTTTAATTTCTTTTATATTTAACCATTCTTTATTTTGTTTTCAAGTAGAACAAATCAAAATTCATGACTTATGGTTTTATAGTGTCGTGTTCATAATTTATATTCTAAATCTAAAGTACAAAAAATCAACTAAAAGACAAGTCATCCAGAGACATTGTTAAAAGAATTTAAATTATGATTTAAACATATGTTATACCGTTATGAAATTTGTTAAAGTTTAAATAAAATTAAAGAATTTAAAATATGATTTAAAAAGAATGTCCTTATCTATCAAATAATTTGAAGTTTAATTAAAAATGAGATTGTTAAAAGAAATTTGATTTATTTATTTTAGTTTATAAAAACTTATTAGTTAATGAAAATTGATCGATTAATTAATAAATTGATCAATTTTTAATTAACAAGAGTTAGTATTTAGTAAAGTAAAATGAACCGAAAAATTGGACAATTTGAGATTTTTATGGTTGAATTTGCTAACCGTTGATAATTTCACAATTTAAGTATTGTTCTAATTAAAAACTAAAAATTAATATAACAACTAACAATATTATCAAACCGTAAGTAATAATTTTCAAAGCAAGAATAATGCAATAGAAAATATAAAAAAATCACTAGAATTTTGTATATTTAACCCTACAAAACTACCAACTCCATTGAACTTTTAAGTGTTATATATAGCTTGATATTGTTATTATTTTTTTATAGGAAACAACATCAGACATGGTGATCCATGTCCTTTTTCTGTCTGTGAATTGTTTACAATATCATTAAGTTCTCAAAGAAAGTCTGAACCAAAATAAAGAAAAATCCAAGTCTAAAGCGCAGTTCATAAATTAAATTAAATTAATAAGTCGTGCCCACGAGTGAGAAGCAAGCATGGTCCCTGAAAATCTGGTTTCCACTAAAAAACACCGACAGAAGCGACCAAATGGGAACATCTCAGTTTCACATACCTTTGGGGGATACAGATATATACTGGGCGTTGTACGTATCAACCCGTGTAGTGTTGTAGTTATCGGGTTAAGTATCAGGGGAGTACGTTCGTAAAAATGAAATTTAAAGGAATAGACGGAATTATTTAGCTAATTTTATGACGATTTAATACCGATTGAACTTTTTAAATTTTAAACTTCTCGTCTTATCGGTTTAACTTTTTAAAATATTGATATATATATATAATTTGTGGTGGATTATACTTTACTTAGCTGGATTTTTGATCGAATGATATTAATATATATACCAACCACCAAATTTTGTCTAATAGCTTTCGTGTGTTCAATATTGGCTGGCAACCAGAATTACAGACATCAGACACAATTTTGTTTTCTTCTACAATTTGTGGACATGTGAAGTTTAGTTTCCACATGTGAACACCATTTTCATCAAACATTAGAATGTGAGTAGGTAGAGACATAGATTTATCTCATAATTATAAGACAATAATTAATATCTCGACCAATAAATTTAATCACTATTTGAATGAGTTTACAAGAAACACATGTTTTACAATTTTTATTAAAATATTTTCATGTAACGAAAAAACGTACTTTTACTTTTATTCGTATAATTAGTGTGATTATTCATCTAATTATTTATAAGATAATTTACTTAAAATACATTATTTATAACCATTTAAATAATAATAATAATAATAACAAGTTTTATTTAACATTAATCCATCTTAACTAAATACACGATACATTAAAATGCAAATTGTATTTTAGTAAGAAAAGGAATATCCGTAAATGTTTTTATATTCACTTAATTAACTAATGTGAATATTCATAAATGTTTTTTATCTTTTACTTCACGTGGATCATTTAGAAATATTATCTTTAGTAGTTATGGGTGTAAGACTGTATACTACTAAATTTTCTATTGGGTGTTGTTGTTGTTTGTTTGATTACTTAAAAGATAATTTCTTCAATGTATTAAAACATTTTTTAAGGAATGGAAGCTAATACCATATACATAATTTTTTATAGATTTTTTGTTACAAGTGCCTAACTTACCCCCAAAGCTAGCTTAAGAGGGAGAGGTTTGCACTATTATAAATTCTTGAATGCCCTTATAGATGTTCGATTTGAGATTCCTGACACCACCCCCTCAGTCCAGAGCAGAATTGAACATCTGATGGATATATTGGGCAAAGGGACATAACCGGGCATCGCTCCAAATCATCGAGACAAACTAGCTCTGATACCATGTTAAACAGACCTAACTCACCCCCAAAAGTTAGCTCAAAAGAGAGAGATTTGTACATTATCATAAATTCTTAAATACTCTTATAGTTGTCCGAAAATTTTTGACATTTTTGAAAGACCAGTCAGTGAAAGGAGACCATCAACTAATTTCCCACCTCTTAATCTGTGTTTTATAGATATCTGAAAGAACACAACCATTGTATCTCTCACCGAATCCCACAATTTCTGGCTCGAAAAATGAAGACTCTCTTGCATTATTTTCACCGAAATGTTCATGTTCTTCTTCTTCCTGTCTTAAACCTTTTTCATCAACTTTTAGGATTCCTCACCAATGATCAAAGATAAGTGCAACTTTACAAGTAAGACCAAAACCCCAACCCCATAACAATATCTTCTTCTCCTTTATAATATACATTTCTAAGTCGTACTTCCAACTTAAGCCCGCATCACCCCACATGGCGTCAGTCCACGTGCCCCTCGCCGGAAATCTCGCCGGTCACCGGTCCTCTGTCAGTGGATCCCACCTTCCCGGACTGAGCCGGTCACCAACTGTCCATAAGTCTCGAGACAAAACCCTACAGAGAAGGTGAAAATTTTGACTCGATTTGTATATGTTGCGAGTTATGAACCCTCAAGATATACTAAAAAAAGGGGTTAGATGATAAAAAGAAGAGTCCTTTTGTCAATTATTGAGAGATATAAAATCATTAAATAATATAATTTACATGGTTCTCTGCACTGAATTCTGTAAATGTTCCATGAACGTGCATGTCCAATATTCATGAACTCTCGTGAACCTCAACCTCTTCATTTTTTATGTGTCTATGTAGTGTTAGTAAATTAAATATTTTTGTATTAATTATTTGACAAAATGGGTTAATTTAAATAATATTTACAAATTTTAAAATATTTTCACTGTTAATCAAATTTTTTATAAATTTTAATTTTAGTTTAAACTTTCAATCTCTTAAATTAAATTTCAAATTATTACTTATTAGTGTTGGTACAGTAGCTCATAAAACCTAGAGATTAGCACGTGATTATCTTCAGTTCACTCCTTAATTTGAGAGATTACTCACCTCTGTCTCTTAATTATTCTTATAAACGATATTTAAAAGAATAATTTATTTATATTATTTATTAAAAATCATAATATTACAAATAAGAAGTTAATATAATTAACCCTTTTTCTATTAAAAAAATCTTCAATTTGATCTGATCCGAACCATTTAAGAGTTAGGTTCTATGTATGACCAAATCTCAATCTACTTGAAGTTCATTTAATTATAGGTCATGAAATTGCACGTTACTTTGTTTATGTTAATTTCAGTTCCCAAACATTGTATGTACTGTGTGACTGAGCTTATCTCTTTTTTTTTAAATTTCTTGTACATTATCTTTTGGTCATAAAGTTGCACGTTAAAGGTATAATCTTTTTAACTCGGTTGAAGGAACTCTTCAGAAAAATTCACCTAAAAAGAACGAAGGCATGTGATACTGCTTCAAAAATATCGACCTTTATACATATTCTCCTCTTTTCCCTTTTTTTTTTGTCCCCGTGACCTTTATAGGATATTGGAGAGGCATGCATCTATACAAGTCTCACTATTTTTATATGGAATTAATTATAAGATTAAAAATATAAATCTTCTTTGTGATTTTAAAAAATTAAATAATTACTTTATCATAAATTTTTCGAAAAAACTTATTCAAATTTTTAGTTTTCCAAAAAACATACAAAATAATAATAATATCAGACGTAGATTAATCAAATACTCTCTCCTATTTAAAATGAAAGTCGTTTTTGAGAGATGCACACTTATTAAGAAAGTTGATGAAATGTTTAATATACCCTTATTAATTGCATGTTGAAGTGCCTTGAAAATATAATCTATGTAATCTATGTAATTAAGATGTGAGAGAAATTAAAGGATAATTTTGGAAGTAAAATCATAAACATGCATGAAAAGTCACGAACGATACTTATTTTAAATAATTAAAATCCCTCTAAAACGACTTTCATTTTGAATAGGAAGGAGTATCTTATTAATCAATTTCTTTGTTTGTTATTCGTATTTCAGAGCCAACTTGGTAACTTCATCAAAAGACTCGATAATTAGTACTTGAATCTTCTCTTTCAATGTAGGAATCAAGCGACTAATGAATAGAGAAATTTTTTGTTCTCCACGTTCTTAAATGTCACAAATTAATATGACCTGTTCAAATTCGTGAATATATTATTCCACACTTATGTTATCTTGTTTCAGGTTTGTCAATGTAATTCACATGCTCATACTCACGAGGCACAAACATACATCTCATATGCTTCTTTAATTTCTCCTAGGAATTAATCTTGGCCTTATCCATTCTGATTCATTGCATCTTTAGATTGTAATACTAATTTCAAGTGAACTTAGTAAGCTTCAAAATTGAGCAACCAAGTGAAATTTGGAGAAGAGTAGCATCATTCCTCCTTTGTTGTCTGAAGCTTGAGGCCTAGAGAACAATAGAAGCTTATATTGGATTACGAGGAAGGTATGTGTTGTTTCCTTGGCATGTTCATGAGAAACGGTGGTTAGTTGAGAGTTGTCAATTCAAACTACTATACTTTAAAATGCATGACTTTTGTTACATATGGTGTGCATATCTGACGGACTAATATTACTGATGTGATTCCTGAGTTAACAGCTAGGTATTGTTTTGATGCAAAGTTAAGGAGAGACAGAGTTTCATCAGGAATTTATAATTATTTACGCTACAGTTCTTGATGCATGAAAAAAGATATTTTATTTTCCTTTTTACAAAAGTAAAATATTTCTTTACTTTAGGTTTAAGTTTATTAAGGACTAATAAGAATCCTTGTTAAATATAATTTTCTATTTTTATTTTATAGTGTAGTGAGTTTTCCCTCCTATACATGATCAGTTATTTGATTTTAGTTAGCCTTAGCCGGCATTCAATTCCCGGTAACAACGAAGGAATCCATAAAAACTTGAGATCTGATCATCTGACGCCATGATAAAATACTACCCTCATGATTAGACCACATTCATGAGATTTGATAAAAGAAAGGGGCATTAGCGGTTAATACATTGTGATTGAATAAATTATTACTAATATGACAAAATGAAAGACCAAGGAAAGAAAGAAGAATACACCAAAATGCGATGCTACACCAAACGCCGGTAGCACACAATGCAGAAATTGTACGTCTCATACACATGAAAGATATCTGACTTCTGCTCATCGTTCTTCATTTATTTAACGTCCGACCCAACCGTAGATTTGGGAGGCCCGTGACCTAGCTTGTGGCCCAACTAATGGCCCTATATCTCATAAGCAGACCAGGCCAACCCAACCCAATCTACTTTATATTTTTCTTAAAGGAAAATGTCAAAAACATCGTTTTTGAAGTAAAAGTTAAGCCCAATTGAGCCAACCATGGTCATCCCATAGCCCAATCAAATTGGGCCAAAATCGGGCCGGGCCAAATTTGACATGTCTAACTAGCTTTGTTTAGTGATCTTGTTTCCTACTCGTGCTATAAAGTTCCTTTTTTGGATTTTTGCATACACAAAGGAGAAAGAATCAATATCAAGAGTAATCAAGCATCAGTTACAATGTCGCATGAGACCATACGAATTCTTAACAAATTGCTTACGCCGGAAGCAAACCTAGCATCATATTTGAGTCTTTCTTGCAAACTCAGTCATCCAATAAATACTCTCTCTCACCTCTTCCCAATCATTCTTCTGAGTTGCATACAACCACTGGAACACAATTAATTGCAAAACTATCCAGCTCAGTTAGTCTTTGTGACAATGCAAGTTTCTTGGATCATGTCCAACATGGATATGCAGGCAGCTAGGTAAAACAAGTACTTTCTTGAAATGAAAAACTTGTAGATGTGATTGGTAGACTTTAGGTATCCTCTGAATTATCACTCGAAGCAGTTTAGCATCCTAACTAGCATTCTACCTCGAACTGACAAATTGATGTTTGCTTACGACTGTAGTTAGCATGAAGCACACAAAAAAGGACCCACAATCAGAACATGCAAATCAAGCTAACAAATTATTCTCAAAAAGAGCGCTGAACACACATGATTAGAACGTGGATCCTAAGTGCAACATGTAGATCAACACATGCTAGTTCTAAATTTTTGACCAACTAAATAATTCCTTCATGTGTTCCATTATCCACAATATGCCATGTCAGAAATCTCATAAAATTCTTCAGTTATCTGCATAGTCAATAAACTAGAGCACCAAGACGTGAAGTACTAAATGCACACTAACGAGTATTAGTAAGTTGGGCAGTTTCCGATTAAGATTATATAATAACCTCATGAATTCAACGCAAACTTGAGTATGCTTAAAAATCTGATTCCGCACCAGTGATCAACAAATATCACGATTGTGTCTCACTTTACCTGTTATTGATCGGCCCATTCTAAGACGCCGAGCTGTTAGTGCCTCCAATAAAGCAACTAAAGCATTCTCTAAAGCTTCAGCCGGCTCACTCAATTGAAAAGAGTCAAACCTTGGAAGACATTGTAGCTCAGACAGAAAGCCAATTGCTGCAGCTGCTGTGCAGGTACGATCCCATGATGGCTGGGGACTACCCTCAGATAACATTAACAGATACAACTCACAACAATGTAATACATACTAGAAATTCAAAGAATAATGAGATGAACAGGGGTGTTTGTGGGTGGTGGTGTGTGCGAGAATCAGATACATTGATACAAGTAGGATAAAATAAAATCTCCAACAGAAGATAGTTGAGCAAGTGTATATCTCACCGCAGTTTATGCATTGCAGATCCACCAGTTGCCAGGGAGATGCAAAACATTTCCTCCTTTCCCCAAACATGTTTGGCCTTTTCCTGTATAAAAATATCCAGCACATAAGCTAAATCAAAGAAAGCCAAAGATGAAACTACAGTCAGACTTAGCAAGGAAAAGTATTTGCTCTTATTGCATCCTAACAATTAGAACTACATTCTATAATGACATGAATCTGGGATTTGATCCATGCACCAAAAGCAACAAAAAAAGCTTTATACTATTACCATTAGACGCCTAAACATCGCAGAAGAGTTGCTCCATGTACCATCAATCAAAACAAAATTCACAAATTTACCATCACTC
>JAOSBP010000002.1:24816431-24827731 GCA_027563825.1 Erythroxylum mucronatum | reverse complement strand
TTGCTCTCTAAAAGGGGGCATGTACATCCTTATGGCATGCCGCTAATCCCAAAGTTGTCATGATAGAGGATGTGTTACTGTTAGCGGGTCCACAAGTTTGCACACGGGCATTGGTTTGGCATTAATGCAGGGTGTGTGGTGGAATTTATGTCGATGGCTGATGAACTTCTAGGAAAGTCAAACGTGGGAGTTGCACCATAATTTTTCAGCAAGGTTATTTTCGACATGTACCGAAATGAAAAGCTTGGAATTGGTTTATTTTGAGTGGGTATGCTTTTATGGTGGAGCATGATGCTGTGAAACATGATAATTCTCTACAATGAGAGTTATGTTATTTTTAGGAGATCTTCATTGAGATGGAGTGTGGTTGTGGGATGGCCAAGGTGGAGATTATTGAGTTTTGACTCCTTTGTTTGTCCCATATTGTTTGGGGAAAACAATTGGCACAAGGCTCTTGCCTATATAAGGAGGTTGATACCTCTTTAATTAATGTACCAATACAAAGTCAAAGATTTGTACAACAAATTTGACTCTAGTTAAATTCCTCTTTTGAGGTGAGAGTTAGAAAGTTTGTTGTGGGCATTTCTTTGTAGGTGTGTTGATGTATTGGGGAATTAGGTGAAAAGAAAAATTGTGTAATTGCAAGGATTTTTCACATAGTAGATTTTCTTCTTGTTGCCCGTAATGTTTTCTCCGGTTTGAGAGTTTCTATGTAAATTCTCTTATGTTGTTATTATTTCTTTATTTTTTATTTTTTTGTCTATCAAATATCCTTGAGTATGAGTTCGAGAGGTTTAAATTCCCAACAAAGTATACTCTTCTATCAATAAAATGTCATAAAGATATCCTACAACCAAAAGGCAATGTATTTATAGCTAACAACCCTTCAAATGGTTGCTAAACACACAAACTAGCGTTAAAACTATTAACTTTTAAATATAAGAGGCTAGTCAATGACATACCTTCAACTAGGGTATCAACTAGCCTATCCCCTAACTCTACTTAACCATCATCATATTGAAAATGTATTATATAATCTGCTAGCCATTGAAATCCTTCAGTTAACTTATGGAACACTTTCAACTAGTCGAAGAACTAGCTAAAAGTTTAAGAAAAGGGGACAAAAAATGCAATGCATAAACTGGAACGTGTGAAGAAGCCAGCTAGAGAGCTGAGGCAGGACTCCTCGAGGAGCAAAGGCTTACAATTCTAGGGAGAAATGAGCTCAAGAACTAGGATGGCAAGAAAGCTGAAATTTGTATATATGAACAGGCGACATTAGTTTCATTTTTATCAACTTAATATTGACCATTGATTAATGTAGCTTTGTGTAACTTGTAATTGCCTATTGGGAACGCAATTACAAGTTAAAAACCAAGATGCCTGATACGACATTTTCACAAAAAATCAGAAAAAAAAGAGGCAAACATCTGTTAAATGACAATTTCCCATCCATTCTTCAAGTTGTCCTCGATCTTTACAAGCAATGGTTAGTAAATCAGCTAACACCTCTAACCATAATCCCCTCTTAACAAAAATCCGACGGAAGTGAGGCCAATGGGATATTGAAACCCCATAAAACTTCCAATTCCAACCTAATCATATTCATGTTCCATAGAAACAGAAATTTATATGGATGAAAGATCTTCGTATATGGTCTTAATGCCTGGTCTCTCCGACACAGACCTTATACAGCTTAGAGCTATTCCAAGGACCTCCTTCATTCCCTTCTCAACTGCTGGATTACCCATTTCAGGATTCAGTGCAGGATCAACGCATTCTGAACCACGGCCTTCTGCAACCCTCAACCGGATCCAGTCTGTCAAGTCAACCCTTCCATCTTGCCCAGAAATCACATCACCTGCACATCTGCCAGTTAGAAGTTCCAGCAAAAGCACTCCAAAAGCATAAACGTCCGACTTAAATGAGGGAACTGGTTTCTTGGAGGCTGCCAATTCTGGTGCGCGGTAGCCCAAAACCCCAGCATCAAGTATCTGCTCTATAATGCCAGCCTGAGTCATGAGTCTATGGAGGCAGTAGTCTGCAACTCTTGCATTCAGTTCTGGCCCATCCAGCAGCACATTTGTTGCTTTAAGATTACCATGTGGAACAGCACGGTCAAAATGGAGATAGTTCAGGCCACGTGCAATGTCAACTGCTACTTTCAGCCTCTGAGGCCAGGTTAATGGTGGGCCTCTTCTTCCCGGTCGATCTGTAAATTTATCATTCCTAAGAAGTGAAATTGAATATGATATAAAATGCATTGGTTTGCAATGATCTTATTTCACATGAATACATAACAAGAAGATGATTGGGATAGACAAATAGTGGGTCGAGAACTTACCATAGAGAAAGCTTGCGAGGTTTCCAGGTGAGATATAATCTGAAAGAATTAGCTTCTCATGCTGTGTGGGCCCCCAGTAATATCCTCTCAACCCCACCACATTTGGATGCCTGATATTTGAAAATTTTTTAGCCTCTTTAGCAAACTCTTTTTTCTGTTTGGCAACCCCCTCCCTTAACCATTTAACAGTCATGAACAGTCCATTATCCAGTGTTGCCCTATAAGAAGTTCCATGACTGCTCCTCCCTAGCACTTCAGCGGGAGCCCTTGATAGCTCCTGAGGTGTCAATGTGATTGTATCATCAAGAAAATGCAGCTCACCCACCAGTCGATCTGGTGACCTCACATCCAGTCTTGCAAGGGTTTCAGCAGCAAATGAATCCCCAGATTCTGGGGACCATGATAAATGGCTGTTCTTTGATGGTGAGAAGCCAGTTACTGCAGCCATTTTCTCATGAGGACTGATTACAGCAGCTGATGATCCTTTTCTTGATGCAACAAGATCCTCTGCCGAGACCATCAAGGCACCTCCACTGCCTGTTCCACTGGCACTGGAAGGATCTGTAGGACTGTGCCCGCGGATAGCTTTACTTGTCAAAGGATCAGGAGGAGATCGCTTTGACAAGCAAACGTAGTGTATGAAGATAGCAAGCATGATCAGAACAATAACTGCAATCACACAAGAAACTATTATCACCACCTTCACAATGGTATGGATAGGTTTCCTTCTAGGCTTTTGAGCTGGAAAACTGCTCGATCCAGGAGGACCACCTCGAAGACTTAAACCACTGTTTCCAGGGTAGAAAGAAGTGTTAGGAAACCGGCTCAAATTTTCTGGTACAACTCCTGAGAGATCATTATAAGAAACATTGAAGTTTGAAAGGGTGTTGGATAAATTGCTTGGTAAAGGTCCTGTGAAATGATTTTTGGATAAATCTAACGAGGTTATGGAGCTCATGTCAACCATGGAAGTTGGCAAGGAACCAGACATATTATTCCATGCAAGATTGAGCATTTGAAGTCCAACCAATGATCCAAATTCATCAGGAAAATAGCCATTTAGCTGATTACGTGAAAGATCAAGAACTTGAAGGCTCGATTTAGTGTTTGAAGGGGAAGAAAATTCAATAGCACCTTGAAGTAAATTATTCTCAAGGTAGAGTTCTTCCAAAGTAGGTAAAGCTAGCAAATCAGCCAGAAGAAGACCAGATATTTGGTTGAAACTGAGATCTAGGACTCTAAGCTTTGGATACCAAGTAATAACTTTAGGGAGAAAGCTACTGAGAGAATTATGAGAGAGGTTGAAATGATTCAGACGCAAAAGTTGGGGTGATACATCAGGAATCGACCCTTTCAAACGGTTCTGGCTAAGATCAAGATACTCAACGTTTTCCCACTTGGAAATTCTGGTTAGATTTCCTTCAAAGTGATTGTTTGATAGATCAAGCACAGCACAGCTTCCGGCAAGCAAGGGAAGTTCACCAATGAGGGCATTTGAAGAAAGGTTGAGGACACGTAAAGTTGTTGACAGGAGCATACTTACAGGCCCTGAAAAAGGGTGTTATAGTGTTAAGAAGTATGATAAACCAATTTACATTCTACAACCAGCTAAATGACTCACTAAAGAGCATAAATTCAAAACAAATATCACATTGTTTTAAATATTAAGGTAAAAGACTTGGACCTCCCTTTTGCATTTTGGGAAAGTGCAAACCACAGGGGAGGTCCAAGTTTATAACCCTAATGATTAAAGCTATAACAAACACTAAAGTGGTACCTGAGAGATTATTGGCACTCAAGTCCAGTTCAGTTAAAAGAAGAGAATCTCCTTTTAATAGGTCGTTGGGAATAAAGCCTGAGAACCTGTTATTACTGAGCCTAAGGACCTCAAGCTCATAGGCGTAATCAAATCCTGGCAACTCTCCAGAAAGCTGATTGTAGCTCAAATCCAACACCTTCAAGTTTGCAAACAAGTGAAGCTCACCTCCCCCTACAAGTGATCCAGTAAGCTGGTTGTGGCTAAGATTCAAGTGCTTAACACTATCAGAAATACCAGGCAGTACTGTCCGTGAACTATAGCTTGCAAGCAAATTTGAACTGAAGTCAACATGGCTGGCATTAGTTAGGAGAAAAAACTCCCCATCTAGATGATCATTGAACATATTCCCATGCAAATCGAGCACCTGTAGACCTAAAAGCAGTTCAAAACCCCTAGGTATCTTACTAGTAAATCCATTTAAAGATAAGTTCAGATACAGAAGGCTATTCAGCCTTGTCCATGATGCTGGAAGTGGGCCAGAAAAGGAGTTGCAGCTGAAGTCCAAGGATTGGATGGATAAAAGCTCCGAAATTGAGTCGGGAATTGAACCCGAGAAATTATTCTCAGCTAATGAGAGGTTCCTTAGACTCTGTACTCTACCAATTCCCACAGGTATTACAGAAGAAAAGAGATTGCTGGACAAGTCCAAGAACTCAAGGCTTTTGAAGTCACCAATATTTTCAGGAATTTTACCCGATATAGAGTTGTTCGACATGGAGAGTTTCACAAGTTTTGTAAGGCTAGCAAACACACTCAAGTCTACATCAGCAGAGAGCCCCAGGTTATCGAGGACAACACCAGCAACATTTCCACCATTGCACACTATACCATTCCAAGAAGCAGGACAACCATTGAAATCAATAGACTCCTCATTCCATGATTCAAGGACATAACCTGTAGGATCATGCTTGATACCTTTCTTAAATTCAAGTAATGACAAGATTTCTTGAGAAGGGAGCTGCCCCAGTGCGCAGAGACAAAATAAGGATAATATTAAAAGCCTAAATAGCTTCATATTCCTCCTACCAATGATCCGCCAATGTTCAATACATAATCTGAGTGAAAAATAAAGAAAAGTTTTTTATATTTAGCAGGCAGATCTAAATTTCAGACCATGAAATGTTTAACAAGAAAGAATCAACGCAGAAAAGGCCTTTATTATCAAGAAGAAGATCATTTAACCCTTTAGAACCCGTAAAATTAGAACCAAAATCTCACATTTTAACTGAAATCTTCAAAAGAGCTCTATATTTCAGGATTTTACCTGGCAAAAGGCAAAATTTTGTAGAAGAGCTACACGGGATTGATTCTGCTTCCAGCAACAAACGCTGGAATTCAACAAAGGAAACTTAATGTTTATAGTGGCGTCAAAGCTTTAAATGGAAGATATGGACCACGAACAAATTGAACAAGTTTTGACATTCAAGCAGAGAAGCCTGCTGGACCTCACATCAAGATATCAACTTTCATCAACAATGCAGATTCCTAGTACCTTTCACCTACAGAAAGACTCAAACTTTGAAGCCAAAAAGGGCAAAGAGCCAGAGATGAAGAGAAGAAAGTAAAGAGAGGACCAAGAAAGACTAAAAAGGAAAATGAAAAGACATTCTTCCTTAAGTGGAGTGGAGGGTTCACTATTAACTAGACATGGGTTTTAGCTTACCTTAAACAGTTTACACTACATTAATACAGAACAAACCAAGGTGAACATGTTTCGCTTAAGCTTTTGCATTCGATGGTTAAAAGCATTTTTAAAAAGGTCTAATCTTTTGCTCTTTTGAGGCTTTTAGTGTCAGCTCGTGAGCAAAAGATAGCGGGAAAATGCGAGGTCTTTTTTGGGCTTAAACGCCATAAATTAGGGATTTACCCACCAAAAAGACACGGAATCTCGTCTTTGCATAGCGGACGTCAAATGATTTATCAAATCTAATTTAATACTATTTTCGCATTTTTGGATTTACAACAAAATCCAAATACTATTTCTAGGGCTTTGTGCCATGTAAGATTTCTAACGACCCACTTCTGCCCCTTTGACCAGGTTTCTCTTCCACAGACATACACATTTGATCTCTCCCTGTTTGTTTTTTTTTTTGAGTCACTTCAGTTCAGTAACCAAATTCAAGCGCACACATAACTCACTAGAGGTGAAGTTGATGACGGCGTTTATGATAGGCTGTGATAAGCTGGGTCAATGGAACTGAGGCTCCAGCCAATCCGGCATCACAGTAGCTATTATTTGTCTTCCATTATGAACCATCATGGTCAGCACGCGTCTTCTCCCAAGGCAGCTTGCGCACAGTGTGTGGAAGTAAGAAAATCAAGACGACCACAATTGATCATCAAATAATTCTGTGGTCCCCGCCATCTCATGTTCCGTGTCTTTCTGTTCAGACAGATCTTTGTCATAATCGGGAGTACGTGTAAATAAGTATTTCTTTTAACTACATTAATAATTAATAATTTCAAGTGAAATTAATCTTTCACTTATAAATAATTACGATCACTAATAGTAAATCTACTAATAAAAATGTGTTTAGCTATCGTTAGGATATAATCAAATGAAAAGGGAAGTGGATAACATATCTCTCGACCATTTTGAGAAATTTATCACATGAGAACAATTCTCGTGAAGACGACTATAAAATCAAAGCAAAATTCTTATAATAATCTTATACTAATATTAAAGACCAATCTATATTTCTCCCTGAGTACGTATGTCATGCTTTCTCTCCTTTAATCTATCTATCTATCTATATATATATTAAGTCAATATCCCAAATATGATCAATATACAAATCATTACCTGGAGCAGAGTATTGGCCTGTTAAACGTAGACATACAAGACAGTTGTTAGTAGCAGAAATGCGTATATGTGTGACATTACCAAAAGAGATAAGGTTCGGAATCGTGTGATAAGAGACAGACTATAAGTGGCTAGTATTGCCGACAAGTTGAGAGAGACCAGGCTTAGGTAATTTGAGTATGTACGCAGGAAGCCCTCTGATGCTCCGATACGACACTGTGAGAAAGTAACCCTGTGATTACAAGAGAAGAAAAGAGAGGCCTTACAAGAACTAGAGGAAAGTGAACAAGAAAGATATGTTAGAGTTGGCCCTTACTGAGGCAGTAACTATAAATAGAAAAGTCTAGCGTGATCGGATAAGGGTAAAGGATACCTTTTAAAGTTCACCAAAAGAATTGAGTAAGTTAGTAGGAGATGTTTATTCTAACGCTCGCGCTACATAGTTATCGCATGGGAAGTTCAACCCAATGTCCTTTCTACCTTTTCTAGTTGTAAGTCTTGGACAAGGCTTTTGGGCTTACAACTTGGCTTTTCAGGATAGGTGTATGGGGAAAGATCCTGCAACGCCGTCTAAAACCGTAGGATTGTCATAGCTTCAAGGTCTCTGAACAAGGACTCCTAACTTAACTAGAGACAAGAAGAGTCGAACTTTGCAGCTTATCAGGTACTAGCAGATCTGGACACCATCAAGTATATCCTTTTGTTATATTTTATTTATTTATGTATTTATTGTAAATTTATTTACATGATAATTTAGCGTGCCAGTTTTACTTATTTACTCTTTAACCTGCATCACTCTTTTATTGTCACCTCTACATATGGGTCTACCGGAAATAACCTCTCTACTATGTAAGAGTAAGGCTGCGTACTATCAGACCTCTCTAAATTTTGCTTTATTGCAGGATTTCGAACTGGGCGTGGTGATACAAATGATTTCCTCCTTTTAAGTTTGGCCAATGGTGTAACATCCCATTACCGATGGGAATGGTCAATTGGTCATTTGGGACGGGTTAAGAGTGTGTACATTTGTCTCGGTATAATATGGCCTCCATAAACACATAAATGGCGCTACAAATGGTTATCCCATATTTCTTTGTTCAACTTATATTAGGGCTATTGTTCATTTTCTTTTTGAAATTATTTATATTTAATGTTACTTGATATTAACCTACAAGGTAAGAATTCGATATATTTTGTATATCCACATAAACTTGGATTCTTATGGGAGTTTTAAAACTATTTTCAAGTATTCCGTTTTTTTAATTTACTCAACAAATATTTTTTTCATTGATAGTTGAGTGGTTAAATGTTTACAATTAGTAAACTACGGAAAGATAAAGAAAAATCTAAAAGAAAGAAACTAGAAAGTTCCGAATAAAAAAATTGAATTTGATGATTAAATTATAAAATAGAAAAGGTGTCAGACCTGCTTAAGTAGTTACCTAGGTTTGACAAAAAGAAATTGCAAATTTAGGAAGCTTAAAAAAATTAGGGTGTGAAATTTAAAAGCATAATAGTGAACTTAAAATAAATCACGAGGGTGAATGATAGAAGATGACAATTTTACCTAACGCTTAAAATAGAATACATAGATTGATATCTAGGGTTTATAATTAAAATCAAGGTGAATTGTTGTATACCCAAGAGTTCGTTGTTTTATCTAGTTTGAAAATAAAAGTAGAATATCTAGAAAGGATCTAAGATATGAAATTAAAAACATTATTTTGAATGGATCATAGATCTTGGAATTATTAAAAAAAAGGTATAAAATTGAATCTTAAGCCTTGGGATAAAAATAAAATACATAGAATGGATCATAGTTCTCAAGATTAAGGTTAAATGTATAGTACATAGAATGGATCATTATTCTCAAGATTAAGGTTAAATGTATAGAGATATGTATTATGGCTTAAAGAAATGGGAAAAAAATAATATGGGTCTTAGGGCTGTGAAATGAAGAAAAATGCCTAGAATCATATCCTAGGGCTTGAAGTGATTGATATTTCTAGAATTGGGTCTTAAGGCTTAAAATTAAATTTGATATTCTTAGAGCTGGTTCTTAGGGCTTAAAATGATAAAAGGTTTGGCGTTGTCTCTCAGGGCTTGAAATTAAAATGAAATGCCTATAGGTGGGCTTGAAATGAATTTGATATGTTTAAAGTTAAGTCTTAGGGCTTAAAATGGAGAAATTGACTAAAAAAAGTTATGATTTATGACTAGTACTAAAGGCTTCAAATGAATTCTGGATTAATTTAGAAGGGAGGGATAGGAATTGATGACTTGGTCTTGACTTAAACTTTGAGGTTTTGTGGGCTTATGATCTGAATTTTCTTTTAATCTTATCTAGCATCTTAGTGGTTTTTCTTATTGAGTGCATTCCCCTTTCTTGCATTGTGTAGTCCTTTAACAACTAATAAAGTAAAAATAAAAAGAAAAGGATTGATTTTAGGTTTATTTTACATTTGGCTATCTATTATACACTTAGGCACTAAGCATAGAACCCAATTATCATAAGAGCTTATTTGATTTAGACTTTTGAGAATTGAAGATCTAAATGATATTTTAATTAATTTTGAAAACATGATGGTTGAGTGTATAGTTGATTATATTTCCAATGCTACTATAGCTTTTCCTATTATAAATCTATCACTCACTAATTGAGTAAGTGTACCTATCGTTGGTAAGTAATATAATGGCTAAGTAAGGTATTGATCCCACAAAGAAGTGGTATGGATATAAAGGTCTAACACTATTAAATAAACTTAATAAATAAAGATATTTCTTTTTTTAGAATAAAGAAACATAAAACAAAACTAACCTAATAACTTATAATAATTAAAGAAATAAATGATAAGACAATTATTAGAAAGAAAAAACAGTGTAATCAAATAGTTATGTTAAGATGAGAACTTTCCCTAGTAGATATTGAAACTACATATGTCGAGTTAAACTATCTACTCTCTTATTGGTTAATTTGTATCTCTATCTTTGCGAACACCCCTTTAAATGCATTAAGTTATGTGAAATTTCATTAAAGGTTTCACCCTAACACTAGGAAGATCATGTAGGTCTCCATCGTAAATCCCATTTAACCCCTCTATTTAAGCCATGAGCCGCTCATATGCAAACTCTCTCAAGTCAGTATTAATACAAATAAAGATAGCTCAGAAAAATGTATCCCATATCATAAGTTAAATTAAATTACTTCATATAAAAATATTTTTTCCCATTTAAACACAAAAAGAACATTTGGCTATTAAACATATTTAAAATAATGAAATTAAATGAAGAAAATACAAAAATCATAATAGAAGTAAAGATAGATAATCTCCTTAATTTCACCGCTAGCTTGATCTACTAAGATGGTGTTTGGATCTTGATTGTCTAGTTAAAAATAACTTAAAATTAATTGCCCAAAGGTTGATAAGCCTTTTAATAGCTAACCCTAGCTTTTAGAGAGAAAAAGATGTTTTTAAGATGTGTTTTTTCTGTAAAAGATGATTAAAGTCCTAAAAAAATTAGGGTTTATACTTTTAAATATATTACACTTTGCCTATGCCTCAATTTACCCCATAGTCATAGCCTGAACATAAACATTTAATGTTTTTTTTAAAGAAACCTTTGGCATAACCTTGTCTCCAATTTGTGGATCACACTCTCTTTCAAGATGAATACATGACCTTTGGTATGGTTGTGTCCAGTATTGGATTACACTATTTTTTCTTGAACTTGCAATGATCTCCGAAATGGCTATGGCTCAGGTCGATTCACTTGTTGTACTTGATCCTTTAGGGCACAGTGCTAGACCCCATTTTTGGAGCCCAACGATCGATTCCTGATACCGAAGAACGTTAGGCCCAAGTCCCAACCCCCAAGGCTGAACCCGGGGTGACCCACCGGGATAGTTGTAAGAAATAAAAGCGGAAAGGATTTCAATTAAAACAAATCCTAGCGTGGCAGCAAAGAGGAGTTCGCCGCGGCGTAAGCCATTTTTCACCGAGGCGAAGTTGCTAAAAGGGGGCGCTTGCCGCGACGACATATCGGTTCGTCGCGGTGAACCAATGGAAGTTCGTCGCGACGACCACTAGCTTCGTCGCGGCGAAAGTCCCAAAATCATAAATCCGACATCCAAACCTTCAAACATTCAACAAATACATACATTCAAACCTAATAACAGGCTAAACATACTCATACACAAAAGGAGCTTCAATCCTTCATATCATTACAAATCCTATGAATCTGAAAAAACTTTGTTTACACAACATCATACATACCAAAGCTTAAAACAAAATACATAAGGATGCTCAATGTTGATATGCTTAATAAGCTATCCA
>JAOSBP010000002.1:24759638-24773418 GCA_027563825.1 Erythroxylum mucronatum | reverse complement strand
TCAAATTCTCTGTTTCTTCTTCCCATCCCCTTCCCATTTACTTTCCTGCAAGAACCATTAATTCCTTGTAATCTTCCCTTTTTTGTTGAATGAAATACATCACTAAATCTTGTGTTGGTTGATATTTGCTTGGTCGATCTACTGTTTCATTGCTGGTTACTGCTTTATTTGCTTGAGTTCACAACAATCGGTCTTTTAATTGTTACATAAACAAATATATCACATAATGTTGAATTGGTCATTTTTCAACAGCTAGCAATCCAGATTATATAAATTTGGATGTCATAAATAATAGAATAGGTCAACATATATATATACCTGAATTTTATCACATAATTCTACACAATATCTATCTGCTGTTAATAAAATTAGCTAATTGAAAATAGTCAAAGTTGAAAAAAGAATAAAAACTACACTGTTCTTTAATTTATCATGAACTCTAATATTTTAACAAAATCCCTTTTCTATTTTCTATACAAAAGGACGGCATTCTTTAATTCTTTGCAATGTGGGGTTTCAAGAGTCAAACTGGTGCTTCCTGTCCCTTGGGCTAAAGTATATTACCACTAATTATTCTCAATTGACCTGTCATTTTCGCGTTGGTCTTAGGTATAAACATACATTGTACACTATGTTCATATAAACAAAGTCAGCTGGATATCCGGTTCAACGTATCAGTACCGTAGCGTGACTAAATGAGCTGAACGAGTTAAGTGCAACTATTCTTCATTTAACTACAAAATTTGTTAGCTCTGAACCGTTTTCTTTAATCTTTATATTTCTTTTAAACATCCTAATCTCTGCCTTGTGTGAAAGGCGGATAAATGTAAATGCAACCTACACTTTATGATTTGTACATATGAATATAGCTCAATTACTTATATTTCTTTTTCTAATCCTTGAGCTAGCTTTTGGGGGTGAGTTAGGTCTTTCTAATATGATATCAGAATTATTTTGTCTCGATGATTTTAGGCGGTGCTCGTTTATGTCCCTTTATCCAATATGTCCATCAAATGCCCAATCTTGCTCTGGACTAAGGGAGGTGTGTCAGGAATCCTACATCGGACAACTATAAGAGCATTCAAGAATTTATAATAATGTGCAAACCTCTTCCTCTTGAACTAACTTTTAGGAATAAGTTAGACCTTTCTAACACCTTAAGGCTCGGACGAAGAATGTAATGAAATGGAGTGAGATCAGAAAAGGGAAAACTGTGGATGAAGAATCGGAAAGAATTCGAACAGTAATGAAATGTGGATCCTCCTTCTTGTTGTTCTTCATGCATCTGGTCTTTAGTTGATGCGATGGAGCATGTTAGGGGCACTTATCCTCCAACTAAGTCAACGGGTTATTCTACAATGAATTTTTAATTTTTTATTAAAAAAATTAAGTTGGATTGTTTGAGGTAGTCGTAATTAATGGACAAAATTTAGTTAATGACGGTTGGGGTGTGATGAAAGAGGAAAAGACGGCCAGAAGTCAAAATGATAACCAACCGTCCCTAGTCCCTAGTACTTTTGCTGGGAACTGGCAGAATTTTTAATTGAACGTGAAAGGTTTGATTGAAGCGCATATGCGAAGCTTCAAATAATATTGGTTTCTAAACTTTGATGTTTGATTTCTTAATGTATACATGCAAAAGTAAATGGTACAAACGATCGATTACATAGTAAAGTTTATCGATATTTCGAGTCGTTTCCGTAAACAACAAGAAAATATGAGGGATTTTTAATTTTTTATTGTGCTTTTCTTGGTCACATAAACTTTTTTTAATTAAAAAATAGATGTTTCACCGTAAAATAAAAAAGTATTTTTTTAATAGATTTGACTTTTTTAATGGTCAAAATGCAATTTTTTAATAAGCTTAAATTTGGAACTTCTCAAAAAAACCTTTTAAATAACTTTTTTGGATGGATTTATCATATCAGTTAATGAGTCTATTTTTTAGTCTCTTTTGCTCTTATATTTTATACATAATTTTCACGATACCTAAAAATACATCTTCACTGCAAAGTGCAAACCCATTATTTGACTTTTTTATATGCTTTAATATTTATTTTTGATATTAGTTTTACTTATGTTATAATTCATATTAAAGATTTACTTAGATGTTTTTTTATTTATGTTTCATATGGTTTAAAATTATATAATAATTAATCTATTATGCTTTGTATATTATTTAATATACTTTAAATAATTTTTATATGCATAAATAATTTTTATTACAAAATAAAATAAAATAAAATTAAAAATATTTTTATTTTAATATTGTTTAATAGTCTACTATATGAAAATAATAACTAAACAGTCAAATAATTTTTTAGAAAAATTCTTTTAAAAAAATTTACTAAAAAATTTGACCGATAAAAAGTCTACTAACATGAGCCCAAATAAACGTAAGGTTAAGCGTGAAAATGAAGGACGTGCCAGACCTTTTGTTGTTTGGTTTAAAAATGCGCCATTGAGTTGCATTTCGTCATTTTAGTCGATGCCTCTATTGTAATGATTAGAGAAAGAGGCTACAAAGAAAATCTTTTAAAGTTTTTTTAATAAATTATATTTAAAATATTAAATTTTATGAAATTATATAATATTAATTAAAATAAAATACTTTTTTAAATTTTATTATAATATAAATTTACAATTAATACTTTAATTAATGATATTAAGATTTATTGATAAAAAATACTCAAAAAATAAAAACAAACTAATAAATGACATTAACTTTTATCTAAGACCTAAATATTTTATTTTTAAAAAAAATTATCCAATATTTTTGTTTCCAACATATCTTATTTTCCTAATTAATCTCTCTTATTTTTCCATTAAAAATTAGGATTACATATTAAGTTTATTTTAATAAAATTATTGACGTACAAATTTACATGTCAATGGATTTTATTGAAGTATCATGTCATATCAGCACCGTTAATTAAAGAGTTAAAAATGAATTAATTTTGTAACAACTTAAAATTTTGAGTATTTTATTATTATTTTTGATATTTCTATATTAGTATTGTAAAATTTTAAAATTAATTTATCATTTTTATAGCAAATTCTATGAACTTTTCTCTTGTTTTCGATTAACGAATTTTTCAACAAATGAAGTCTCTAAAAAATAATTTAATAAATTTTATGAAACCTTTTTGTGTAATAAATATAAAAAAATTGATTGTATTTGAAAATATTAATATATCCATGTTTTAAAAAAATAACATTTCATAAGATACTTTATTACGGGAACAGGATCCTCTGTCCATTTTATTTTGTTTCTATCATATTTTATGAATTTTAGCCATTTATTTATACAGAACCTATGCGAGATTCACATAAATAAATGACTAAGATTTATAAGACAAGGCAAGGACGAGATAAAATAGACAAAAAAATCCTGCCTCCTTTATTACCTTACTAAGAAGCAAGATTTTACGCATGAAAGCCAATGCCAACGTTTTGGCTAAATAGTTAAGAGTTGTAAATATCCTTAGACTCCTACACTCGACTATAATAGGCATATTACAAGAATAGGATTCCTATCCTCTGCTATATATAAGCCCCTTCCTATACCCTACACCACCTCATAAAGACTGCAGCTTCGGCTTGTTACGTTTCCCTACTTATTTCTTCACAACCCAATAGGTACCAATCCAAGAAGCAAAAATGATCGTTATCTTGTTTATTTCCCAACTCTTATTTTCTGCAGCCCAACCAGACATATTGTCGTGTACACAAGTACCTGAACTGAGAAGCAAGCTTCGCAATGATCCTTCTGTCATAGAATTGGCCTCTACCGACTACGGCAACATTGTTCATGACAAGCCAAAGGCAGTGCTATATCCATCATCGATCGAGGATATATCGAGCTTGATAAAATCTTCTTACAATTGCACTAATCCTTTCGGTATTGCCATTAGGGGTGCCGGCCATTCCCTCCGGGGTCAGGACATGACCGAGAACGGAGTGGTGGTGGCCATGACCAAGCTGAATAACGGCGGCTGCCATGGTGTACTGCTGTCGAAAAGCCACTTGTTTGCCGACGTTGGTGGCGAACAGTTGTGGATTGATGTCCTAAATGCGACCCTTCAAGAAGGATATGCACCTGTGTCTTGGACCGACTATTTGCACCTAAGCGTTGGTGGTACACTCTCTAATGCAGGAATCAGTGGGCAAACATTTCGATTCGGACCTCAAATCAGCAATGTCTATGAACTTGATGTTGTTACTGGTGCGTTCCATATATGCTCTCCCCCTATATCCACTGTGTTAGGGCTAAATTGAACTATTTTTGAAATGCAGACATCCACAATTACAAGTAGTTGACAATTAGATGATACTAATAATTTAGGGATTAAAAATTAATAATTACAACTATAACTCCTGTGTTTTACTGCAATTTAGCGTATACCTTAGATGTTGATACACGTGTGTGGACATGGGCAAAAAATATATGAACATGTCCTGAATCTTTGAGAAGGGTCAAACTGATCCTTAATTCATGAACAAGGAGATTAATAAAAAATAAATAAGGAAAATATAAAAGTCAAAGAAAAAATATATTTGGAAATTGTAAAGTATCTTAGAAACAACTCTTTTACTTTTTTTTTAAAAATTTTGATTATAAAAGAAATAATTAAGAAATTATACACGCGAGAGAGTAGGAAAAACGAAGCCAATGGCGGCGCAAACAACTGAATGTTCAAAAGTCAACGATGGATACAGCTTAACTTATAAAACTAAGTTAAGACGTGGACCATTTATGTTATATTTCCTAACAAAGAGTGCTTCTTACTCTCCTGAAGTCCAAGATTTTGTATTATTACGAATGCCAAAATTACACAAATGTCAAGAGTGTACTGTTCATGAAAGTTTCTTCGTTATGTTTCAGGTAAAGGAGAGCTGATCACCTGCTCAGCAAACAAAAATTCTGAGCTGTTTTTCGGAGTATTGGGAGGTTTAGGGCAGTTTGGAGTCATCACGAGGGCAAGGATTGCTCTAGCACCGGCACCAAAAAGGGTACAGTCCTGGAGAAAAGATTTAGTTATTTTAATAATAATTAGGATTATGATATTTAAGATAAGAATTTAGATCTTCTATCCAATATTATGGTGTCTTATTGTGTCCAATAAATCTCAGCCATTTATTTATGTGAGGCCTACATGGGGCCTGCGTGGATCCCGCAAAATAAATGGCTGAGATTTCATAAGACAGAATAAGACAGAGTAAAATTAGATAGAGGATCTGGTTTCTTAAGATAAACAGGTAATTTAAAAATTATTTATTTATATTGCTTGAAATATTTTTTTTTTCTGAAAATACATGTAGTCTAGCTAGCTTTGTTCTTTCCTTTGCCTTTTCATGTTTCTAGCAATTGAAAAGACATACTATGAAAAATATGTTTTGAGATGATTCCAATCACAGGTCAAGTGGACAAGAGTGTTGTATACGGAATTCTCTGCTTTCACCAAAGATCAAGAGAGTTTAATTGCAATTAGTGGAAGAAAAGAAAGAAATGGAGTGGACTATTTAGAAGGTGGTATTCTATTAGACAACGGCACCCCTAATGCTTGGAGCACTTCCTTCTTCCCACCTTCGGATGTTCCCAGAATACTATCCTTGGTGAAAGAGCATGGCATTGTCTACTATATAGAGATGGCAAAGCACTACAGCGATCTCACAGAAATCGCAGCGAAAAAGGTACCAAACCAATCATCCCGTGGTGCATAATATACATTTTGTCGTTTACTTTTGAACCATATCTGACTGTGCTACTGCAAGTTAACCTAAATATTACTGTGAAGTCGTACAAAATGGTAGAATATATTTTGTTAGTTAATTAACAACTTAACATGAGTTGACATGTTTCGAGCATTTCTCACAGGAATTGGAGCACACCATCAAGGACCTTAACTTTATTCAGGGCTTCGTGTTCGAAAAAGACGTCTCCTATGTGCAATTCTTGACACGGGTGGACATCGGACCATTGAACAACGAAACACATCCATGGTTGAACCTCATGATACCGAGATCAAGGGTATCAGAGTTTGATTCAGGTGTCATCAGGGACATTCTTCTTAAAAGAAATATCACCACAGGACCTCTTCTTTTCTACCCAATGAACCGTAACAAGTGCGTGATCTTATATACAATACATTTGCTTTAAAGACATTATAACCGTTATATATAAAGATTCCTAATATCTATTTTCTCAACTAAATTGCAGATGGGATGATAGAATGTCTGCGCCTACACCTGATGAAGATATATTCTACACTCTAGCGCTTCTGGTTTCAGGTACAGTAGATGGTTGGCAGGTACTGGATGATCAAAATAAAGCAATATTGGAGTTTCTTGACAATGTCCGCATTGAAGCCAAGCAGTATCTTGCCCATTATACTAACAAAGAGGGATGGATGAAAAATTTTGGCTCAAAATGGGCAACCTTTCAGGCAAGGAAAGCTGAGTTCGATCCAAAAACGATTCTATCTCCAGGACAGAAGATTTTCAATTGACAGTGGCTTCTGCACAGTTTTCAGAATACTTACGTAAAGATGCCTATACTATATTTTATCCAAAATCATATTAAAGGAGCTAGCTGAAAAGATCTATAGTATTAACTTCAGCTTCAATAACTGTTAGAAATGGAAGATTTAAAAGAATAATACCATTTACAATTAAGTGGTAAATCTGAGTTTTGTAAATGTTATGACTATTTTTTAGTATATTTAATTGAACCATATTTCCTCAATTCCTAGGCTTGTGACAAATGATTATGTGTTCAAATTATCTTCTTTATTTTTCTCGATTTTGATAAAAATTGATTAATAAACATCACCTTATACAAAATAAAAACTAGCAACCATCAAAGTTAGAACTTTTTGTTAATTAAACATCTTAACTAGACTTGCATCTTTTGTATAAGTTTTTGAAAGAAAAAGGAGTTTAGAAAGTCAAGTCCAAGCTCACATCAGAAACGAGACAAGATAAATTAAAAATTATCACGCAGCCAAATTGTTGAAACAGTGGTGCTAAGTATGTTGTATATCTTTTGGCTATCATTATCTTTCTAATCAGCTAGAATAAGCTTTGACATAAGGTGTTGATAAATTGGAGATTAGCAAGAACTAAGCACATGAAGGAGGCTTTGTAAAGGTTGATCATGAACATTCAAGACAATATGACTCTTGTTGGAGATTCTATGGAATTATTATTATTATTTTTTTACAAGAAAAAAAAAACGAAAACTATACTTCCGTCCTAACTATCGCATTGTCTGAGGTACAAAACGCCGTGTTGATCACGGTACATAGGGGCCCAGACTAAAGTTAGAGATTCTAAGGAATTATTAATTATCTACATATTTTCCTTTTGAAAATAATCTACACATTTTCCTTTTGAAAAGGGTAAAAATGTAGGGTTAGATGGCAATTTTATGTTTTGACTTTCTTTCATTAATTGTTATTAGTTATCACTTTATTTCTGGAAGGATTTCAAATTTAAGGCTAATTTGTATCCATTAATTAAGAAAATCCTTCTTAGTCAAGTCTTTCCTATTTAGTTATGTTTAGGAATAGTTAAGAACACATTTCTTTATAATATTTTCATCATTTCGTACCTATTTAAAGAGGCAATCTAGTTTATTATAAAAATCAACTTATCATCAATAAAATTTAAAGGTTTCTTTGTTGTGAGAACTTTCTCTTGGTTCTTTAGTCAATAACTAAACCTGGTCTCTTTAAGGTAATTTGTAGTGATGAACTTATAACTTTGGATCCAATCAATAAATTTGGATGAGGTTGGCTTTTTTTCTTGATTCAAAAAGGGTTCTAGAGCTTCTTTTCCTTACTAATTTTAGGCGTTAGGTGTTCCTTCACCAAGGTTCATAATATTTGATATCAATGCTAAACTCTTTGAATCAAGTTACATCTATTGTTGTATTCATTTTCTTGTTCAATCTTGCTTGCTTTTGTTTTCTTATTCTTGAGTCTTTGATTTTTCAGTATATTGTTCCTTATGCTCCTCTTTTCTCTTTAGCCAAAATTACATCGTTGTTGCATTAATCTATTTTCCTTTAGTTTGAGTCATATTAGTTATATAAAAACAATTGCTTGTCTTTAATTGTTGCACAAATATGTTTCACTAAAAAATTGCAAAATTTTGCTTATCTTTAATTGTTGCACATGTTTTTGATGTTAATCCTTCCATTTGGATCAGAATTTCTATTATCATCCGTAGATTCTTTCCTTTTAAGTTCTTTCTTTCGTAACCATTTTCAGCCATAATTCTTCTTTCCTTATTTGTGCATTATTTCCTTTTATCCTCTTTCCTTCTATAATCATTTTTTGGCTTAATTCTTATTTATTTATTCGTGCTTTATTTTCTTTCCTTCTGTAATCATTTTCAACCTCAGCTTTACTTTCTTTATTCTTTCTTAAGTCTTTTTTCTTTCTTTCTTTTTATATACGTCTAATATTACCTAATTCTTTGAGTTCTACTTTTCTTATCTCCCTGCTTAAATTTCTTTCTATTATTTTTTCACCTTTCTTGTTGACATAGAATTCAAGGTAATTAAGTTTGAATCACTGTACGTTTTCTAGTTGAGATCATTGATCAGGCTTCTAGTTAAAGGGCTTCTAACAAAAAGTTTAATTTGAAAAATTAAAATTTATTGAAATATAATGAAATATAAACATATAAGTCTAAGATGCTTCCCTTACATCTAGGAAAAGCTAAAGCAACAACATTAGAAAATCTATGGAACAATGAAATGACACCATGATAATTACTTATACAAGCTAATACTTAAATGACAACATAAGTGTAGAAGTAGGCAAAAGCTTTATCATTCATGGTTTTCCTTTAGAGGGTAAAGAAATCCAATTCATCTAAAGGGGACTCCAGAACTTCCAAATTAGGGTATAGCCATCGGGTCTCTTCTTCATCCCCGTGTTGATGATTTCAATCGAGGTAAGAGTATCTTGAATCATGCTTCTTCTTCTTCTTGATCACTGGTCTTCTTATTTCGGGTAGAATTGTTGAGGGATTTCTTCTACCACTCATTGGTGGAGTTGCCCAGGTATGGAGTCTCTATCTAGAGGCATGCATCTTCTTCTTCTTTATTACCGGAGTTCATGATTCGATGTACTGTAGGTTCATAAAGGATCGATACCATAAGGTGAGTACTAACCCTAAATTTGAAAATTCCTTAAGATTCTTGCACGGTCCTTATGTTATGCCTGATGATCAGATGGTTTTTGGAGATCTTTGGATGATTCTCAATCTACATTCAACCTTCTAGGTAATTTCTCTCTTTTAAGAAGTTTTGATTGACTGCCCTCTAATGAATTACAAACATGTTGTTATCTGCATTCATGTTGATCGCTAAAAGTTTAGGAGTAGTTTTTTATTGTTCTAATTATTCTTGTTTCAGGGTACCGTAGGATGGGAGACCTAAAGAAGAATTTTTTCCCCTTATTTAGAATTTTAGAGACTTATTAAAGTCTCCAAGAAACCACTAGCCTCCTACTACATTTCTTCCATATATGATTAACAATCAACTACTCTCTTATTCTTGCAATTACGAGTTTAATGAGAGAATTTAAGCATATGTCTCTTTACGCAAATTTTATGGTGTTTCTCTCCTTTCAAATCTCCTAGATACATGTTGCAATTGCAACCATGTAGACTTCCTTATCGTGTTTGGATATATGAAGCTGCAATATTTCTTGTAAAATGTTACTCAGACTGTAGTTAAGTGTGCATAAAGAAGAGATTCTCTGCTAAAACTTTTAGAATATTCACACCTGAAAAGTAGATGATCTCTATCCCCTTCCTCCATATTACATAAGACTCATTGTTTAGGATAAGATAGGAACTTTAATCTTGTCATGGTACTGAGTTTATTCAACATGGCTAACCAAAGAAAGAAGCTGGCATTTAGTTTGAGAGTTTACTTACTCCATCCTATACTTGTGTTTGTCGTACATTATTTCTTTTACTTTCCTATTGGTTATTTCCAAAACTGATAAACTATTCCATAGATAAGTATCCTACCATTGTGCCTATACTGTGGGATTGACATAACTCTAATCTCCTCTAGGGATAAAGACTAATTGTCATTTGAAATTATTTCCTGAACCTTGGCTTTTTTTGAGAATCTATCTAAGATATCCCAATCTATCGAATTATGGATTAGTGCCCCTTGGCCTGTCCAGTTGTCATACCATAGTGAGATTCTATCTCGTGCCCCTATTCTGCATGTGATCTGTTGTTGAATCTCGTTCCCCAACCTAAGGATTTGGTTGAAGAACCAAGAATGACTATCTTTAGGTTTAGTTGCCAACAAACTACCACCTCTTAATATGTAGCTATGTACCCATTTGATCCACAATGACTCTTTTCACTTAAAATTCTCCATAATCTTTTCAACATTAGGCATTTATTGCTTCTACTAATTGTCTCTAATCCCAATCCTCTTGTTTCTTTAATTGATATTTGTGGATCCAACTCACTTTAGCTATTCCTTTTACTCCTTTCCCTTTACTCTATAGGATCTGTTTCATCATTTTCTCCACAGTTTTAACTAGCCCTTTGAATTAAAAAATATGAGACCACCAGTAAGTATGCATGGACATTATGACAAATTGCAAGAGTGGAAGTTTACAACCATATGAGAGAGTTCTATTTGTCCAAGATCTCAATCTTTTTTGTGTCTTTTCAATAAGAGGAATACATTCTCTAAAGCGTAGTCTTCTTAAGGATATAAGAATTTCGAAGTATAGGATATGAGGGTCTTGTTTTTCCATTTCAATGACAAGTGACAAATTATTAGAGAGATGTGTTCCATTTTTTGACAAAATGAAGAAGCTTTTCTACAAATTAATGCTCAATCCTGATATCTCATTAAAGTTTTGTAAGTTACCCATCAGTAAAGAAGTTGAGTGAGTATCAGCCTTGCTTAGTAGGATTAGATCATCTACAAATTGTAAACTTGTTAGTGAAAGTAACTTACACTTGGAGTGGTACTTGAACTGAGGGGTACAGAGATTCACTAAGGCCCTAACCATCTTTTTCTAAATGAACCATTTATAAATTTGTTTGTTGCTACATGTGAATCTAGGACCTTTGAGTTTTAAATCAAAAAGTTCCACATCCTTAGTATAATCAAATAGATCTAAATTATAGTTGAGCAAATTACAATTCCCTTCAGCTTCTGACTTATAAGTCATGGAATTGAAATCACCACTGATAATCTATAATCCTCTAGTTGAGCTTTTTAGTCTTCTCAGTGAGTTCCATAACGTAGATATTTGGAAAGAAGTATTAGATCCATCAGCAAAAGTATCCAAAGTTGTATAATTCTCCAATTTGAATATCAATATTATGTGAATGAACTGCTCACTAGCCTCCAATGCTTCCACTTCCATTAAGTCCTCATTATAAACAATAATAATTCTTCTATACCTATGGTACTAATGATTTGTCAGTATCCTCCAAATACTACCAAAATAGCTTAATTTATTCAAAGTTTCAACTATGATTTTTGTTTCCGATAAACAAAATAACCTAGGCTTCTCATGCTGAACAAAATCCTTTAAAGCATTGAGCTTCAAATGTTTATTCCTCTTACATTCTATACTAGAAAGGTCATGTAGTAATGTTTTTACCTTTTGAGCCTTTCCTACTGCTCCTGTTACTCTTTCTAGATAACACTGTTTCAAACTTTTCCTTTTGATTATCCTCTTTCTGTTGGTCTTCTAACTATTGTGGCACATCTACTGGTTGTTGGCCTTCATTTTATTGTAAGCCTCTTGAGGATACTTCATTCTGCATAGTGCCTTTTCATCATTACAAGGACTATTCAGTTTCCTACTTCTAGTTGCAAATGATAGTGATCTTCCATTGATTGTATGGTACCGATTATGGGTTCATATTGCTCATTCTAGTTCTCATCCTTTAGAACTCTATCCACTTTATTTAAGATCCCTTGATCGTCCAAAGTCCCTTTCAGAGGTACAATTTCGAGCAGCTATATGTTTCCTTCTGTTATGACCGCATCCGATCCCAGGAACTCCTAATGGTCTCCCCTCCTAAATACTTTTGTCGTTGGTTGCCAACTTTTACCTTGTGCTTGTAAGGATGGTTTCCATTGATACGTAACCATTACGTTGTCTTCTTTAACAGTACCTCCATCTACTAACCTTAGTACTGGGATACTATCTTTCATATCTTTTGAGATGTCTATACTCACACATAATCTAGCATAGCTAACAAGTTTTCTCATAGTTGTATTTTCATCCATGCATATTGGCTTTCCTAAATAGCTTGCTAGCATGCTCAAACCTTTTGTTGACCAATATTTCAAGGGAATATTATGTATGTTCACCCATAAAGGAATGTTTTTTAATATGATTTTTTCTAATTCCATACCAAGTTGCCAATTCTAGACAAATAATGAGAGTTATGAGATGCGCCTGGGGCCTTCTTCTATTACCTTTTGAGCCTCAAATTTTGAACTAAAAGTGAATATAATGTTATCATTCTCAGTGAACACCACATCTTATTTGTCTCTACCTTTCTAATTTTTTGAGTCCATGCTTAAATCACATGTAAATAGGATGTTTTTCCATGAAAAAGCCTATAATTGTCGCATCCCATGTTTTTGCACCTTCCTTCAGTATGTCGATGCTTGGGGCCACCATCAGTTTTCCATCAAGTTCAACAAGGGACTATAGAAAAAGAGTTTGAGTTGTCCCCCGCTACCTATTTCCAGGTTTTCCTAGTTTCAACAAGATTCTTATTCATATTCGCTTCTTAGGTTGAGTGGGTTGGGGCTGGGGATGTGGAATGCTAGATGGGTAGGAGCATGAGTTGAGAGGGTTGGGGTTTTAGAAGATTGGTTTGTTGAAAGGGAAGAAGAGTGACTATCAGCTGACATGTTAGGGTTTTTGATATCTAGTTTTGATGGAGTAGGAAAAGGAGAGGAGATGGAAGATGAAGGTAAAAAGGGAAAATCAGACTCTATTAAGAAACTGGAAGTCTGATTTCAACAAGGTGGGTGAGTTTTAGAGCAATTAATGGAGCAACAAAGAGGAACAAGGCCTCGAAAGGAATGAGATGAAAGTAGGGGGAAAAAAGCACCCCAGATTGAGAGATCCAAGTTGAAATGGGGGAGAGCCAGAAATGAGGAAGCTAGGCAAAAGTAGAAGAGAAAGGAACGAGTTGAGAGGCCAAGCAAATCAGACAGTGAAAAGGAACCATTCAAAGAATAGGACAATGTTTAGAGAGAAGGAAGAGTTTCTCTCTCATGGTTCTTAAAGATCCTCCCCATTATGATGTTGTTTGTCAATGGATGCTTGTAAGAGAAAGTTGAATGGTGAAAGGAAAGAGTAGAGAGTCCAACATCAAGAAAAGTTAAGATTGAGTAAAAACACAAACGAATAATAATTAGAGTATAAACATATAAGGGAGAGAGTGAGGACAGCTTGATCTATTTTATTATTAATTTTTTATAGGTTTAATCATGAGTAGTAGTGGAGAAAATGTTGGCGTTAACCACTAGATATTCATGAAAGGCATCCAAGATCAATTTAAGACTATTATATGATATTGAATAATTTAGAGACATCAAATAGATCAAACTATTATAGAGATTAGCACTACAAGAAAAATTAGTTTCAGTAACTATTATTAATGGTTGCTAAAAATAAGAAAATGGTCATTAAAAGTTATAGCGACCAAAATCGGGTTGGTCACAGGTGGTTACAACAGGGTTGTTACTAAA
>JAOSBP010000002.1:24737182-24750649 GCA_027563825.1 Erythroxylum mucronatum | reverse complement strand
AACTTATATATTGCAACCAAATAATTTTTGGTTGCAAAATGTATATAATTAGCAACCATTTTACTATGGTTGCTGAAGCCAAATTTTCTTGTAGTGTAGCCACTTAATATGAAGGAAGGTTTCATAAAAGGAAGAGGGGATGTCCAAAGGAGAGATAATAATTTAGATAGTATTAAGATGAAGATTCCTTCTTTTTAGGGGTAAAAATGATCTAAATTTGTATTTGGAGTGGGAAAGAAAAGTAGAACATATGTTTGATTGTCGTAACTACTTCAAGGAGAAGAAGCCCAAATTGGCAGCATTGAATTCATAGATTATGCCAGCATTTGGTGGGATCAAATGGTGCTTAGTATGCATATGAATAGAGAGACTTATTTGGTCATAGGAAGAGATGAAGTTAGCAATGCGTAATTAGTTTGTACCTAGCTATTACTATCGAGATTTGTGTAGGAAGCTACAAAGTTTAACTTAAGGTTCCAAGAGTGTAGAGGAATACTAGAAGGCGATGGAGGTAACCCAGTATTAGGGTTATTGTTGAAGAGGACCAAGAAGCTATTATGGCTAGATTCATTAATGTTTTGAATAAGGAGATTGCAAATGTAGTAGATTTGAACCATTATGAAAGATGGAGGATTTGTTGTATAGGGCCATTAAGGTGGAGAGTCAATTAAAATATAGGGGAACTTCTAAATCTATATCGATTTTTAACTTTTTATAGAGGTCAAACTAGAAGGATAGCAAGGTTGCCTCAAAATCACAAGATAATGCAAAAGCCAAAGATTTGATTTCTTATTCTAAAGGTAAAATCAAAACTAAATCCTCCTCTAATTCATATGATTTTAAATGTTTCAGGTGTCAAGGGATTGGGCATGTTACTCTCAATGTCCAAATAAAAGGACTATATTTATTTTGGGAAATGGTGAGGTAAAGAGTGTTAGCTTAAGTGACGATGAAATGTTGCCATAGGATTGTAACATCCCATTACCCATGTTAAGGCTCGAATAGTGTATGTATGAGTTTAGTGAGAAGTTATAAAGTGCATTTCATGTTCATGCATAATTTGGCATACAGTTACACTTGAATATTGAATTTTGCATATTAAAATGATTGTATATGCATTCATTGACATTTTTTAGGTATAATTGATTTATAAATGTGATTTTATTGAGAATTGTGGTTTTTATATGTTGAAAATTTATTTGGAGAGTATAAATTGTTGGATTACAATTTTTGATGAAATTTAGGAAAGTTTCTAAAATTTTGGGTATTTTTAAACTAGAAAAAATCCAAATGGCAGGTTAATTGATGAATAGCAGTAGAAATAAATGTTAAATGATAGTAGAAATTATTGATAAGTGACATTAAGATTTATTGACAATGCCATTGAAAATTTAGAGACAATTGGAGTAAAATTTGGAATTGATTGGACTAGTTAAATAAGAACTTAGTTTAAAGCCTTAGAAATTGAGATTTATTGGCAATGTCATTAAAAATTTAGAGACAATTGGAGTAAAATTTGGAATTGATTGGACTGGTTAAATAAAAACTTAGTTTAAAGCCTTAGAAATTGGGCAAATGAGAAGTGTCACTTGCCAAGCAATTCTTAAAGCCACGTTTCTTTTAATTTGAAAGACCAAGTTATTGTTTTGTCTTGCTTTCTTCTTCTTCTTCGTGACTTTCTCCATTTTCTTCAAGTTTCTTCACCTTCTTCATGAGTTTTGTTACAACCTTCTCCAACGTTGAACCTAGCTCTCTCATCTTTCCCTTGTTACTCTCATCTTGTTGTTTCTTTCATTTGCTCTAAGAAAACCTAACCTAATCCACCTTTAAGATGATGTATGTGAGTTGCATGAGAAGTTAGGGCTTCTTGATATTTTGAAGAATTTGGAGTCTTAGCAAGTAAGTATCATGTTAATCCTTATGAGTTGTTAGCATATAAGATAAATATGGTGATTAATTGACATTACATGATCATGAGAAAAATGGTCAATTTTCATGTACACCGTGGATATAAGATGTGAATATTAATGTCTTGTTTGTGTGTTTTGATGATTAATATGTCATAAGGTAGTGTTGAAATGATTTTTGAGTTTGAAAGATCAATGAAAATATGAACGAAAAGAGTGTAGAAATTTTTTTGGAGAAAAGTTGATATGTACGCTCTATTTTATTTTTACTGTATTTATGTGAATTTTTGGGCGTGTTTAGAAATGAACTCAAATAAGTTTAGAGTTAAGGAAAAGGTGTAAGGTGATGTCATGATATAGAGAGGATTACAATGATAAGTTTAAGATGAAGTGAAAGTGTTGAAAGAAGCTGAAAAAGTGCAGTAAAAAAATAAAGAAGTGCAGAAAATGATGAACATGCGTGAATGTTGTTCTGTTTTTGATGTCTGTGCTTATTCATGAATTTTGATTTGTTTGTGATCAAGTTGACTGAAATTGAAGTGAGAATGAAGGTGAAAAATAAAATAGAAAATGTGCAGAAAGTATGATAAAGGATTGTGATAATTGGAGTTAAATGAAGATTAGTGAAGTCGACAAAATTGCTAAAAAATGCGATGTAGAAAGTTATGGAAATAAGTTCTATTTTTGGGTTGTAATAAATCATGAAATTGTGAATTGTGTATAGAGAATTGAAAGTTGAGGTATAATAAAATGATCAACTTGAAATGATAGAATTTTGGCAATGTAGTGTGTTGGAGTATATTATATGGAGTGTTTTTACTGAACATGCATTTATTTTTGGGCCATACCTTGATCTATGAATATTCAAATTAGATGGATTTTGATCTAGATGAAACTAGAAACATACGACTGCAATTTTTAAGAGAAATTGAATTTGAATTTTGTCATTAAGGGTTTTGAAATTCAACTTGAAGTTCAATTTTGGCTTAGGCTTAGGATGCAGCACTACCCGTGACATAAATCATGTATTATTGTTATCGAATAAACTGCATTGATGTAGGCAAATTAGACAAAGTTGTCTTCACAAACATTATAGGTTATTCTCTTATCTTTCAATTGGTATAAAGTTTGTAATTTTTTGATATTGGAATTGAGAGATATGAGTTGTACAACTTTGAGTGCATGATTATTCAGTAGCCAAAATTTCAAACGTACTTAGTCCGAAGTATTTTGAGTATAACTTTCGGAATACTGAACCAAATTATATCATCTTGGTGTCATTAAAAACTTAAGACATAAGAGAACAATTGTCTAGAAGGAAGTGTGGCCAAATTATTCAATTTTCCTTGTCATAATGATCGTGAAAAGTGGACCTAAAAGTCTACTTTTAGAAAAATTTGGAATGATCAAATGAGTTATGAAATTAGATTCAAATTGTTTTATGGTGGAGCAAACCCTAAGTACAAATTATACTTATGTGAGTGTTGATATATGAATGATTATGTGACCAGAATAATGGAAAAATACTTGGGATTGTTATTGAACATGAATTGTACATAATCCATATGTATACATATGTGCATAAATGAGTACATGTATAATTGTGCAAATTTGAGATCTGTGTAAATGTATATTTTACATGATATAGAGGAGCATTTGGAACGTTAACATCCAGACGTTGTCGGGACTTCGAGGCAATAGCTTCTGGAGCGATCTGTAAATAACCTAGACGGTCCCACTTAATTATTTGTTTGTTATAAATTATGTTATGAGTTATCTTTGAATGTGGACTTGATTATGTTGATTCTGGACACTGAAGATCTAAGGCTTCTGTTGCATGAATGTGATATTTGAAGTGCTCCTTGTATGTGAATGTGAAGAAATAAGTGTTACTCAACATGATTGTTGAATGCCAGACCAAGGTCCGATGATAAGTGTGAATGAGACTGTGAATGTGATTGATTGAAACAATGATTGATTGAATATATGTGATGCATTTTATTACATGAATGCATGATCAGATAATGAGAATTGTGACTTGAGTAGCCACCAAAAATGAGCTTAAGGCTCGGAATGTGATTAAGAGTCAAAGGCTCACTATGTATAATGAGCCCTGTATCTCTAACAGATAAGGGACATATCAATGAGCTCAGTATCCATTGTGAATACCGAACGATTTAGGCACTCAGTCACAACAACGTAATAATCGAAAGTGAGTCTCACGAGTACTGCATATATATTTAATACGTGTGTTTGACTGACTGAAATATATTGTGGACATGTATTTGAATGAGAGTGAATATGTGAAGTAAATGATATGTGATGCTATATGCTAAATGAAAAGATGTGAAATATGTGTTTACATGTGCTGATGTGTTGTATGAATTGAGTGAATCATTGAGGATAGTTACCTCACTGAGTTCGCAAAACTCACCAAAATTGCAATGTTGATTTTTCAGGACCGAGAGAGGACATTAGCGATAGAGAGACCCTATAAGAAGAATAATTCTTGTACTTTTGGGAAGAAGAAATGGTTCAAAGGTCGGTCAGCTGAGACTAAAGGATTAGATAATTTTTTTTGTATAATTCCTCTTTCTTGTAGTGTGTTTTGTATTAGGTTTTGGGATGATGTACATATTCGGTTTTTATGAAATGAAAGTAGGAATTCAGTTGGTTTTAAATGTTGTGTCTTTTCTTTATGATACCTTATAAGAGATTATAAATGATGATGCCATGACTAAGTGATTGTAGTGACTGCTCTGACATCCCATTATTATAGGTTATATACTGGAATGTCCTCAGGGTGCTCTGCTATGTACTATATAGCAGTGGGGTGTTATAAGGAGGATTGTAATGATGTAGATTTGAAGGACCATTAAGTGGAGAATTGCTAATCATTAGGTGAAATCTTAATATTTAAATTAAGGATGAAAATGATAAGGCCTAATGTGAACATATCTTTTATACTCACTGCTATATGAATATCAAAGTAAGTAATATGGTTATTGATAGTAAGGGTTACATTAATGTTGCTAACACATTATTGGTTGATAAACTAAAGTCGAAAACTCTGAAGAATCTAAAACCATACAAGTTGTAATGGTTGAATTAGTGTGGGGAAGTTAGGGTGACAAAATAGGTTCAAGTGGCATTTTCCATTAGGAATTACAATGATGAGGTTCTATGTGATGTAGCATCAATGCCTACTAGTCATCTTCTTTTAGGGCCTCTATGAAATTTTGACAAAAAATTTCAAAATGATGGGTATAAAAATAATTAACCCTTTTTCATAAACAAGTAACATGTGAACTTAACACCTCCTAAACTATAGGAAGCATATGAGGATCAAATTAAGATAGCAAGAGAATAAAACTTGAAAGAAAAGCATGTGAGTGCTCAAGAAAAGAGTAAGCATAATAAAAAGAGCGAGAGTGTAAAAAAGAGTGAAAAGAGTATAGTGATGAGCAACGAGAGAAGAAAATTAGATTATGAGACTCAAATTAGAGAGAAAATTTTGAGGGCTAGTGCCTAGCTAGCAGCGATGAGGTCAAGAGTGTTATGTTAACAAGGCGATAGTTACTTAATCTTATATGCAATGATCTTTCATTAACGACCTAAATCCTTCTTTGCCTAGTGCTTGTGCAAATTTATTATAGGAATTTGCTAATTTATTCCTTGACGAGTCGCCACAAGGATTAACAACCTTAGTGGCACTGAACATCAAATTTATCTCATCCCAAGTTAAACAATCCTTAATAGAACAACTTATAGAGCTAATCTAGGGGAAAGAAAGGAGATTCAAAAGCAAATGGATGAGTTAGTAAAAGGCATGAGAGAAAGTCCCATTCCATGTTTGGTTCTTGTCATTTTAGTACTAAAAAAAGATGGGATATGGAGCATATGTGTGGATTGTTGAGCTATCAACAAAATCATGGTAAAGTCTAGACATCACATATTTAGATTAGATGATATGCTTGAAGAGTTGTATGAGTCTTGCTTGCTTTCAAAGAATGATTTAAAAAGTGGGTATTATCAAATTCATATGAAAGAGGGAGATTAATGGAAAGCTGCCTTTAAAACAAAATATGGTTTATATAAATGGTTGGTATTACCTTTTGGTTTAACTAATGCACCAAGTACGCTAATGAGATTAATGAACTATATTTTGCAACCTGTTATTGGAAAATTTATTGTTATCTACTTTGATGATATTTTTGTGTATAGAAAGAATTTGGATGACCATATCAAACATTTACATTCTATGTTTTGTGCTTTAAAAGAATATAAGTTGTATGCTAATTTAAAGAATCACATAGTTTGTATGGAATATGTTATGTTTCTTGGTTTTGTTGTGGGTGCATATGGAATTAACGTAGATAAGGAAAAGATCAAGGCAATTAAGGAGTGTCATACACCTAACAATGCAAATGAGGTACAAAGTTTAAATGGATTTCCAAATTTTTACGGGAGGTTTGTAAAGGATTTCAGTTTTATAACAGCTCTTCTAAATAAACTTGTTAAAAAGAATATTGTGTTTAGATGGACTAATATGCACAAAAAGGCCTTTAGTACATTGAAAGATAAGTTGACCAATGCATCTTTGCTTTCTGTAACTAACTTTGATAAATTTGTTAGGATTAAATGTGATCAAGATTTGGTATAGAAGTTGTTTTGATGCAATATTTTGAAACAATTGCTTACTTTAGTGATAATCTTAGTGGAGTAGCATTGAATTACCTAACTTATAATAAGGAGTTATATGCATCGGTGAGGACTCTATAAACATGGAAACACTATTTATAGCCAAAAGAGTTCAATATTCCTTCAAATCATGAAAGCTTAAGGTTTTTGAAGAACCTAAGGTAAAATGTGCAAAAGACTTATCAAGTGATTAGGCTCCACTAAAACATTTCCTTATACAACAAAACACAAGAAAAGAAAGGAAAATGTTATAGCTGAAGCATTGTCTAGGAGGTATGTACTATTGACTTTTTTATAAACTAAATTTCTTGTTTTTAAGTTTATTAAGAATTTTTATTGTAGTGATGCTAATTTTGGATAAGTATGGCTTGCGTGTTCTAAATGTGCATATGGTGATTTTTATAGGCATGATGGATTTTTTTCAAGAATGATAAACTTTGTGAGCCCAAATGCTCTAAATGCAAATTGCTTATTATGGAGACTCATGGAAGCTGTTTAATGAGGAATATGGTATTACAAAGACCTTAGATATATTACATCAGCAATTTATTGGCCCAACATGAAATATGATATGCAATCTATATGTGATAAATGCACAACCTCTAAATAAGCTAAGTTAAAAGTAATGCCTAATGGTTGGTACACTCCTTTACTCATGCCTAATCAACCTTGTATTGACATATATATATTTGGTTTTGGGTTTACTTAGTTCACAGTGTAAAGGACAACTTACTTGTTGTTGTTGATAGGTACAATAAGGTTGCACATTTTAAAACAATGATGCCACACATATTATTGATTTGTTCTTTAAGGAGATAGTTGTGAGTGATAGAGATGTTAAGTTCTTGAGTGCATTTTGTGGCAAAAAATTAGGCACTAGACTATTATTTTCTATGTTGCACATTCTCAAATGGATGGACAAACTAAGGTATACATTCTACTACGTCTTATTCACCTTTTAAAATTATGTATGGTTTTAATCTTTTGACTCCTTTAGATGTTTTTCCTTTATTTACTAATGAATGAGCTAATTTTGATCGAAAGAGAAAGGTAAACTTCGTTAGGGATTTTTTTAAAAGGGATTTTATTAAGCATTTACATGCTAAGATTTGAGTTAATACAGAGAAAAAGAATGAGTAATATGTAAGGCAAGCTAACAAGGGGTGTATAAAAGTGATCTTTAAACCTAAAGATTGGGTTTTAGTTCATATGCATACAGAAAGATTTCCTCCCTAGAGGAAATCAAAATTGCACCTTAGAAGGGATAGACCTTTCAAAGTGTTGGAAAGAATCAACGATAATGCCTACAAGCTTGATTAAACGAGGCAGCGTTTTAATTTTTCTAACTTATCTTTATTTGATGTAGGTGATTTGAGAATGAATGCTTTCAAGTAGGGAGAAAATGATGGAGATTAGCTTGCATCAACACTCACTAATCCACTACAAGGCATTTGAGGTCTTATGGCAAGAGCAAGAACTAAGCATATGAAGGAGGTTGTGCAAGGGTTAATCATGGAAATTTTAAGACAATATGGCTATTGTCAAAGATTCTAAGGCATTACAAAGATTAATTACTTATCTTGAGGCCTAAGATGATGGAAAAAGCCTAACATATAAAAAATAATGCTTGGAGCACAATATGCAAGGATGACTGACCCATATGCTTGTTTTTAATGAACCCTAATATGCTTATTTACCTTTTGAAAAGGTTAAAGACGTGGGATTAAATTGCAATTTTATGTTTTTGGCTTTCTTTCATTAATTGTTATTAGTTTTCAAGTTATTTTTGGAAGGACTTCAAATTAAGGCTAATTTGTATCCATTAGTTAAGGGAATCCTTCTTAGTCAAGTCTTTTGTATTTAGTTATGTTTAAGAATAGTCAAAAACATATTTCCTTATAAGATTTTCATCATTTGATGCCTATTTAAAGAGACCATCTAGTGTATTATAAAAATCATCTTATCATTAATAAACTTTAAGTGTTTCTCTATTGTGAAAGCTTTCTCTTAGTTATTCAGTGATCAACTTATAACTTTGTTTCCAATCAACAAGTTTGGTTAGAGTCCGGTTCTTTGCATGATTCAAGAAAGATTATAGGGTTTCTTTTCCTTATTTATTTCAAGTCCTAGCCATTCTTTCACCAACGTTCATATCATAAAGTCTATGAGATAAAAATATACTGCAAATGAAATTATGATGAGATCATAATTATAAGATTCGTATTACATTTATGTATTATCCCTAAATTATTTCTAATTATTGTTTTACTAAAACTGACATTAATAGAGTTTAAAAAGACTTGCACACAATATGTTTTTCTTTATGAAGGAAGTTATTGATCTCATAAACTAAAATATGAAGATACTTAAATAAATGTATGGGTGTTGTTAGAGAACAAGTTTACTAAACTGACTCTATATGAGAAATCCATTTAAAACATTAATTTGTATATCTATAGAAATTCCCATTATGATGATTGTATAAGTGATCCTTTTACTTAAGATCTCCAAGGTATCTCATATAGGGGTTATTATATTTTGATAATACTTATGACCTATTCTAGTCAAGAGTATTTTAGTCTGTAGTTATTATATATAACATATATTATATAGAGATAGTTGAGTGATTAATATAGGATTTATCACTCTAATTAAGGAGAATATTCCATTGTTTTTTATTAGTATTGATTTGGAATCTTTGACCAAGGTGGAATGAAACTTTGAAAATAGTTTTCAAATGTCATTAATTGAATCAATTACTAGTGGTGGAGAACTAATATAATTGGACTCAAATATAGTAGACATTAATTTCATACTCTATGTTTGATCAGAATATTGTATGATGAAATGATTAAATTAAACAAAAAAATCATCCATGGAAAGACTAGTTAAAAATACTTTGACATTTCCAAAAATTTCAAATTTGGGTGATCATGATGTATTACTATGTACCAATCTTTATATATAGATATAAATTAGTTAGTTAGAGAACTATAGATAAATTAAAGGAGTTTAATTTATCCAATCCTAAATATGATTTAGGATTATAATTTATATCCATTGTCAACATATTTAGGAACCTGACGTGACACACACAAAGAAAGGGTTGAAGAGAGAAAAAGGTATTTTAATTAAGTTAGACTTGATTGTGAAGTTTATGAAGCTTTATAATGAAATATGTGATATTTAACAAACAATGATCAATATAAGATATTATATCTTATTTGGGTATAATTGGTATTTAATTATAATTATAATAAAATTTAAATTGAGATTAGAATTTTAATTTCAATTAAATTATTAAAATGTTCATAACTATTATAAATAGGCTTAGGCTTCAAGGGAACTAGCACTTTTTGCTTAATCCTCTGTACAATAGTTATAAAGTTCTCTCAACTCGTTTGGTAGATACTGTTAGAGGCTGAACACTTATTCTACTAAGACGGTTAATGTGAGCCAGTTTCAGAAATGATTGGAGGGAAATGACAATAAAAGGATCATTTCTGTTTAGAGTAGTCTTGGCTTTCAAAATAAGTATGAATTACGATTCATACTTTATTATGTTTTATATGTTAATCATGTTATAGGTTTAGAATAGTATTGGCTTTCAAAAAAACAAGCCAACAAGGTTTTGTTATTATTTTATTGCCAACAAGATATAATCATGCTCCAATTTTTCATAAATGGTATTAGAGATTATTTTGATTTTGTAACTTGATTAAAATTGTTTGATTGTTATTGATCATATTTATAGAATTGAAATAAAACCCTAATCTAAGATTGAATTAGATTCAACTTAATTTGAAAATTTTCATATTAATACCTTACAAAAAACCTAAGACTAAAGCCACAGAACCATAAAAGATAGCAAACCTAGAATTGTTCTAGAATTCTCATTAGTGTTAAGGCCTTCGATTGGAACCTTATGGAAAGATTGTAACATTGGTGGCTCCTAGTTGTGGATTGCTTGTCGTGGTCTGGTTAAATTGTAGAGTTTGCTAATTGTTATGTTTAATAAGTTTGTGGTGATATTTTGGTGACTTGAAAGGAAATTGATGGCACTTGGGACATCACTGTAATCACATGGTGGTTGGATCACGAGACCCAAATGATTGCATCTTCCTACTACCAAGCAAAAGACATTGGTGTCTCATGGCATCTCACTCAAACAAACGACATAAACAGTTGCTTAGTGCAACATCAATCAAGGGTTATGTAGGAGATGACGATGCAACACATGTGAAGCTTGCCAACGATGATCTACTACTAGACCTAGTAAGGGAGGCAGGACTAAGGGCAATGCTGAAATATATTATGGCGGATATGGTTTACGATTTTGGTTGCTAAGGTTTTAAAAAAGACTAAGAAGGGGGCATTTTCTAACGAGGAAAGAACAATTTTAGGGTTTGAAAAGTGGGTGTTTGGATACAGGTTTACGGTTGTTTTAGGTTAGGAATAAACATAATGCGGTGTTTAGGGTTTGTAATCATTGTGGCTAAGGCCTTCTTAAAGATGAAGAAGGGGGCATTTGCTAATGAGGATAAAACTATCTTAGGGTTAGAAAAGTGGGTGCTTGGACATAGAATTAGGATTTTTTTAGCCTAGGAGAAAAGTATTTCAAACTTAGAACAAGGCTTGTTTGGGTACAAGGATAGGCTTATTCTATTGTTGGAATATGCCATGTTTAGTTATTGGATTCAAGTAATTCAAAGATGAATAAAGTTATCTTTGATTTAGAATAAAGTATTCCGAGACATATTTCCAAACTAGATCTATATATTTTTTTAAGTTCTCAAAATCAATTTCATAATTATATTAATTGTTTTTCTTATTATAATTAAGATTAATAATTAAATTGATTCCTATTTAAATTTTAGAAAAGTTGTTAAAATTAATTATTTTAAATTATATTGAATTCAATTAATTATATTCTTTAAAATTAAAAATTTTCTTAATTAAATTTCTTTTAAAATTTGATTGACAAAAAAATAAATTTCTTATTTTATTTATTTATAAAATTATTATTCTATTATTTATAAAATGTTTCTTTATTTATAAATAATAAGTCTTTTGATTTATTATAAAAATTCTTGATTTAATTTGAAAAGATGTTTTCATTTATTAAATAAGAAAAATAAGCTTTCTTTTAATATTTTTAAAATAAATATTTTAGTTATTAAAGAAAAGTTTTCTAATTAGTTAAGAAATCAATCTCTAAATAAATAATATAAAGGACTTTCTTAGTTAAATTTAGAAGGTGTTCTATTTAATCTTGAAAGCAGTTTCTTTTAATATTAGAAAATAGTTTTTTAATAAGAAAAAGTAATTCCTAATTAGATTAGAAATATTTTTCTATTTTGATTAAAATCTCTTATCTATAAAATTTTGAAATTTTTTTCTAAATTATAATAAGTAAGAAGTATAATTTATTAAATTTTTTTTAATTAAATTCTATTAAAGGAGTTAAGATAATTAGAAATAGTTTCTATTTGAATTTGAAAATTGTTTTCAAATAAAATTAAATTTATATTTGAAATAAAAATTTAATTTATTTATGAATCATTGAGTTAAATCTAGTTTAATTTTTTAAGATTTGGAAATAGTATTGTAGATTATGAAGATTAATAATTATAATTAAACAAAGCTTGATATTTTATACATATAATATGATTATATATGCATAAGTTCCATTCTTTATTTATATGTTTAATATAAATATTAGATTCATGTTAAATTGTATATTTTTATATGTATGATATTTTACACATAATTTTGTCTTTAATTAAACAAATAAACTAAGTACATGTTTTGAATATGATTGTTAAAAAAACTAAGTACATGTTTTGAATATGATTGTTAAAAAAACTAAGTACATGTTTTGAATATGATTGTTGCCTTTCATTATTATAAGAACAAATCAGAATTCTATTCATCATTGGGCTTATTAAGCAAACTCAGGGCTGCTTTAACCCAAATATGTTTGATCTTATAACAACGAGTCCTAGCTAAATAAATTTGTGTAATTTGAATGAGCAAATTCATGATCACATGAATTTAAAGGTAGGGTTAGGAATAACATATAAGATGTATTTTAACAAGAGTTATCAACTAACGGATTTAGGAGTCCCATGAGATGTAATTGATAAAGTTGTTATCTATCCAATTTAAGTTGTTGGTTTGTTAAAGAAACTCAAGATCAACTAAATTTGAATAAGACTTTAGCCCACTAGAAAGATTAGAGTAATGTTTATAGATAGTAATGAGTGCTATTATTTTTGAATAAAATAATAGAGTAACCAAATACGTGATTAAAATCATGATCTTATTTAATAGTCATAACATGTAACCAATACTTATTTTTCTTACATTTATATTTTCGTATATGTAGAAATTATATTTCTTTGGTATAAATAATACTAACAGTTAGTGAACCAAATTTATTAGACATATTTTAGGTTTGAGAAGAGTTCTTAAAATGAGAAAGAAAAGTTATATGTACATTATGCAAATTTGCTATTAATCCTTGACGAGGATTTGGTGACAAAGTTTAAGACATTAAATTAACAATAATCAAAAGCGAGTATTTGTATAATAGGGAAGTTTGTTTAAATTCTAACACTTGCACATTTTAACGCTACAATAATTTTCAAGAATGCCGTTGGTTTTTCTCTTAGGTTTTTGGGTTTTCTCTTTTGCTTTATGCACGTACCTATACGCTATGCATATCTTAACCTTAGAATGATCTAATCTCATCTCTCTTCTTGATTTTCTTTGGTCTTTGTTCTCTTTCTTTTCTTTTCTGATTTCTGTTGGTGGGGTTATGGAGGACCACTTTTCATCTTTAGCCTTATCTGATGAA
>JAOSBP010000002.1:24697093-24729309 GCA_027563825.1 Erythroxylum mucronatum | reverse complement strand
ACCTTGAGGTTGGGTGTTCGAGCCGTGGCTCCACCCAACCAAAGAGGACAATACCTGGTGTGATGGGGGTGGGTCCCAGGGTCCTACACGCTGGCTCGACTCCGTGTTTCCTCCTCATGTGACAAAATTGTGATCTTCAGGTGTCACATGCAACTCCTCCACGTGAGGTTCTTCAAGATAAGGTCTCAGTTGATGATCCGCTATATTCAGCATCTTCCCTATCCTCTGACTTTCAATCTTGACTAAGTCTATGCACTTTGGAAAGATCTCAAATGTCTTTCAGCCTTTTTCTTCCTCATTTAATTCCTCCAACCTCGAGTTGATATGGCTGCTTCTTTTCTATTTGTGGTTCTAGGTAGTCAATCCTCGCTACCATCTCACCCATTTGGCTTGCCACGTTGTGGAGTCTAAACGTTGTATCCTACTGAAGTTATTATATACCCTATTGAAGCTGTTGTTGTATATCCTGTTGGAACTGTTGTTGTACATCCTGCTAGAATTGTAAAGTATTAGCAATAACATTAATCAATTCTTCCAGAGGTGTACCTGAATCGTGATAAGAAACTTCTGGTCTGTACGAGAATTGTTGTGCATTCTGCAAACTGTCATGGCAGTAATTATGAAGGTTATTGCATCCATAACCAAAATTAGGTTGATCAGTCCAACCTTAGTTATAGGATTGAGAGTAAGAGCTAAAGAAAAAATTACTTCCATCCATGAATTTTTTTTATCACAAACATGAAATAGAAAAAATGAAAGGATCATGAAATAACAGAAAAGAACTAATTTAAAACAAATATGTACAAAACACCAATTAAAATCACAAAAAATTAAACACAGCACTCCCCGGCAACGACGCCAAAATTGACAGTGTGTCGTAACGCTAGTTAAAATGAATTAGATTACTACTATAGCAGTGGTGAGTCTAGGTTGATCCTATAAAGAATGTGTGTAAAGTTGTTAAAATGAAATTAATCGTTATTTAGGTTAAGGGGTGGTTTGGATTTTGGAAATAAGAAAATAAAATAAAGCTAAACTAATAAAAACAAATTAAAGAAAACATGCAAAAAATGATAAAAGTGGAGAATTCGGTAGAGACCCGATTCTTTAGTTCAATCTCGGCTTACACCCTAATTAAACCTATCTTATTGATTCGTTGTTCTCAAACCTCTCCTAGCGACTATTAATCGTGGGTTAATAATTAACCCAAGTTTTCCCTTAGGTAGTATTTAATCAAGATACGATCGTTAATTAAACCTAACTACAGAATAACTTAGGATACGATCTCTAGATTCAATTTGGCAATAGCATTACGAATTAGAAAAATTGATTAATCAAGGCAACAACTACATACGATGCGTCATTTAACCTATATTGTGTTATCCCTAATGATTACGAATCATTAATCGCTACACATGAATTTCAATATAGCAATTATGGATTATATCGAAATTCTAGCAATGAGTTTACAAATAAATGATTAAATGAACATATTAAAATCATCTTTTTACAATACCCAATGGGTTCATATACAAATAACCGAAGAATATGATTATCTATATACAAAACCCAAATCAATTAACATAGGATAACACAATCAGTTTCTAATGAGAGAAAGAAACAACAAAAATGGTGAAATACACTTATCTCAAGTTGTTGGCATCGATGTCACCTCTGAACCGGCGTCAGGATGTTGCCCCTCTATGGTTCTTCAAATGATCATAGCTTTGCTCTTTAAAAAAATGTTCCATTGAAACTCCTTCTCTACTCGTGCTCCTGCGCCTCCTATCCTATGCGCTATTGTTCTCTTTTCTGATTTATTTGTTGGTACACCTATACTGTTCACGCCCCCTTTTACCTTATTTGTTACTGTGCGTTTTAATTAAAACATCTGCGTTGAACGCAGACGTTCTAGTATACTGTGGCGTCGTTTTAATCTTGGCGTGCTTGTCTACTCCTGCGTCGTTTTCTCTCCATGCTTCTACCTGTTGCGTTGCATTTTGCTCCTTGCTTCTACACTACATTTTGGCCTTAGTGTGCTTCCTATCTGCTGAGCTGCTGGTTGCTTTCTCCAATTGTTTTATTCATTGACCATTAAATTCACGTAGTTGCATGGCAACATGCACGACCATTTGCAACTTTGATTCTTCTTCTTTTTGTTGCCATCTTTCTTGTCTTTTAATTTTCTTCTGCTTCCTCCATGAAGACAAGTGAAAATTAATCTTCGAAAAATGGTCTAAATGTTGTGTTTTTAACTCACTTAACTTCTTTGCTTCTGAGTTGTGCCTAATATGACATAAGAGTCAAAGTGAGTATCTTAAGTAATTTCAAGTCAATAATCACTAAGTGTTATGAAATAATTTCATATTCAATTAAGCACCTATCAATTACTCCCTAATTTTTCCCTAAAAACCACCAACATCCCTAGTAATGTTCTTCTTTATTTATGTTTCAAGTAAGGCTATTATATATGGCTTTTTCTTTAACAAAAGGTCACTTACCATTAGTTGTTTGTTGGGGTTACTAATACTTCTTACCTTCTAAATTAGTTGGTTGGTGGACAGTGGACAAAGCAAGGGGGAGGCAGAAGTTGATAAGCAGAAGGTAGAGTACGTAAATTACTACAGATTAATTAATATGTAATTAATCTACAGCGTCCTCCACAGCAGCATGCAGTCCTCTCTTCCTTGCTCTCGCCATGCTCGGTGCTCGCTCTCGCTCGCCACACTTGACACTCATGTCTCCTAGCTATCCTTTGATTGGATAGTCCTGCTCGCATCAAATAGTTTCATTCCTTTTCAATGAAGGGTTCCCTTTTTTGAATCCCCATGGACAAAAGAATCGAAGATCAAAAAGTAGAGATGAAACTGAAGTTCAAGATATACTGAGAAGCCTTTAATTAGAAATTTTAAAAGTAAAGCAGAGATAATTTATAATTGGTGGGAATTTATTAAAATTACTGTTTATCAAAGAAAAATGGAAATTCTTAAGAATATTAAAGAAATTTACCGGGACATTATAAACTTATGATTTTCTGTTGGAATTCAACTTTTGGTGCTTGATGAGTAGTTGTACATCTAAGAAAAAAAAGGCCTTTTTTTGTTTTTGATAAATAAAAGAGCTAACAACTAGTTAGATTTAATAATAGAATTAATGTGTCGAATGCGACTAACACCCATGCGATCATCATTGAGAGTTTGCACTATAATAATTGGGGGTTGTTGAAAAACCATCGTACCTAAAGACACCTTAGGTCTGAGACTTTGGGCCGACCATGATAGTATTTATGAAATTACGAGACAAGGATATTATTAAGAAAATGTATCGGAAAAGTAAAAAATCTGGTGCTAGTGCAATGGCACCGCTGGGAAACAAGAGATGGAAAAACATGGGTGGTGGGGTGGGGGTCGGAATCGGATGGGATATGTTCCATTTCTTCCACTTCTTTTCCTTAACATTACATACAGTTAAACAACCACAGATGTCATCATATCATTCTCGCTGCTTAAAGGAAGAAAAAGAAAAAAGGCCGGACACACACACCCCAATAATTCACTTTTTCCTTTACCAACTGTGCGTGTATATATATATCATTCCTTTTCCTATTATTTGCCAGCTCTGACACTTCTTCATCCTCATTCTCTCCAATACCCAAAAACAAGTTTCTTTTCTTTCCTTTTTCTATTTCTAATCTTCTCTCTCTGTACAAAGGCACATCATCCTCGTCATCATCCTAACCGGAGAAACTTTCCTGGTATATATGAATTGTTCTTGTGGTCGTTGTCATTGGTCTATGATGCCCAGTTTGGTGCTCTGATTATGATAATTCTGTTAGATCTCCTTCCTTTCCGTCTTCCTTTTGTTTAATGACATGGCTATCTGTGATCTTGTCCTCTTGTTGCTTTGTGTTCGTGATCTAAGCTTTCTGATCTGATGTTCAGATTTTCTCCTCCGTTGGTTGCTTTCTTATTTGTTTGTTTGTTTGTTGTCTATTAATTTTGTTTGATCGTTTCTCTTGTGATGTGTTTGTTATGCATGACTCCAATTCGAAATTGACCTGCGATCTTAATGAGCTTGTTCTTCAAATGAAATCCACATTTTTTTTCCATTTGTTACTTTCAAAGATTCTAGCACGTGATCATGCCGATCGGATTTTTCCTTCTTTGCGGTTATTACTTGAAAGTTATTAATCAACTTGCTGACTTTTGATTGGTTATTTATAGTTCTTTTCATAACTTTGGTTCAAAGACCCAAGGATTTGAGCCAAGCTAGTGATTGCTTTCATTCTGATAACGTTGAGATTTCATGCTAGTTAAACATATCTCTATGGTGTCTTTAGAGAAAAGTAATCAAATATAAGGTGATTACCGTTTTACATGATAGATAAATGCTTAGCATTTGGATTTTAGTGCGTGCAGCTGAAGAAATTGACCATGGCAGATATTTGCTGTTGTCTGTGTTCTCATTCAATATCCTCTAATACCAACTTCATTTCAGTGTTATCATGTTTAAGGTTTTTCCATAAGGAATAGAGGGTTCTTTGATTGATATTTTTTATACAGATATTGGGGCATTACATAGTTGTTTCCAGAAAATTTCCCACTCAAGTATTAAATGCAGGTTAAGGTCTGAGCGGTCTAGGATTGTAATTAGATAGGGTATAAAGATCTTGTTTCCATTTTGGTTATCAAGAATGGGATAGACAAATGGATGATAACTTCATTTCATTTCTTGTTTCTTTATAAGTCTTCTGCCCTCAGCCACTAATACATGAGCAGTTTCTCATAATAGAAAGGCCTTTCTATTATCTGATATCATATTTGAAGCCACTTTATTCCTTGTCAAACAAACATTTAAGGCTCTATTATATTCCCACTTGATTCTTGGCAAATTGTCACTTAGTCTTTTTAGCCTTAATACTGATGTTTTCTGCATATCATACATTGTCTAAATCTGCATAGAACTGATGCAACCTATGTGAAGGTCATGCTCAGTATAGGTAGAAGGTAGCAGGTACTAAATAGCCTTTTTGATCCAGAAATGAGTTGTTCGAATTAGTTCATTCATGATTGCATTTTTACGTAGTACTTGTTATATTGTGCCACCCTAAGATACTGCTATGGAAGATGCAGGATAATGCATTGCCTAGACTACATTGGTGTGAGCGCTTTTGTAGAATTATTGAAAGAAAGTTTAGATCCATTTGGAGCAGAAATTTTGAAATTTTATACACATCTACTTTGTATCAATAGGCCTGTTGCGAACAAACTTATATGGCGTCTGTTCCATATTTTCTCCATTTGTCGTATTTGGTCTTGGAGTCAATAACTTCATTTGACTGGTTGAGACAATCTTGTTTCTTGATAGCTTTCTGTTAGTTAATAGATAAGTTATCCAAATTGTATATTTCATGGGAGGATACAGCGGAAGTAGCAAGTTGTTCTTGAGTCTCCTACTCATCTCAAGTAAACATTGGGTACAAACTAGCTTATATGGGTTAGGCGTACAACTTTTGTCAACTTCATTCTATTATTGGATTCTATGGTTTTGCTTGTCTACCTTGCTGGAAAAGTATTTCTCTTTGGTCGTGGCATAAAGGAGTAATTCTCTGCTTTGAGCAATTCAAATTCTTGAACTTGATATTTGATGGTTACGAAATTATCCTAATTGTGTTTGCTGCATGTTGTAGAAACATTACCTTATATGCTACTGCTCAAAAATCATAGTTCTACCTCTTGCACTGAGTTTTTGCGCAATTTCTAGGTAGCAGATAACTTGAGATTACAAATTGTTGGTATTTTCCGTTAGGAGTCTCAAGGAGCATTTCAGATTATGTCTAGCTCTACCAAAGTTTTGGACCCTGCATTTCAGGGAGTGGGGCAGAGACCGTATCCTTTTGCACAAGAAGCAACTTTATACATGAAATCATACGTATGCCAAATATTGTTCTTGAGCTCTCTTGGGGTAGGATTAGTAAATATGTACATAAGTTATTACATCTTTTGAGTTCTGCAAGTGCTTCAATTCACAGTTGAAAACTGTTAAACTTAACATTACTTAGAGGGACTGAAATTTGGCGAATTGAGAATTTTCAGCCAGTTGCATTGCAAAAGTCTGAATATGGGAAGTTCTACATGGGTGATTGTTACATTATCTTACAGGTATGAGCGTCTGCACCTTTTCTTCTCTCCCCCTGTTCTGTCTTTATTTGTAATAAGTTTTTCTTATGCATCTGTTTTCTTAGAGTATTAGACAATGTCACAGATCAGAACTATAGTTTTCAATGTACAGAGTGCGTGTTCAATGTGTGGTCATTTTATGGGGTTGTCTGTGTGGTAAGCTCATAAAGGAAGTTAGGGTGGGTGGCTGCCTAGTACAAGATCCTGAAATCAACATTTTTGTGATTTGGCTTGAGTGTACATCTTTTTGTTGCCACCATTTATGTGATACCATTATATTGGCTCTTTCTTTAAAAGTCTCTTTTCTGTGGTGGTCAATTGATTTGTACCAACAGAGCAAACATGCAAATACTTTACGCTGTCATTTATATCTGGACACGCTGTAGTTCAATGGCATGCTTATGCATCTTTTGCATTCACATGGGCAAGCTTAATTTTGCAGATTTTCTTTATCTTTCTCTCCTTTTTCTTCTGTGCTGTAGACAACATCTGGAAAGGGAGGTGCTTATATATATGATATTCACTTCTGGATTGGAAGAGACACAACTCAGGTGTTTCTTGACTGGATTATCTTTTCTCTTTCATGACCTTACTTTCTGTTATCTTGTATTGTTCCTCTATCTTGAGTTTGGTCTCACATGTTACGACAAACTTTTCATAGGATGAAGCTGGAACAGCAGCTATTAAAGCTGTTGAACTAGATGCAGCACTTGGAGGACGAGCGGTGCAACATAGAGAAGTTCAAGGCTATGAATCTGATAAATTTTTGTCCTATTTTAAGCCTTGCATCATACCATTAGAGGGTGGAGTTGCTTCTGGATTTAAAAAACCCGAGGAAGAAGAGTTTGAAACGCGGTTATACATATGCAAAGGCAAACGGGTTGTTCGGATGAAGCAGGTATTCTCTTGACTAGAATTTAGTGAAAGAAATTGAAATTTGCTTAGATATAACCTTCAGTGAATCAAGAAATTGGCTCAAAGGAACATTGTTCTGCATATGTCTTTCATGTAGGTTCCTTTTGCTCGTTCCTCACTGAATCATGATGATGTGTTTATATTGGATTCCGAGAAAAAAATTTATCAGTTCAATGGTGCAAATTCCAACATCCAAGAAAGAGCCAAGGCTTTGGAAGTAATTCAATTTTTGAAGGAAAAGTATCATGAAGGGACATGTGATGTTGCTATTGTTGGTAAGTGGATGTGTATTTGAAATTTACTTGCGACACCACCATGAGTATATCCTGAAAGTATACTCATCTTCATTCAAACGCAGATCCTAAATATACATTCTCTTCCTGTTTCTTATTTTCTTGCTCAATGGTTTTTGCAATGCTAGATGATGGGAAGCTAGATACTGAGTCAGACTCCGGGGAGTTTTGGGTCCTCATGGGAGGTTTTGCTCCAATAGGCAAAAAGGTTACCAGTGAAGAGGATATTATCCCAGAGAGTGCTCCTGCTAAACTTTATAGGTACTTTAATCCTCAATATCTGTTTTATGCTCATTAGTGAGTATTTAGAAACTAGCATTGTTTGAGAAGAGTGATGCTTATTTTCTTTGTGGGTTTGCATTCTATTTATATCAAAATGTCAATTTTAATTTATGATCATTTCTATTTGACACATATTTCTTTTGAACTGTAGATTCTGTTATCAATCAATTGAAAATAGCAATTTTCTTTCTTATTTATGCCTTAGTTTGCAAATCTTGTGTAATGTCAATATTTCATCATTATTAGCTGGCTGCTAGAATCATTTAATATTTTCTTTAACTTACTTTCTTGCTATGTATGAAATTACATCTTTCCTGCCAGAACAAGTTATAGAAAATTTTATTTTCTTATCCTTTAAGGTTATAACATGTTTTGTTTTTTGGAAAACTCCTTACTTTAGTGTGGATGGAAGTCAGGCTTTATTTCTTGATTTCAGTACGACTTCTTTTGAGCCTTATTTATATCTTTTTAATATTGTGGTAGAAAATTGTAGCCAACTGTTAAGTATAAATTATATTGCAGATACCAATGATTAAAGCTTTCAAAGTTAACTTATATGTTTATATTCTGATCTGGTTCTATCTTGTAAGATTCGGAATTTTTTTCATGGAGAAACACAAAAATGGCTATCCAGATAACCATTGTTTTGGACTGTGTGCATATAGATTGCTGAATCATAATTACTGTTCCTGTAGCATCACTGATGGCGAGGTTAAGATTGTTGAAGGTGAACTGTCCAAAGGCTTGTTAGAAAACAATAAAAGCTATCTGTTGGACTGTGGTGCTGAGGTATTTGTTTGGGTTGGCCGTGTAACTCAAGTAGAGGAGCGAAAATCTGCAATCCAGGCTGCCGAGGTACAAACATCACATTTCCTTTTTGTTTCATTTGGAATGCTTATATTCCATCTATTTCTGCAGGGATTTGTTGTTAGCCAAAACAGGCCAAAAGCTACTCGTATAACACGACTTATTCAAGGTTATGAGACACATGCATTCAAGTCAAACTTTGATTCTTGGCCAGCAGGATCTGCAGCCCCTGGTGCTGAGGAGGGAAGAGGGAAAGTAGCCGGTAAAAATATTGCTTTGGAGTTGGATTGGACTCATATAGTCATAATTAGCATTATTAAATAAGATCCTTTACATATGTTAGCAATGCTGAAGCAACAAGGCCTTGGTGTCAAGGGTACTGCAAAAAGTGCTCCTGTAAGTGAGGAAGTGCCACCTTTGCTTGAAGGAGGGGGGAAGATGGAGGTTCACTTCATAATTCTATCTCATATTTACTTTATTTGTGGAGCTTTCACGAGACTAATATTCTACTTCTTGTTCCTTTCCAGGTTTGGTGCATTAATGGCAGAGCTAAAACTCCATTGCTTAAAGAGGATATTGGTAAATTTTATAGTGGAGATTGTTATATCATCCTATACACCTATCACTCAGGTGATAGGAAAGAAGATTACTTCCTATGCTGTTGGTTTGGAAAATATAGCATAGAGGTAATGTGTTTATCTTAGTTCAGATTTAGTATAAGTAGAGCACCTCTATCTAATATTTTCATGGGCCATTAAGTCCTATACTAATGGTATAAAATATTATTCATCACATAGGGTCATATATCTTGAAAGGGTTTTTGGATTTTCATTTAGTTCTTCACATAGCCACAACACTAGTATGGTTATGCTAGAAATTAGAAGCAAAGATGCTTCTTTTGCCTATTTATAGGACATGTAGTCTTATTCCAAATACTTTTTTAAGTATCATAAGGTGTTAGGAGTAGTGCTAGGGTGTATTTTGTCTTTGGTCATTCATACTTTAGCCATTTATCGATTACTTGAACTATGGTATACCATTGGGAGTTTAACTTTATAGGTATCTTTTCAGGTTCTGAGCGAGAATTATTTGCTCATCATTGATGTTTATTTCATAAAAGTAGCCACCTTGTCTTCATTAATCTAATCAATGTCTTGCATATTTAACTCATTCAATCTGGCATTTTTTTTTTCAATTCTCTTCTAGTATAAAATGTTATTCTATTCATTGCATAATAGTTACAGGCTTAAGATTGGCATCATACTTGTCTATTTCCTTGGTGAGGCAATAATAAGTTGCAAACCTCTTCTACATCATCTTCATGTAAATATCCTTTTGATATTTTGTAACCTTGTTACTAGCATGCAAGTTTCAACATATTAGAAGTAATTAGTTGCTTGCATTTTGCTGTGCTACACTATTGTTTCACTTAGTTTTATCAAGGTGATATTTAATTCTCTACTTAAATTACTTGAAAGTAGCATGTACTATGGTTGTATAAGAAATTAATTTATATGTAGGCATGGTTGAATCTCTTTTAATAATGTTCCGATTTTTATTCTCAATCATTGTTTTCAAATATAGGAAGACCAGAATACAACAATTCAATTGGCAAATACTATGTTCAACTCACTTAAGGGTAGACCTGTTCAGGTATGACTTTATTTGTTGTAAATTGCTGGAAGGTTATATCTAGACTTGTCTATAATAGATGATTCCTATAGGGTCGCATTTTCCAAGGTAAGGAGCCACCACAATTTGTTGCACTTTTTCAGCCTATGTTAGTCCTCAAGGTACATTGTGAACTTCCTCTGCAAGCTTTTGCTTTACAAGTTCTAAAAATGAGGATATGTGACAATCTAGGGTGGTTAACTATTTAATATGATCACCTTAGGGTGGCCTGAGCTCTGGTTACAAGAATCTTGTGGCTGAGAAAGAAGTGGCAGATGAAACTTACACTACAGATAGTGTTGCACTTTTTAGGGTTTCTGGAACTTCGATACATAACAATAAGACAGAGCAAGTTGATGCGGTATGTAACTGGTAATCTTACACGTTTTTTCTGAAAAGTATTATTAGTTTTTGCATTGATACATAACCTTTCCTTAATGATCTCCTCTACTAGTATGTTCCTCATTCCTCATTCTTGTCTTTACATATTACTTTAGAATTCTTTGAATTGGTAATTGGAATTCACTTGAAGAAATTATTCCTTAACCCGATTGAAAAATTTCCCAATTTTTCATATGCTTGGTTTATGATGCCTAACTATGTATATTAAGGAACTATTTTTAAATATAATCTTAACCTTTTTTTTGGTAAATCAGTAATTATAATAAATCAACAGAAATGAGTTATGTACAAAAACTAGACACTACTCAAAGGTGCAAATCTCATTCCAAAACCAAAATGAACAAACAAACCTAAGAGAAACAAGAAACCTCTACAACGACTGCTTCCTTAAGGAATAATAGTAGGACACTAAATCTATACAAAGAAGCAGAACACTACAATCAAGACCTATTTATACCTTCCACCCAAGGACATCCTTGGAGAAACCCAAAAGGGTACAACATTAACCAGACACACACACATTTACAGACTGAACTAGTAAAGCAGTTCAGCATCTAAAACCAGAAAATATCGTGATAAGACTTCATAGGCTGAACCTTCTTAACTGGACTCTCCTATTCTGCTGAAGGATGGGATCTCCATTGCTTTAAGATACCGAGGACGAGGAGGAGGACCTGATCTCTTCTTTGGACCTCCTAACTGTCATGAACTGGATTCAAACCTGCAAAACAAAACATTAGATAAAAAGACAATCCACACCAACAATTACCTTCCCTCGGTGTTTGAGCTGAGATGTTCCATTACTTGAAAAACCACTCTAATGTTAATTCTCCCAACTTCCAAGATTCTATCTTTGAAGGTTCGGTGGTTTCTTTTAGACCAAAGATTATAAACAATAACAGAGAGAAGAGTGATACAAAGGTTTAGGTCAATATTTCTATAGTTTGGAGGATGGTTAAACCAATTAAGAATGGCTTGAAGATTTATCAGGTTAGGCAAGTGGATCTGAAAATGGTTTAGACAATGTATCTACACTATTTTTGAGTAAGAGCACTCAAAAAACAGATGGTCAACAGACTCATTATCTAAGAAACACAAGGAGCAGTGATTTGGGACATAAGAGAAGAGGAGTTTATCTGTCGTTTGCAACTTATTAAGATAGGCTAGCCACAAGATGAAGGAGTCCCTTGGGCTAGTTCTTTTTTGCCAGACTAATTTATGCTAAGGAACACGAGGATTGGGAGGTCTCAAAATAGTGTAGGCCGAAGCATTTGTGTATGCTCTAGAGGAGCTAGCTAGCCATGCCACTCTGTCAGGTCGGGAGCATTTTGGTTGGTATGGCAAAGGCTCCATGGTGCGTATGGTCTCAATTGTGGCCTCCTGCCAGGTCTAAATATTGTTTCTGATAACATCAAAAACTTTTGCACTCATAGGTAATTCCGATCCATTGATCACTCTAGGAGTTGAGAGATTCTTCAGGATACCTCTAGGATGCCAAGGATCTTGCCATAAGAAAGTAGATACCCCATTTCCTATCTTAAATCTGAATTGGTTCCCAATAAGGTCCCTAACATGTAACAGCTTCTTCCAACTCCACGAACTATTATTACTAGGTTGGACACTCCAAAAATGTTTTCGTCTAAGAATAATGGTATACTCCCACTTGACCTAGATAGCTTCATTATCATTAAAAAGAAACCAAATTCTTTTCCCTAGAAGAACATTATTCTGCGTTGATAAATGTTTAATGCCTAAGCCACCTGCTCTTTTAGGTCTACAGAGGTCACTCCATTTAACCTTTGCATGAGAGTTAGACTCAATATTTCCAGACCACTAGAAATTCCTTAATTTAGTCTCTATGTCTTTGATAATGGAAGAGCGAAGAATGAAATGACTAGACCAATACACCTGAAAAGTTGGGAGCACAGAAATAACCAACTGCAATCTACTAGCATAGGAAAGAGTTCTACCAGCATTGTTCATTATCTTCCCCATTGTCATCTATTTACAACAGGAACTAGGATTCAACTAATGTCCAACACTTCCCCGAACAAGGTGTATCTAGATACTTTTGATATTGCTTTTTGATGTAATTAAAAAAAGGAGATATTTTAGGTGTGAGCTTACATTATAGACTTATGATCAAGTGTTGTTGAAGTTGAGATTTGATGAGAGCGTGAAGAGTTGAAGCGTGTCATGCTACTGCAAATTTTTGTCATTGGAAACTAGGTTCTATAATAAGTGTTTGATTCTTTAGTAGATGGGGGAGAAGGAGGGAACACTAATATGACTGTTTGTATCATGTTGAAAATAATGATAATGCTTCTAGTTCTCTTAATTTAGCCTTAGTAATAATAGTGATGGCAACTACTTAAGAATAAAACCTAGAGAACTTCGAATAAGATTAAAATCTTATAAGAAAGGGTAAATCAAAATTTTCATGAACTGACTCCTTGATTATGAAAAATAAAGAACCAATTTCATAAAGTTTTTTGAACGACACATGAAAAGAATTTTTTTGATAAGTTCTAAAGTTCAATAAAGAACAAGAGATAAAGCACTTGCAACTCTTAATATTAGCGACTCAACTTATTGAGTAGAAACATCCCCTTTATATAAGGTGAGCAAAAAAATTGTGCAATATTCTAATTACAAGTGTATTAAGGATTCTTAATTAACACTAACTGCTAATACAACTTGAATTGGAACTCTAATATTCCTTATTCAACTAAGAAATTATTTGCTACTACTACTTCTACTTTTATTAAATTTAATTAACATTATATGAATTATATTTAAATCATATTCCTAATATACATCTAAATATTCCCCAACATGCTTGGATCTTGTTTAACTAGTATTTGATTTTATTTTTTTTTGGGTTTAGTAAGCTTCCCAAAATCCTCTTTGACATGCTCCTTGAAGCTTGATTTAAATATGTTTTGAATCAACCCATTCAAAGTCTCTTTAAGATTCTCACCCTTTATCTCTTGTAATTGGTCCACTAGGCATAGACAATGAATTCTTTGATTGGCTAGTCATGCTTACATCATTCCCCCACTCTTTGAAAGGATTCGTCCTCGAATCTTTAAATTTGAACCCAAAGATACTTTCACCAAAACCATAAGAACAAAAAAGAGATTCGGATACATCATAAGCTTAGTACACTATCAACCCATTGTGATTCTCTGTCATTGAATATATTATAAAACCGGTTAGCAAGTAGGATCTTATTCACAACTTCAATTGAATATATTACATACACATCCTTTTTGGTATTTATCTGCCTGTAGAAGATGACACAAAATAGGAGGGAAAATAAATTTTCTTCTTACATATAATTTAGAATTACATGGCTATATTATTCACCTTAGTGTAGGAAGAAAAATAAGAAACAATCTCTAAAAGTGGGAATGCATCTCTTAGGGTTCTACACTCTTATAGGAAAGAAAAAAAAATCTCCTAGGATTCCACATTCTCCTAGAAAAGGAGAACATCCTATTAGGATCGCACAATCTTTGGGATTTGAAGAAATTTACTTTTTAAAAAAGGTGTACAACTAATATACAACTCGATACTTCCTCTCAAGCTGAGGAATAGATGTCTTCCATTCTTAGCTTGAAAATAATATCATGAAAACTTGAACTGTTCAACCCCTTTATTAAAACATCATTTAGTTGGCTTCTCAATGGAACATAAGGCGTGCATGCAAGCCCTTCCTCTAATTTCTTCTTGATGAAATGTCTATTAATTTTAATGTGCTTTGTCTTTTCATATTTAATAAGGTTATGAGTAATATTGATGGTGGATTTGTTGTCACAATAGAGTTTCATAGGACCTTTCCGCTTAACTTTCAAGTCATCTAGAATAATCTTCAGCCATAACAACTCACACATGCCTTAAACAATTGTTCTAAGCTCTAAATCTACTGATGAGTTAGCCCCAACATTCTGTTTCTTGCTCCCCTAAGTCACCAAATTGCCTCTAAGGAAAGTACAATAATCTCTGGTTGATCTTTGGTCCACTATAGGTCATGTATAGTCCACATTAGTATAGGCTTCTAGGTTGGGATAATTATTCTTGTTAAACAAAATTCCTTTCCCTAGATAGCCTTTTAAGTGATGCAACATCTTATGTGCAGCTTGTAAATGTGACTTTCTCGGATCATGTATGAACTAACTAACTATGCTTATTGAGATGCTATGTTAGGTCAAGTATGAGCAAGGTATAGAGCTTACCTACTAGGCTGGTAAATCCTTCTGTCAACAACTAGTTCTTCTTTCACTTCTCCATGCTCTTATGATTTGTGTCCATTGGGGTAGAGACTGGTTTGCACCCAATATTTCTTGGCTCTTTCAAGAGATGAATTACATACGTATGTTGAAATATAAAAATTCCTTCCGAGGATTATGCCCCCTTGATACCAAGGAAGTACTTCAATTTTCCAAACTCCTTTATCTTGAATTCCTTTATCACTCGTTGCTTTAATTCCCTTTTTTCTTTTTCATCATTTTCAATTAAAATAATATCATCAACATACACTAGTAAATTCAATTACTCCCCACGCAACTGTGTACTTGATGAAGAGAGTGTGATTTCATTGACTTTGGTTATATCTTGATACTTTCAAAACTTTAGCAAATATCCCAAACCATGCTTTAGGAGATTGTTTCAATCCATATAGCCCTTTTCAACCTACAAACTTTCTTATTTGTGTATTCTTTAAGTTCTAGTGGAATGTTCATGTCGATTTCTTCATCTAGATCTCCATGAAGGAAGGCATTCTTCACATCATACTACAAAAGTTGCTAGTCAAAGTGAGCTCCGAAGGATAACAAAATCTTCAAAGTATTTACTTTTGCCACCGGGGAAATATTTATTGGTAATCAATCTCGTAAGTTTGAGTGTACCTTTTAGTAACTAACTGTGCTTAATCTCTCTCTAGTGATCCATCAACTTTATATTTTAGTGTAAAGATCCATTTAAGTCAACTATGTTATTCTCCTTTGGTTTATCAAAAGTCTCCCATATCCTTCTCTTCTCTAGCGCATCCATTTCCTCATTCCCTTTTTAACAATGCCTTAGAAATAGTATTAGGAATAGAAATGGTAGGTAGACTTGTAATGAAATTTTTATAGGTTGGTGACAAGTGTTTGAGAGATGCATAGTGAGACAATGGGTGGAGTGGTCTCTTCTTGCACTCTAGTAAATTTCTTAATAGGTGGGTGTTTCAACTGATTGTGTATGTAGCGGAGGATTAGTTCTTCCTATGGACTCATTTCCATAGTTTGCATTGGATTCTTGGACTTGTTTCAATTCTGGAACAGTTGCTCTTTAGGAATACACCTATGAATATTTTGGAAAATCTTAACATGGATGGACATAAGAGAGATTTACGTTTTTTATGGGATACAAATTGGACTAGAGGATGGACATGAGCTTTGGGATGGGCACTTGATGGTCAAGTGGCACAAAAGATTCAAAAGTACATCTTTCACCATTGATGTCTTCCCTTGAAGGTATGACTTGACATCAGCTGAGGTATAGAACTTTTGTGATGAAAGGTTATAGCACTTTTACCCCTTTTGTGTACACATTTGATGACAATGGGATTACAAAATCAGTGCAACCAAATACCCTACGAGTAAAAGCCCATTTGAGGTTTTGAAGCTAGGATAATAGGTATTAAGGCTTTGCATGGAACTTCTATTATAACCCACGTGAGGGAAGTTTATTATTATGTGGCAATTAGAATTGCCTCTCCTCCAATAGGCTTTTGGAATATTCCCTTGAAACAGTATAGCATGAGTTATATGAGTAAATGCCATTTTTCTTCTCAATAATCCGATTTTGTCAACGATGATGAGTCATGAATAATTCCTTTTTTGGAAAGTAGGGTGACAAAATTTGATTAATATCTAGCATTATCTGACGTAGTGCTTTTGATTTTAATCCCAAATTGATTTTGATCCCAAAATTTGATCAGTCTGTCTTTGTTGATTAGAAATGTCTACTTCATATAAAATTAACATAAAAAATGTAACAAACATCTAATTACAAGTGTAACCAAGATTCCTACTTTAGTAAAAAGCTAACTACTATTATTACTTGAATAGAACTCTAATTGTCGTTACTTAATTATGAAACTAACTACAGGTTCTATTATAACTAAATTATAGTAAGACACAGGAAATTACCACCTTTAGGGCCTTTTCTAATCATATAATTTAGTCCCATAATAAGTCCTAATTCAAATACAAAAATCATAGTAAACACATTTTGAGCTTTATAATTAAGTGAAGTATAGCCCAATTACAATAAAAGTATAAAACAAAGACTAGGACACTAAATTAGATTTAATACATGAGTTTATGTTTCCAAATCTTCTCCAACCTTAGATTGATCATGTTAATTAGTAATTGGTCTTTGTTTGGGTCTAGTAAGCTTTCTAGAATGCTTGTTGAAGCTTGATCTGCGTATATATCTTGAATCAGTCTATTCAAAGCCTCTTGAAGCTTCTTTCTCCTATCTATTCTTTGATTGGTTAGTCATGCTCGCATCAAATAGTTTCAATCATTTTCAATGAAGGGTTCCCTTTTTTTGAATCCCCGTGCCCCTTCTCCAATGCACAAAAGAATTGAAGATCAAAAAGCAGACATGAAATTGAAGTTCAAGATCTATTGAGAAGCCTTCAATTAGAATGTTTAAAAAGTAAAGCAAGCCTGAATGCTTTGTAACATGAGCTTTATAACTCCTCATCTTTTTGTGGGAATTTATTAAAATTATCGTTTATCAAAGAAAAGTTGAGAATCTTGAGAATATTAAAGAAATTTATGGGAACACTATAATTATTTGAATTGTGGTAATTTAAACTTGAAGACTGCTGACAAAAGTAGAACCTAAAGGTCAAAATTAACGATGAAATTTGTCAAAGACTAGTTAGCATTGCAAATATAGAATGTTAGATTAGGTACTCGTAAAACCTCAAATCAGGTAATACTTGTCAAATTAGGTAGGAACCACAGTCACCAGATAGTATGAGCATTTCTCTAAGTGGAAATGCATATGAGCATTCCTCTAAGTTGGAATGCTTGAAAAATTAAATGTGATGAGATAATGTGTACTGAAATATTTTTCCATAGTAATTACCAAAAAAAAAAAAATTTCCATAGTTAATAGTCTTCTATATTGTCTATTTTTGTAAGAGATGGGTGATCTATGACAGTGATTTCCTAGGAGGCTACCAGTTGTAGTACTACTACTCCAGCTGATAGGTATTACTGTCAGCAAAAGCAGTTATATATCAAAGCAAAAGGCCTGTCTGGAAGGGGGTTAAAGGAAACTTGTTTTTAATCAATGGAAGCTGAAAATATCACCAGTTTGAGCCTGTTTATGAAAAATTAGTTGCATACTTGCATGTCATTTTTCATGTAGGTTAACATGATTATTCAAAATTCATTTGTTTATAGACATAAGAACATAAATAGAACGAAGCAAGTCAATTAAGAAGATTAATAGACATTGTAAAATGAAACATTACATGGTTTCTTCCTAGGAAATCCTTAATAATGTTAGAATTTGTGACAGTCAATAGGTTAGTTAACTGAATACAGTTTTATTGTGCTTAAACTAAAACCTAACTTATGGTTTTCTGTTGGAATTCATCTTTTGGTGCTTAGTAATCATGTCACATTTCAAAGTTCAAAATTTCCTCAATAAATACTTCCAAGACATCTCCATGATTTTTGAACTTCTTGATCTTTTCAGTCCACCTTTTTCTCCTGTTGCCTCCCATGCGATTGTTTTAATTGACTAATAACCAACAGAAGGCAACTATCTGTTAGATGTCCACTAAAGTTATTATTTTTTAGGTGGCAACATCATTAAACTCTACAGAGTGTTTTCTTCTGCAATCTGGCTCATCAGTTTTCCTGTGGCATGGGAATCAGAGTACTTGTGAGCAGCAGCAGCTAGCTGCAAAGGCTGCTGAATTTTTGAAGGTAGTCCCATGAACATTTTTGTTGAAAGGAACATGTGAATGTATTCTATGTTCTGAAAGATAGTATGATGACTAAATAGTTGCTAATATCTCATCTATAATTTTGATAATACTGGTTAAATAGCTAGTTGAATTAACTTTTGAATAGCTTGGTTTGGCTTTCAACTGAATTGGAGTATGAGGTCAACTGAAATGGTTATACCTTGAAGAACATATGTAGGTTTAGGTCAAGTAGGGTGAAACTTTAAAGTTCAGATCTGAATTGAATTTTTTAGTTGGTCTTTTTGTCTCTATGAATATTCTTTGCTTATTACCTTTTAAATATGCTCCATGTGGAAGTACTAAAAGAGAAATTGAAGCTTTGCAATTAAATTGATCATTCAATTACTAATCTTTTGTTTGCTGTCGCAATTATCTTGAGAAAGATCTTGAGAAACAATCGAAGTTTCTTCTCAGATTGAGGGAATAGCCAAGCTGTTAGTATCTCCTTCCCAAGATCAAGAGAGCATGGGTTGAAATCCTCTTTTGGGTGGGATGGGTTGGGGGTTTGCAAAATTGTTCCAAGTAGTTTCTTGCACAGAAAAAAGAAAAAAGAGGTCCTTCACATACTGCATATTTTCCTCATTTGTCTTTAATACTATTTACATATTTCAGCCTGGTGTTGCTGTCAAACATGCTAAAGAAGGAACTGAAAGCTCATCTTTCTGGTTTGCACTTGGGGGCAAACAGAATTACACCAGCAAAAGAGTTTCTCCAGAAACTTTAAGGGATCCCCACTTATTTTCATATTCACTCAACAAAGGTGTCTCTTATTCTGGTTATTAGAATTCTAGTAATTTTGTTCTCTTATTGCACCTTTTGAAAGAAATTACATCTTACAGTCATGCCCTTTAAGTAAATTCTAACCAATCTTCTATGATAAATTTTGCTGCTTGCTATTCCAGGGAGATTTCAGGTGAGTTTTAGTCTCTGTGTGCTTCTGAAAGTTCTGTGTAGACAAATACTTATCAGCCTGTTGTATTCTATTGAGCAGATCGAGGAAGTTTACAACTTCTCTCAAGATGATTTGTTGACAGAGGACATATTGATACTTGACACACATGCTGAGGTATTTATTTGGGTTGGTCATTCAGTAGATCCCAAAGAAAAGCAGAATGCTTTTGATGTTGGCCAGGTAAGCTTTCAAAAATCATTTCTTTCAGATTTTTCCTGCCATAATGTGCTTACTGTATTTTACTTTTTGCAGAAATATATAGATATGGCTGCATCTCTCGATGGTTTGCCACTAAATGTTCCTCTGTTTAAAGTCAGTGAAGGAAATGAACCTTCATTTTTCACGACATACTTTGCATGGGATCTTACAAAAGCCACTGTATGTGCTCTGCTATCAAATCATTGTTAAGCTTTGGGTGGTCTATTATCTTGTCTCTCTATAATTTTTCATGGTGAATGATGAATGCTGGAATGAGTTTGTCGGGCTGCTTCTATAGAGTTGAGATAATTGTAAAGTATGCCACTACACAGAATCATTACAAATGTTTAATCAAGAAGTATACAATCTTATGTGTTTTAAATCACTGTTCATTGCTTTGTCTTGGTGTCAAATACAAACTATTTAAGTTCGTATAAAATATTTGATCAGATTTGATTGGTCTTCTTAGCCAACATTTTATTGAAAAAAGTTGTTATGGAGGCAAAGAGATGTTGGGTACCATCAGGCTGTCTGAGAATTAGTGGGCATAGATGGAAGAGGAAAAGTGGAGGAAAAAATTAATATATTAATGGTATTTGTTCCTAAGAAAAATAGATTAGAGACATCTATTCGTAAACATTAAACTTGGAAGAGCGTAGAATTCAGTTGCAACTATAAGATAGCATCAAAAACTGTTATATAGTATTGCATGCTTGAACTGCATCATTGGATATAATCCATACTTTTCTGAGGATATGCCTTGTAAGAAAAAAGGTCTAGTAGATAAATTGTTGAGGATGAGACTGCAACTGATTAAAATTTTTTTCATTTGTCGTCCCTCAAAGAATTTATGTTTTTTGTTCTTGAGATGCGCTTTATTTATTGCATTGCATATGAAATTTTGCTGTTTCATTTTTATTTATGGATTCCCAATATAAATTTCAGGTTCAAGGAAACTCATTTCAAAAGAAGGTAGCATTGCTCTTTGGTTTAGGACACCAAGCTGTGGAGGTAGATTCTTGGTTTCTTGCTTCACTATGATAATGTGAGAAATAAGGGGAGAAATGTTGCCATTATATGTTGCCATTATGTTTCCAGTGCAACATGTTTATTCTTTTGTTTATTTTTCCTTTTTCCACTCTCTTCTCCATTGAGAAGGATATCATGACTCTCTTCCTTTTTCTCTTATATTATTAGCCCTATTATTAATCTTTAGAATATTTTCATGGAACAACTTACCTTTTAAAATTGAATGTCATGATCTAGCATTTAGAAATTATATGTGCATCTGTTTCTTGTGAACGTACTTCTTTTTCTCCGTGGATTTTAGCAGTAATTTCTTCACACAATATTTTCTTTTGATTCTATACCTGCTAATGTTTTGAATAGTGGGGAATATGTCATTCAGATCTTCCTTCAAAGTTGCAGTTTATAAATCATTTTCTTGTTTCCCCCACACATGCTAAATGTGTTTGTCAGAAATTCTGCATCTGATGTTGGTATTCAGGTTGAATTGTCTTAATTGTACAAGAACCTTGCATTTGGCCTCTGTTATTTTCAGACACTAGCAATGCTGTGTTATTACATGACAGGACAAGTCCAATGGAAATCAAGGTGGGCCTACCCAAAGAGCTTCTGCATTAGCTGCCTTGTCATCTGCTCTTAACCCATCTAGTGACAAGTCAGCCTATCCAGTAAGTGAACTGTTTATACGTTTTGTATAAGTATTATTTTCTCCTGTCCATGAATGAGGCCTTTGGATGTTCTTTAATTGTTTCAGCTTGATACATGTCATCCTTGTGAATTGTTCTTTTTAAGGTAGTAATTTGTTGCTTTCTTTTGCAACTAGTTTTTATTATTTAAGTGGCTTCTCTGAAGCTTTTATCTTAATACTACCCAAACTATCAGCCTGTTGCAAAACGAACTATAAGAGAAAGAGTTCAATTTGTCATTGAAGCACACTTGGCATTTTTTTCTCCATTAAAAATGTACAGAACTGACTAGTTATATCCCTTGTTAGATCCCCTACTTAATCTTGTCACATGTTTTTCAAACTTTTGGTCTCACAATACAGGTTATAGCATAATTTAATGAAGACAGTCAAGAGGGAATGCCTTATAAACTTGTGGTCGATACTTTAGATATTATAACCCACTTGGTGAATAGGAAATTTTCCATTGAAATCTGTAATTATTACTGTTGTTGTAAAAGATGCCTATGGAAGATTTTTATGGAATACGCCCACTCCAGGGGCATAGCTATATGTGCCTGCCCCACTGTTGCCCATATTTTCTATGTTTATTTCCTTTTACCTTTTGGAAGTTTATTTGGTTTTAACATTTTGGGAACAAGAAAGGGTGGAAAGGGGGCATCTGTTTATGGCTTCTTTTCATTTCTGTTAACACTTATTTCTCTGTGCAACTAACAATATAGTGGTGTTTGATTTATCTGTGCTATTCCAAACTTTGACTGCTACATACGATGTAGTGTATTTGTACAGCCCAAATTCACCATTGGTGCGTGCAAATCCAATTACCAGTGGAGTGCGTCTTCCTAGAGTTTTTAACTTCAATCACTTTTTAGTTTGACACCACTGACAAAGTCCTAACAGTTCATGTATATCATAATAAGATTTCTCTGACTTGTTAATTGCTTTCAGCTCTCTGGAACCTAAAAGATTTATTAAAAATTGGCATTTTTGTTTATATTTGTTTATTTTTGTAAACACTTTAGATTTAATGAGAATTTCCTCAGTTGAGAATAATTTCCAACTCTGCCTGCACCCTTTCTGTTTCCTTTAACATCCCTGTAACACTCAAATTGAATATGTAATATGTTGAGCTTCTTCTACTTTTTGTGCCTCATAGGGTTTTTCCTGTTACAGTTTCTCTATCCAGATTATATCCTAATCTTTAGTGAAATAATGCCCTGTAACAGAGCTTTTGTATCTGTTAGCAAATTTATTATTTATCTTGTTTCTCTCCGAAAAAAATTTGGTACTTTGTGCGGTGATTGTGCTGCAATCTATCCACAGGACCAGGATAGGTCCAATGGTTCAGGAGGACCAACACAAAGAGCTTCAGCTTTGGCTGCCTTATCCTCAGCATTTAATTCATCCTCTGGAGCCAAAACTCCTTCAAAGCCCTCTGGAACAAGTCAGGGGTCACAAAGAGCTGCAGCCGTAGCTGCTTTATCATCCGTTCTTACTGCAGAAAAGAAGAAGCAAAGTCCAGATGGCTCTCCCTCACATACTCCTACCTCAGAGGCTGGCTCCTTAGGTAAAGAAAATTTCTTTTTTCTTTCAACTGTAAGAAGTCACAGAGACATTAAAATAGTCACATGAAGTCGTTTGATTCTGTAGGAGTGACAGTCTTTTGGTGATGCTCTTTAAATTGAAATTCACTTTGTTTTAGCTCTTATGGATCTGTAATTTTGCTATGAAAATTGAAGAAAAAAGTGAAGTTTATGAAGCACAAATTTCTGAAGATACAGAAGACAGGGATATTGAGGAACCTGCATCCATATCTGACGGCAATGTGGACGAATCAGAGCCAAAGCAAGATGCTGAGCAAGATGAGAAAGGTGATGAAAGCATTCAGTCTACATTCAGTTATGATCAACTGAAGGTTCATTCTGAGGTTCCTGTAACTGGGATTGATTTTAAGAGAAGAGAGGTTTGTTCTGGTATACATTGTGATTACATCTGAATTTGATTCTTGGATTGGCATTTAAAGGATTTTCGTCCATTTCATTCTGCAGGCTTATCTTTCAGAAGATGATTTCCAGACTATATTTGGGATGGCAAAAGAAGCATTCTATAAGTTGCCGAAGTGGAAGCAGGACATGCAGAAAAAGAAAGCTGACTTATTCTAAATGGAAATTCGTCTCTCTGCTTCTTATCTGCCTAACTTATGGGTTTTTAATCACTATGGTCTTCACTGCTCTTTTAAAAAGTTATGCTTTCAATTGTATACATGGCGTGCTTTGACTGGCATATCACCATTTGCAGTTCATGAATATAGGTGTGAGTGGTACCATTGTTGCTTGTGATCATGCCTTAGGAGTGAGTTTTGCCCATGATTTTCAATTTCTTTTCTTCCTCCCCTCGATTCATTTTCTGCTATTTTGTAATGATAGCATATTGTAGTTTTGCAGAAAGTTGGGGGGGCCTTTTTTTTTTTAATTAGATCATGTATGTCATTTTGTGCTTATTTGACAACACCTGTTTAGCTTTGTTATTTGTTAATGAATGGGTTGTAAATGTATCACGATTGTATTCAGTGACAACATCCAGGAAGGGAGGTTGTTAGTTTGAATAAACAGTACTCCATATTAAGTATTTGCGTTTAAGTGTTATATTTGTGGTGTGAATCTCTTTCCGTGGGGTGGGAGCTGATAGTTTAATGTCCTTGCCTGCCCCGGGAAATTTCTGCATGTCTTGAGTCCTGGCAAACAATTAGGGTAAACATTTTATGTTGACCTAACTCGGCAAGCTTAGCAATTTAGGACAACATTAAGGACTATCTGTGATCCCATAACCAAAATATAGCCGTCTACCTTCGTTGGACTTGGATGATTCTGCAAATGATAAGGAATGTGATATGCCAATAGAAATAATTGATTAGGACATATGGGTAAGAGTTTGAAGATATTTTTTTAATGATGGAATCGGTGAGGCACCTCATGATTTACATATCTGGAGGATTGTCGTTTGATTTATTTAATGATGAAATTGAGGTTCAGAGAATACTTCTAATGTTATTGATTTCATTCTGGCACTACTTTTAGGACACTTAATATAACTAAGCATCCAAAAAGGATTTACTTTTGTATACTTGAAGAATGAAAGAAAAAGCGTGACTACAAAATAGACCAAGAAATACTGGTGAAGGCAGTAGCGAAGCTACATATTTGCCCACCCTCAATTTTTTTTATAAAGAAGATATATATGTAATATAGAGGTTGCCCACTCTAAAAGAATGTCGTTGCCCATGGTGGATTGGATTAAAAAAACTATATATATATATCTTGCCCCCTCAAAAACAAATTCCTGACTTCGCCACTGGGTGAAGGTATTTGATTCATGGATGATGAAGAAGTTTTTGGTTGATAGGGAAGGAGGATATGATAAGTGAGTTGATGAAGAAGAAGAGAAATATGTTATTGTTTAAAGATACGAAGTGACATTGTAAAGAGTTGATTCAGAAACAATGAGGAGACATTGTATGGGCAAACTCTAGTTAATAAAAAAATGCAAGTGTAAATGTTTAATTGGACAATTATTTATGACTAAAATAGTTAGTTGAATTAAAACACTATGAAATTGGATTAACAAAATTATATCTGTTTTACTCCCTCTTTGATTTGTTCATTCTTTCTCTCTTTGAATTCTCATTTTAACTATCATTTGTAAGGATAAAACCCCTAAATTTGAAATACAAATTCTTAATAAAAATTAATTGCATCAATTTGGTAATAAAGTTGAATCAATTCAAGTGGAAGTGGCAACATGGCATAAAGAACTTAAGCTTAAGAATGGGGAAGGATTGAAGAAGGGTTGCACAATCAATTTTAGGAGTTGGAGCTTCACTGAGAAATAAACTTATATGAACTATAAGGAATGAATTATGCAATTGTATCAGAAGGATGATGTAGAATTGTTGGGAGGCGGGTATGGGGATCGTCGTGTTCTTAAAATTAGAGGAGTGGAGGGATCAGTTCAAGGACATTAGTCAATGCCTACAAGTTTTAGTAAGATTGAATTTCAGGAGAAGGGTTAGGAGTATGGGTCTAGTGTGAGCAATTCTTCACACTTGATAGGACCCCGTTTTGAGGTGAAGGTAGGTTAGTGGCCATGCACTCAGAGGGTCAAGCACTAATGTGGCATGAACTATATCTTCACAACATATTGACAAGGGAAACTCCTAGTTGGGCAGAGTACTTATTAGCATTGGAATAGAGGTTTGGTGAGGCTATTTTTGAAGATCTAATTGGTGAATTGAAGGAGTTACGATGGAGATGCATTGTCAAAGAATATTATGTTGAGTTTGATTTTCCATCTCAAAGATTGGTAATACCAGGACCATACCTAGTTGGTATGTTCTTAAAGGATGAGATGGAATTTGAGGAGTTAAAGGAGAATGAAGAAGATATTACATAACCCAGTATATCCTTGTAGGCCACTGCTAGAGTTAGTGATGCCAAATACCAATAAATGAATATTAAGGGAATAGTATATGTGAGAACAATTCATATATTAATTGATAGAGAAAGCATTCACAATTTTATGTATAAGGAGTTACTAAAGAAGTTTAGTGGAGAATTAGAGGAGATAAAAGGACATTGCTATTATGGTGGGAAGGGGAAAGCATCTTAATTGTAACTATATTTGTTTCAATTTTAGATGGTAAATGAATTGTAAAGAGTTTATCGCTAATGCATTAGTGATTGATGTTGGGGGTAATGACATGGTTTTAATTGTGCAATGGCTATCCATTTTGGATGATATAGTTAACAACTACCAAAAGGGGACAATAAAGTTTTGGTGGAAAGTGTATGAGCTAGAATTGAAGAGCGAAGAAGGTAAATGGATAGCAAAAGTTCCTAAGAAGAAAACACAGAGAGTTATTTCCACAGAAGATGTGGTGTGTTGTTTTTTGATAATCTCCTAAGCAAAAAATGGGGATGATTTAGAATAATTACAGACGAATTGTTGTTCTAAGTGTCACTAAATAAAGGTTTATGAGGACGATGTGCATAAGATAACATTCAAGATACATAAAGGCCACTATGAATTCTTGTTAATTCCCTTTCGGTGGATAAATTCCCGTGTAACAGTATAAAGCGATGAATCACATATTTAAGGCTTACTTGAAGAAATTTGTACATGTATTATTTGATGATATACTAACCTATCATAATTTACAACAAATGTTTGAGATATTAAGGTTCATTAATTGTATATAAAGTTGACTAATTATCCTTTTAGTGCTACTTAAGTTAAATATCTGGAGCACATAATTACTTGCGAAGGAGTAGCAACTGACCCTCATAAATTACAAGTAATCCAACGGTGGCCTGAATAAAAAACAACCAAACAATTGAGGGGATTTTTAGGATTATGTGAATACTACAGAAGGTTTATTAGAAGTTATAGACAAATTTGTAAGCCATTAACCAATTTGCTGAATAAGAATGCTTTTATGTGGGATAAGGAGGATACCAATGCCTTCTTAGGTTTAAAGGATGCATTAACATTATCTCTTGTATTGGATACACCAAATTTCACTAAGCCTTTTGTTTGCAAGTTGATGCTTATGGAGAAGTAATAGGTATTGTACTTATACAAGATGGGCAAGTTTCTAGCACTAGTTATGAACATCAAACAATGGTCACATTGCTTGACAGAGAGACATTTTTTTGATCTAAATAGATCTCTATAGCTTAAAGTATTTGATAGAATAGAGAATAGCTAAACCTTTCCAATAAACTTGGCTTCCTAAGCTAATTAGAATTGATTTATATATTTTTTATGAGAAGGGCGGTGTTAATTTGGATATTGATTCATTATCATGTGTTACTAGCTCCAAGTTATTCATTCTATCAGTTTCTTAAATATAGATGAACATACTCCAAAAATTTCAACATAATAGAGGGAGGTTGAGGTTGATTAAGCAATAATTCACCTACATAGTAATTCTGAATTTAAATGCTTAGGTTATATGTGGAACAATGGGCACTTAAAATGGAAAGTGCAATTGGTAGTAGGGATTCCATTAACTTTAAGACAAAAGCTCATCAAGTTATTTCATGCTTTAACTCAAGAAGGACATTCAGGGTGGTAAGGAACATATAAGAAATTGAGTGTGAATTTCCTTTGGAGAAAATTATATAAAGATGTTAATGAATTTATGAGAAGATGTGAAGTTTGTTAGGAAAAAAAAAAGAAACAATAGCTCCTTATGGCTTCTTACAACCTTTACCTATTCCAAAGGAAAGGTGGATACACATTAGCATGAATTTTGTAGAAGGTCTTCCACAATTAGAAGGAGACTCAATCATTTTCTTAGTAGTGGATAAATTGAGAAAGTGTGCTCACTTCATTCCACTTCTTCGTCCATACACAATAGTTAAGGAAGCTAGAGCTTTCATATAAGGAGTATTCAAGATTAATGTGTTGCCAAAGACCATTGCCAGTGACTGAGATGTAATATTTACCAGTTCATTTTGAAAGTAACTTTTTCGCATATAGGGCCAGGACTTACATTTCTTAACCACTTACCACCTTTAGATAGAACGTGAGAAATAGGTATTTAGTTTCATATTGGAGACATATCTCCACGGTATAAATTTAGATGCCCTAATTAGTGGAGCAAATGGTTAGCGTTGACGCAGTGGTGATATAATACCACCTTCCATGCAACCATTTACATTATGCTATTTAAAGCAATGTATGATTATTCTCTCCTATTATATATTTTATACTTAATAGGAGACTCTCATGTGTTGTTAGTGGATCGAGATTTGAAGGACAGGGAAGTTATGTTCCAAGTATTGTAATTTCATCTTCAACGTGGTAAAAATTGCATGAAGGACCTTACAAATCACTATCGAACTAATAAGAAATTTCGAGTTAATGACTTTGTTTACATAAAACTCTAACCTTGTAGACAATATAATGAACAGTATAAGTCATCTTAGAAGCTAGCTTCTTTATTCTTTGGCCCTTTTAAGTTTCTAAAATGTATTGGACTAGTCGTGTATCAACTGAAACTTCCTCCTGATAGTAAAATTTATCGCGCTTATCTTGTCTCACAATTGATGAAAAGAATTTCAAATGATGCATTGGAGTCTCTAAGCATTCCTCCTTCGAAATATACCACTTTGCACATATAAATATTGTGTTGGAGAAGCGATTGGTTAATCCTCACAGTTAGCATGTTGTCTAAATTTTTATACAACGAACATCAATAAAGGCTAATGATCTTTCATAGGAAATCTCTACAATATACAATAATAATTTCCATATTCAACCATGTGGATAACATTATCGAGAGAGGGGGAATTGTTATAAGCAGAAATAAGGATTGAACAAAAGAAGAAGGAGGATATGAAAAATGAGTTTAGGAAGAAGGGAAATGCATTGTCATTTATAGATATGAAGAAATGACATTATAAAGAGCTAAATCAGAAACAAGAAGGAGAAAACATTGTATAGGCAAACTCTAATTAATAAAACGATACATGTTTAAGCACCTAATTGGCTAATCATCAACATTAAAATAATCATTGAATAAAACGTTGTGGAAATTGAGTTGAGTAATGCAAATGCAACAGAATGCTCTACAATTCCATAAGGATGGAGGGCAATTTCCAATAAACACATGGTCTAGAGCCTAAGATTCGGAGAGCCAACACGATTCAGGTGTATCTTTGGAAGAACTTGTTAAGAATCTTGCTGCTAACAATTTGCAATTTCTACAAGATATGCAGCAGCAGTTGTAAGAATTCCGATAAGAAACAAAAGCAAGCCAACAGAGAATGGAACACCTAATGGGTCAGATGGCAATAACGCTTGATCGCCTAGAATCGCAAAGCGAAGAGGAGCAGCCGTATCAACCCGAGGTGTACCCAATGGACGTTTGTGCGAAAACTTTGCAAAGTGATCAGGAGCTTGAGAATTTTGAGGTCATCCCTCAACGAATTGTTTGTATTGAAGAAGTGGAGAAGGAGCTTGAAACTGAAAAGGATGCATCTTTTAGCTCAGAGGTAAGTATTGAGTCCATGATTATTTTTTAAACTAACTCTTTACCTTTACATAACAGAGTGGAGTAATTAAATGGTGAAGAAAAAGGTGAAGAGATGTTCGAAATATTTCTGGAGTGTATGGACTCAACCGAGATTGAGAATCTGAGGATAGGGAAGACGCTAAATGAGGATGATGATCAACTAAGGCCCTATCCGGAACTACCTCACGTGGAAGTGGCGCTAACTGTAATACCGAAAGTTCACAATTTTGTCACGTGAGAAGAAGGAGTCGAGCCAACGACCCCTAAACAAAGGCGCTTCTTGGGAGGCAACCCAAAGGAAGTAAATTTCTTTTCCTTTACATTTCCGCATTACTTTTTTTTATGCATATGTGTTTTTGAATTTGTTTGTTTTACTTATTTTTATGTTTTCAATCAAAATGAGAGGAAGAATAAAACAAATGAAACAAACATTTTCTAGTTTTCTATTACTTCTAAGATTATATAATTATGATTAGAGTGTGGATTGACTAGAGAATTTCATAGCAACTTTAGTATATACTTTTGCTCTTGTGATTGGTTGATATGCATTATCTTTAAAAGAGTAGTGACTAATGGTAGACAAAGCCAATGAGATTTTAAGCCTTATTTGACTGACTTATCCATATCAGTCTCATCGCCTTTTGATAATGTGTTATTTGAGTATGTTGAATATAAGGTAGAGGTTGGCTTGGAAGGTTCACTCTTGTAATTTCATTGGCATAAATTGTATAAGTGATTCCTTCGGATTGATATATGCTTCATGTGGTTTGTGTATGAGAGTTGAATGAGATTATGAAATATAAATGTTGCATTCGTCATAGCTGACGATACCCAATTTTTGATGAGTTTTGCTTTGTTTCACTAGCTTTGATGACTTTCATGCTACTTGACCCAAATACATCTCACCTTACCTTTTCCGACATTACAACCCTAAAAAATCCTTTGATTTGTGATTTTTCATGTGAACATTAGTGGTGGAGAAACAAAATGATATGCAAAGTTGTGGATTGTCATGATCATCAATGGTGTTGAGTGTACTTGTGGATATATTTTATTTAAACACATTTTCCGAGTCTACCATTAGATTGCTCAGTTTTTAAAGATGATGAATGTTGATTGATCATGAGTAAAAGCTTAGAATGTTGATTTCTTGCTATGATTTTTGAAAGTTATTTATCTTTGCTTGTGATTATATATTCTTAGAACATTTGGGAAATGAGTCAATGTTTTGGAGTCTTTGAGCTTAATTTTAATGTTTTGCCTAAGGACGGTCAAAAGCTAAGCGTGGGGGAAATTGATATGTTTTTAATTGTTGATTTATTTAATCATTTATACTTAGCGATTATTGACATGAAAATGCTTAAAATACTCATTTTAATTCATGTATGATTTTAGGTACAATTTGAAAGCACAGAAATTAAAGTGAGTCAAAAGTAATACATTTAGGTTATTTTCAGAATATCATTGCTTGCCTTCATGGAACACAAAGAAGAAGAAGATTTTAAATGCAAGCAACTGAAAAAAGATTTTAAAAAAAGATAAAAACGAGAATGGAAGTGAAGAAAATGCAGTGCAGGAGGACCAAGTGAAACGCAGGCAGTGTCTGCGTGAAAAGCAGGTGCAGCTGCATTGCACGCAGGCCCTAGGCACATAAGAAAGGTTTTAAAAGAGTTGCAAACCTTATTGGTCTAATCAATCAACAGTAGAAGAAACAACTAGGAGAGGGACGCACAGCGCAGCACAGTGAGGGACTGCATTTAACACAGTTTTCTGCGTTAAATGCAGACGAGGAGCATGCAAATAGGAGTCCAATGAACAGTGAAAAACTCCAACATTAAATGTTCAAATCAGCTACAGTAGAGGGACTCTACAGGAACAAATCAATAGCACACAGTGAGAGCTGCGTTTAGTGCAGTTCCAAAAGCAACGTGAGCTGCGTTTAGTACAGTGGACTGCGTTAAATGCAGACAAGGTTTGTGTGAAGGATAAAACCAAGGGGCTTTCAGCTAGGAATTGGAATGGGGGCTGAAGTATTTTTTCAAGAAAGACCTATGAAGGGCTAGGCATCCCAACACTGGTCCGGAGGCGATATCGATTACGATGACTCGGGTTAAGTAATTTTATTATTATTTTTTGTTTCTTTCTCTCATTCGGAATTGATTGTGTTATCTTATATTAATTGATTTGGGTATTGTGTATGGATAATCATATTTTCATTATTATTCAGTTATTTGTGTATAAACTAGTTGGGTATTGTGAGTTGATGATTTTAATTCGTTCATTGAATCGTTAATTGTAAAACCATTGTTAGAATTTTGATATAATCCATAATTATTATGTTGAAATTCACGTGTAGCGACTAATGATTCATAATAAATAGGGATAACATAACCTAGTTTAAATGATGCAACATATGTGGTTGTAGCCTTGACTAATCGATTTTCCTAATCCATAATCCTACTGCCTAAGTAAATCTAAAGATCGTATCCTAAGTTGTTCGGTGGTTAGGTTTAATTAAGGATCGTATCTTGATTAAAAAAACCTAAGGAAAAACTCGGGTTAATTATTAACCCACGATTAATAGTTGCTAGGAGAGGTTAAAATATAACAAATCAATAAAATATGCTTAATTAGGGTGTAGGTCGAGATTGAACCAAAGAACCGGGTCCTTATTGAATTCCCCACTGT
>JAOSBP010000002.1:24662014-24690986 GCA_027563825.1 Erythroxylum mucronatum | reverse complement strand
CTTCATACCGATACCTGGATCCTGGGGTTCGGGAAGTCCCGGTAACAAAAAAGTTTTGTTTTCCGCACCTGGTACATGTGATGTACCTCCCGGGATTTTCCTACAGAAGTTTCTCCATTAATTCTCTTATATCCATTCACATACTTTAGCATTTAGGAAGCTAATATAACCCTTCTATTTACATCTATAAGTCACTAAAAATACCCATCTTGAACCAAATATCATGGTGTATTGAAGCCAATTTACCATCCCCTATCTTGCATATTATGTGCCTTGAGATAAAGTTCATTTCTTTCAACAATTAAGTGAAGAAATATGATATGCCTAGTTTTTCCTAAAGTTCCTAATAGTTTTTTCCTTTAAATAATCCTCATGTATCCATTGTACCTATAACGATTACTTGTGTGTCAAGATTCTCTAAATTCTTTTTCCCATTGAAACTGTATTGCATAGTTTAATAGGTAACACTCCCAGACCACCTTTCCCTTTATCCTTACAAACCTATTTCCATCTAACCTTGGCTTTAAACCTTTTGTTACAGGAAAACCCCACACGAATTGTCTCATTATTTTCTCCAAAGTTTTAACTAGACCCTTATCAAAGCAAAAATGGGAGCTCCAATTTAATTACTGACTTAATCAATAAGATTCTTTTACTGGTGATAGATGATGATTACTTCAAGGCTAATTCTCTTATGGATCTTTTCTACTAAGGGTATGCATTCATAAAAAAAGGAGGATATTTTATCTACATTCGAGTTATAGTAGCTAGCTAAGGAGTAGAAGGTTGAGCTCTTCAATATGATGAAGAATCTTTTCTAATAATTGATTGCTAATTTAGAGAGATCTTTCAATTTCTGCAAAGTTTGCATAAGTGGAAAGACATATTTATCATATACTTTGGCAAATAAAGAAAGATCATTGGCAAAAAGGAGATGGGAAATTCTCAATTTCTTGCATCTATAATGGAATTGAAAAATGGATCCTATGACATATTGTGGTTTAACAACTTGGAAAACAATTCTATATGCAATACAAAAATATAAGGGGATAATAAATCACCCTTTGTAATGCTCTTTTACTTTAGACTTGTTTGGAGGGTTTCCTATTCACTAAAATTGAATACAACGGTTTAGTATAGCATTTGCTCAAACAATTCTTGAACTTGAAAGGGAAATTGAACACCTTAAACACCTGCTTAACAAAGCTTCAACTTAATGAGTCATACGCTTTATGAAGATCAATTTTAATCACACAAGTAGTTGGGGAACTCCTTTTTAATTATCCTTTGAGCAATTCCTAAGATAAGAGGATATTATCTCCAATATGTCAATCCTTCATGAAAGCAACTTAAGCTGTATTGATAACTTGACCCAAAACTTTCTCCAATCTTTTAACAAGTAGCTTAGTAACTATTCTGTAAAGAAAATTACAACCTTAGATAGGATTATACTCACCAAAGGAGTTAGGATTTTGAGTTTATGGGATTAAACAAATGAAGGTTCTGTTAATGGCTTTAAGAAGCTTACCAAACTCAAATATTTCCATAATTACTTTTGTAACCATATCTTTGATTTCTAGCTAAGCCTTTTGTTAAAATTTCCCATTAAAAACATTAGGTCTAAATGCTGTTTTAGTATGCATTTAAAAGGTGAGACCATGAATTGATTCACTTCATTTGAAAAATTGGTTAGAAATAAAGGATCTCAATACCTGTACATTTGAGCTAATCACCACATGCTCCCCTACGATATTCTTAAAGTATAAATGAGCTTTCTCCTTCAGTAGATCATAAGATGTAATATGATTGTCAGGCTAATCCTAGATGCTGTTAGTTATGCTATTGTTTCTTCTTGAAAGGATTAAGTTGAAGAAGAATTTGGAGCTTATGTCCCTATCTTGCAACTAGGATATCATAGCCCTTTATCTTAGGAGGGAGTAATGATCATCTAGTACACTTGTATAATTTTCCAAAGCATGCTTTTCTTGTTCCAACCACCATTCATCACTTAGTTAATTGTAAGTCATTTTTTAAACATTCTTGCAGCCTTTTGCGTGCTTAACTTAGAAAAGTGTATCACAATATATTCTCTTTTTTAGAGGTTTTAGCTCTTCTTTAATTTATTCAAGCTTTTTGACACATGAAAAGGCTTTTAACCCCTGAACCAACTTCTCCCATCCTCTTATAACTTCTTGCAGGAAACTTTGATGATTCACTAATCATTAAACCCGAAAAAAGAAACTCCATATTACCCTATTAGAAATTCTTTATATCACTATAGGAATATGATCTAATATGTTTGGATTTAAGAAATCTGCTTTCTTTATGGATAGTTCTTCAGTCATTCCTTATAAACCAGAACTCATTTTTTTTCCAACTTCCTCCCTTTGAAATATGAAATTTTTGCTATAAACAAAAGTGATCTCCACACTTTTTATAAAAACTTATTCTTATGTGGATGTGTTGATAGCTAGAGTGTAACTCCTTTAAATCGACCCTCCCTGTATCAAACATGATAATCACTCTACCATAGCGATGACAGGTGATGTTTGAGACAAAATACCACCATGATCCATTCATTTTGAGCTTCAAAAAGTTTTCCTATCTTTTTAGATTCTAAAATTCCTATAACTGCTATAATGTTATTATACAAAAAGTCATCTAAAACTTGCTTTTATAGGGCCATTGAGGCCCATATAATTTCACACTGCTATATTCATTATTAGTTATTCTTATTAGAGGAGCTCCCCTTCTTTCTTCTCCTACTAGCCTTTCTCTTAGAAACTTCCTGAAATCTGATTTCCTCCTCTACTCCTTTATCTAGAGTATTTAATATCCTATTTTCCTTCTCAAAGGTTTGCTCATCATTTTCTTTTCCAGTGATAATCCTTTCTCCATCAGTGCCTCTTCTTCATTATCTTTCTTCTGGATTGTTGAGGGATTATCATTACTAGTAAGGAGGCATTCCTGTGAGTCTATTGAGGATCCTGGTTGAAAGTGTGTCGTAACACTAGTCAAAATAAAATAACTAAACTGCTACTATAGCAATGGTGAGTCTATGTCGATCCTACAGAAAGTGTGTGAAAAGTTGTTGAAATAAAATTAATCAATGTTTAGGAAAAAGGGGGTTTAGATATTGGAATAAGAAAATAAATTAAATTAAATTAGCCTAATGAAAAAAATTAAAGAAAACATGCAAAAAATGATAAAAGTGGGGAATTCGGTAGAGACCCAATTCTTTGGTTTAATCTCGACCTACACCCTAATTAAACATATTTTATGGATTTGTAGTTTTCTAACCTTTCATGGCACTATTAATCGTAAGTTAATAATTAACCTAAGTCTTTCCTTAGATTTTGTTTAATCAAGATACAGTCATTAATTAAACCTAACCACCGAAAAACCTAGGATACAATCTTTAGATTTAATTAGGCAATAGCATTACGAATTAGGAAAACCGATTAGTCAAGGCAACAACCATATACGATGTGTCATTTAACCTAGTTCATGTTATCTCTAATGATTACAAATCATTAGTCATTACACATGAATTTCAACATAACAATTACGGATTATATCGAAATTCTAGCAATGGGTTTGCAAATAAACGATTCAATGAAGGCATTAAAATCATTCTTTCACAATACCTAATAATTTCATATACAAATAACTGAACAATAACAAATATCCAATTATCCATGCATAACCTAAATCCATATGCTTAGGATAACACAATTAAGTCGATAGGAGAGAAAGAAACAACAAAAATATGAAATATACTTAACTCAGGTCGTCGACGTCGAAGTCATCTCCGAATTGGTGTCAGGATGTATGTCCCTGTATGGCTCTTTCCCGAAAAAATGCTTTAGCCCCCATAAAAATTGTCCCACCTGAAGACCTCTTCAGCAGTTTTTTATCGCGCCTCCCTTTGTTCTCTAATGCAAACTACTATTCTTGATATGACTAATTAACTCTTTATCCACACAGACTGTTCACGTTTTAAAACCCTCCCTCATGTATTGGCCAAATGTCTGCGTTTCGTGCATAACGTTTACATGAAACACATTTTCTTAAACACAGACGTTGTTTGCATTTAGTAAAATGCATGGTCTACGTTTTAGGTGGCGTGAGCCGCATTTTGGCTTGCTCCTACCTACATCTATGTTGCATTGTCGTTTGCTTATTCTTTTCCTAGCTTATGCTTGCACTGTTGTTTTCTTCTTGGACGTTGCTGTGCCTTTTTGGTCTTAGATTGGTCTGCTGTGTGTGAGCATTTTTTTCATCTTGCATTGTCGTTTTGCTCCTTCCAGCCATCCATTAATTTCACGTGCATGGGTTGTCCTATATGTTGGCTTCCATCTTTGTTATTGCATACAATTTCCATGCACAGTAGTCGTAAGCTATATTGCTTCATTATCTTAATTTTCTTGTCTTTACTTGCTCTAATATTTCTCATTCTTATTCCATGAAGACAAGTAAAAATTAATCTTTGAAAAATGGCCCAAATATTATGCATTCAACTCATTTTAACTTCTTTACTTCCAAATTGTGCCTAAAATCACATATGAGCCAAAGTGAGTATCTTAAGTAATTTCATGTCATTAATCACTAAGTATTATGGAATAAATGCATAATCAATTAAGCACCTATCACTGGTGATTTTGATCTTTGAGGGATTTGGAACTAATTATGTTTGAAGCCTCACTATTCTTATCAATAGGGGAATGTTTCTTTTATTTTTCTATATTCACCAATTCTTCATAGTCTCCCTTAACGAATCTTCTACCTGTTTCTTTCCACCTTTTGATTTGTTGGCTTGACTTGGGCCTACATTGTTACGTGACTCTGACTGCATCTTCTACTAGATCCTCCTTCTCATCAAGTCTTATTATGGGAATGATTTATGATAGCTCTTTCCCATTTTCCATGATGTTGCTTTATTCCACAAATCTCTTTCCTTATGCATACTATTTTTTATGCTATAAAATACTTCTCTAAAAATTGGCTTTTCATTTATGTCCATATGGTAACACTCCTTATAGGTAAATAAAAAATCCAATCTTTTATTGCACCTTTTAGTAAAAATGGAAAGGCTTTAAATATGATTTGATCTTCCATCACCCTTAAAGGTTCCATACTAAGACAAACTACAATGAGCTCCTTAAGATGCTTATGAGCAACCTCACCTGCAAAACCTTGAAAATTAGGTTTAAAAAATGTATCAAACTAGACTTAATCTCAAAAGTAACATGCTCAACAAAATTTAGGAAAGTAATGCATAAAGATCTTTAAGTTAAGTCTAGTGCAACCAACTCCCTTAGAGTTCTCGAATTGGTTATAGCTTCTTCAAAATTAATTCCTTTTTCTATTAGTTAAGTTTTTTTATTCTCCTTGTGCAATCTTCATAATATCTTGTCAATCACGTGATCAAATTGTACAGAATCTTAATGAGGAGATCTAGTCACTGTTATGTGCAAACACTATTAAATATAAAAGGATCAAGAAAAAATATATAAACTAATTATAAGCATATATATACAAAAAACCAATTAATATCAAATACAAAAACTAAATCAACTTCACCATTCAACAATGGCACCAAAATTTTTCTTGATGCCTATTGAACACACCAGAAAATAAAACCCAACTTTGCACAACTAAACTTATAATAATGATAAGAAAAAATTATATCCATAAAAAGTGTTTGATTAGCTTTTGTAATGAAAAAATCAGTATATTGGATTGGTGGATTTGGTTAAATTCAATTGATGTAATAAAATAAAATTAAACAATGGAAGACAGATCAAATCAAACAGTACAAAATTGTAAGGATTAATTAATAGGTTTTTAAATCTAGTTCTGAATTCAATCTCAACCTTCATACGAATGTGCATAATCAATTGTAAAGTTGTTCTCATACCTCTCTTTAAAATTATTAACCATAGATTAATAACATGCTTTGTTAATCTCAGTTTTCTCTTAGATTGTAACTCATTAAGACACTCTTTAATTAGGTTTAGCTGTCAAATATCCCAAAACAAACTCTCTAGATTTAGTGTGATAGTCGTATTATGGGTTAGGAAAATAGTTTATTCTAGGCCATAATCATACAAGCACAGAATATTTAACTTATTCAATGTTATCACTAATGATGCACGACTATTAGTTTACCAAACATGAATTAGATTTACATTAATTACATATTATAATCATGATTCTAGCCGTGAATTTGTATATGAATAATCCAACAGGCCTATCTAAATCTTTCATTTATAAGTCCCAAACTTAAAACGCATAATAACACAGTCAATTCTAAAAAGAGAGTTAAGAACAACATCACTAAGATTGATCAATGCCTTAATATATATATACGGACCTTGATATCCCATTCAATTGCAAAGAAGAAGATCAACTGCTCATAACTCTCAAAAGAAAAGGAATATGCTCCTTTTATGTCTCTAATCTATACATTCCTTGATTTGTCTCTCAATTGCCCTTCTATATTGCAAAATTAGGGTTGTATAATTATATATGATTAGTTACACGAGGGTGTTACCAATTTTCTAGAAATTGTGGAGTTACATATTCACAGTTGGATACGCAAGTAAGATACCACAATCATGTATCTCACTTACATGGATGTGTAGGTCTCCACATAAGCGTGTAGGTCATAAACATTGTTGAAACAATATCTTCAAGTTTTTACACATTTTCAGTGACTTACACAGTACCATACGCAACTGTGTAAGTCATATTTATGGGTGTATAAGTCATAAATTGACTTTAATTCTCCAATTCTTTATCCTATTTTTACTCTAACTCACCTCCTTTTTGCTCCGCAAAGGCAAATAAGACCGAACGTCTACAGAACTATACCAAGGATATGAGTTTAGCTCATTTTGGTCTTTTTCTTCCAACTTGTACCTAAACCAAAATATGAATCAAAATAAATATATTAGATGCAACATAAACATTAATCACTAAGCATTAGAGAATAAATATATAATCAATCAAGCACTTATCACTTATTATGCAAATGATGAAGCAAATCAAGCGTTAGTATAAACTTTATATTTGATATACAAAATACACGAGAATGGGGGGTTGAATTGTGTCTTCTTTTTTATGAATATAAGAATTGTGTCTTCTTTTTTATGAATATAATCCTTCAAATTCTTTGAAAACTTTGCTTTTTCAAAACTATTGAGTAAAATATCATGATGTATTGCTATTTACGAGCTTTGTTATAGAGAATAATAGCTCTAGAGTTTAGCACAATGAATACAGTGTTTCTCAAAGTCACTAGCTTTCATAAAATCTCTATCTCTTTCAAAATCACTAACTTCTTTAGTCTTCGACTCCGACTCATATTTATAGCCTTCGTCTTCAACTACTTCTTGATAACCGCTTCTTTCTTCTTGAATCTTGATCTTTAAAGAAACTGTTATTTAGTTGAGTTATGTAACTGAATCAACCTGATTAACCTCCTGACGTGGTATCGGGTCTTCGTCTTAGTTTTGCTTCAGCTTTGTCTTACTTTCTATCGTCTCATTTCGCTTTCGCTTCGTCTTAGTTTTTGCTTTGTCTTAATTTCCACTTCGTCTTAGTTTTCACTTCGTCTTACATTTGTCTCCGCTTCGTCTTATTTTCTTTCGTCTTATTTCTGCTTCCGCTTCGTCTTAGTTTCGTCTCAGCTTTCGCTTCGTCTTACTTTTGTCTCCGCTTCGTCTTATTTTCTAATATTATTATTATTTGATTTTCATCAAAATTATTAATCTTGAAGCCATTTTGACTTAACAAATGATGCTTTCAATATCTTCTTAAAATACTTTGAAATTGATTTAAAGATTTTAGTGTTCCTTTCCTTTTAAATCTATAAATAATATAAAAAGAATGTTAACTTCCTTTAAGTAACCTCTATATATGGACCTGACTGTAAGCTTCACATCCATTCAATGGTTTTTTTTAGCTCCAAGATTGCCAACTGTTGTTACAAAGAAATATATTTTTATGCCTTATGAAAAAGGTGTAAGACAAAAGATGATTATGAAATTTAGGATTCCTTTTACAAAGAACACAAGTTTTAAAAGAGACATAAGGTAGTCTATTTATGGTTTTAGGAATATACTACAAAGCTAACCAAAGAATTAAGCTTATCTTTTAGATATGTTGCTTGAAACATAATAAAGAATAACAAAGTAAATGGTGATAATAAGAAAGAAAGACATTCTAGGTTGAGGGACCAGTGAAGTTCTTTGATGAATGAATAGAACAAAGGACTTTATTAACTTAGTCAAGATGAGTAAGAGAAGTTGTCATATTATCTTTTATCACAACAAGTGTTCATTTATTTCATAAGGTCTAAATCCAATTTCCATTTGCAAAAATGATAGACACCTTTGAATTACTAGGAATGAAAGCTCTAAAGTTGTTTCTTTAAGGAAGGAGATTAGATAGAATGCTAAGAGGATGCAATTTGTCATTCCAAAGATGATTGTTTTTATCTATTTCTTATTTGGTACATGAAGACATATCTCACCTAACTTCTTAACTTGAGAATTATTCTCCAAGTCTGACATAAACTCTTATTGATCTTCAGATTTGAAAAGTTGTTGCCTTTTATCTTATACATGTGAATTCAATTGAATAAAGTGGATTCTTTATCAGTTAAAAGTAGTTCAATCCTTTTAGTAAGGAGAATTTTGTTCAAAATGTAAGAGCCTTGATGCTACGATGCCTTTATCTTAGGCTTATAAATGTCATCCCATCAAATTTTATAGTTGAAGTGATCATTAGAGTATCCAATCGAAAGAAAAATCCTCATCTTTTTTCAATAGTTTTAATTACTCTAGAGGAAAGGAGTAAGTGTTCAATCTAATGAATGTGGATGACACTTAAAAATGATCTAACAACTCCTGATTTTCCATCTTAAAAAAGAAAATGATTTGTTTAGTTAGAGATTCTAACTTTTACTTCATAGATAAGAGGAAAGTAGTCAAATATGGAGAGTCTAAAGGGAATAACAGGGATCCTAAGATACCTTGTAGGTGAAGACTAAAGGAGATTATAAAAGTTGGAAAGAGTATCCTGATTAACCTAGGGTAAAGGTCAATATTAATTTTATCGCAAGTGCAAGACGTAGCTATAGCTAGCACAGGCAAGTATATGTCGATTCCATAAAGACACTAAATACTAGTAATTACCCTTTTTCTATTATCTAGCCTAAAAATCGGATTTTTGGTTTTTAACTAAAAACAAAACTAAACAAATAAACTAAATTAAGATTAAACAAATTTGAACTCAAGATAAGTAAAATGAGAAGAAAATCAATATCAAATAGTATTGTCTAGGTGATGAATCCCCATAAAAATCCTTGAACTATTAACCTTTTTATCATGCAATCATATTATTTATTATTGGACCGTGAAAATTTCTATCTTATGTAAATAACTCTCTCGAGACTGTTACCAACTAATCCATCAATTGATTAACATAAATCTTTCTAGTTAAAACCCCTAAGATTGTATTATCGATTTACAAATTTCACTATTAGGTTTGACCTTAATCTAGATGATTTATGTTGACTTATCTCTAGGTTCACATGCAACTCTTTCCAATTATGGTAAATATATTCATACAAGAGGATTTCTTAATCTCAATCATATGAAATCAAATCATGCACTAATATTCTAGATATATTAGAACAAGAAAAAATGCATAATTGAATCGTAATAAATCAATCAATATAATTGCAATAAATAAAAGATTAAAACATATTGTTATCTCAAACTTGAGTTCATCACACCTAAACAATAAACATATTTAGTTACTAATCATAGAAAACAAAATAAAAAAATGCAAAAAACTAATAGAAAATAAAGAAATTATAATTCTAAATCTCCCTTTCTCTTGTATTGAATCTTTTTGCAAGTTTGGATTTGATGTGGCTATCTACTATATCTCTTGATGTATTCTTCATGCTTTCCTCGTCCTTTGATCAAAATCATCGCCTTTTTAAGTGTCTTACATTTTAAAACTAATTAATAATTTGAATCTCCTTTATTTGCCTCTACTCACATCCTTTTATACTAAAATTTAGGGTTTCTAAGATATACATAGTCACTTATAAGGGTATGTGAGAGACAATGTATAATTAAAAACACCTAAATTTGCAATTTCACAAGGACATAGAGACTTACACGGGGAACATATATGGTTGTGTATATCAAGATACACAAGTGAGTAACTCCACACGACCAAAACTAAAATTCTTATATCTTCACACGTTTACAGAGAATAACATAGTCACTGTACACGATAGTGTAGGTCCTTAATTGCTTCAAATCTTTGTTCCGTGCCACATTTTCATCTGAATTATTCTCTTTTTGATCCATAAAGGTAAATATAACCTATAAATGCACTTGAAGCAAATTAAGTACCAAATATATAATAAAACTATAAAATATCAATCAAAAATATATCAAATATAGGTGTATAATTATAGTCAAATATACATCTATCAAACATCCCCACACATAAAGTTTGCTTTTCCTCAAGTAAATCATAATCTAAATTATTAATTTTACAACATCCATCCTTTATTAATCCTAACCTTTCTAAATTATCATGTCATATTAATCAAATTAACATACAAGTAGAATCAAGTAATCCTAAAAATAATCGTCATAAGTCGATGTTAATAATAATCATGTCAATAATCTTATTGAAGTAAAAAAAATATAAATCTTTACACCCTCTCCAAGGTTCACTCAATGCACTCAAGTGTTTAGGGTGAAAAGTATCAAACTCTCAAATCAATACATAATAAAACGCTTAACCATAAGCTTGCAATATTATCTCATCTTCACTACTTGTATATAAATTAAAAACAAAAATTAAAATGTCTTTATAAGGTAGTAATAGGGCTTAGGTAAGGTATGATTGGGATAATAAAAGCTTGATAGATTTGAAAGAAATTTACAAAGGAAACATTACAAGAAACTTGTTCACAAACAATATAGTTTTCATTATAGATCCATTGGTACTATACTTTTTTTCTTTTTTTTTCAATCAATATAGTTTTCAAGCATTCATCTTGTACCACAATTAAAGAAATATTGGACCTTTCAAAATTTCAAGCTTCAAACACTTAAGTAATGTAAATAACCTTCAAGGTTCAAAACAATAAAAAGGCTTCAAGAAAAATATGATAAAGGTTAATAATTTGGATTATAATCAATGAAAAAGGGTAAGGTTCAACTTGGTTATTCCTAAAGGATGAAATATAGTAACGTAATTATCAAAGAAATAGCTTAAACAAGTGTTGAATCTAAGTGCTTTTATCACTTCAATGCTTTTAATTTAACAAATGTGATCTTAATATGCATAATAAGAATAAGTTATATAATTGTTTAACTATGCATGATAACACATATTAAAGAATAAAAGGGTTTAAAAATTCATGTATTTTGCTCTTAGGCTCAAAAGTTCACAAACAAATGGTTACAATGTGTGTAAATAATATGCAATTTTCATTCAAATTGACTTTCTCAATGATTACTAACAATATGACTTATAAAAGCAAGTTATTCTAACTATCATCCTTTTACATACTAATTCAAATCAATAATCAATAAATAAATAAATTATTTATGGAAAAATTTCAACTAATTCAAGGTGTCAATCAATAAAATTTAATAACAAAAATTATAAAAATTTTGAGAAAATCATAATCTTCTTCCCCCACTTAAAATTTTACATTGTCTCCAATGTACACAATATAAGCATGAAAATAAAAAGTGAGAAAGTGGAGTTTGGTACTTCCTTAAGTAATAAGGATTTTTAGGGTTTGATTTTCATGATTTTGGGACTATCTATCCCATATGAGATACTAACATCCTTGCAAAATATAAATAAAAAGAAAAAACAATAAAAGAAAATAAATATGACACAAATAATTAAAAATATGAAATAATATGAATACTAATGTTTAGATTGAAAGAAAGAAAATAAGAAGTATATACAATTGAAGATAAAAAGAAAAGATATAAAATTTAAACATCTCCCTCGCGGTGTGACTTAGGTCTATCCAATGATGGAGTCTTTGGGTCGATGATCTTGAGTAGTTGGAAGAACTGTTGATAAATTTCCCTTGCTAGATGATGAAGGCTGGAAATCGATGCCCTGATGGCTTACCATTAATAACAAAAACTCTCCCATCCATCCATCAATGGTCTTAAGCCTTCCAATATGCTCAACTGAGGTCTCGAGCGTTCCTACCTGCTCCACAAATTCTGCCTATTATAGTTGGAGAGTCTTTTAATTACCCAAAATTTATGTATATAGCAGAGCGTCAAGTGTTACAACGACGAAGCCTTGGACTTGCTTGGGTCATAATCACCGTCATCACTGGTGGTATCCCAAAACTATCAAGAGGACATCCCATTTGGGAAGTCTATCCACAAGTCTGGATACTCGGGCATCCTGACAAAGTCTACATCGTACAAGCCCATGGTGATTGAAAAGTCTAAATAGCTTATTCAAATCATTTCCCTGAATAGTCGAAACTAGATGGTGTTTGGCCTGTCCCAGTCGTGGTGTTCCTATTAGAACATACTGAAAAAAAAAAGTTGCCAAGCATGAAAAGTATCTCAAAAAAATAGTTGGCCTCGATTATGTAAGCAGTGAAGATGAAAACGAGGCTTAGTGATTTGTATTATATCTTGTAAACTAATCTCTGTATGTATTATTTTATATATAAGTATTTTTGAAGTTGTAACTAAAATCTTGTACGCTAAAAATTTAACGATATTTTATTTTTATATATAATGATTCAAATTATCAATTATTTTATATAATATTTTTGTATAATAAATTAACAAAAAATCTAAATATTATATAATAATATGGATTCAAAATGTCACAAATAATTATAATTAACATGGTATAACATTTCATTAAAATGTATATTAAAAATTGAACTACATTTAACAAAACGTAGCTATTTTGACTACGTTTTTAGAAACATAGCTAAAGACATTTGGCTAAGTTTTTGGAAAAATAGCTAAAACCATTTAATTACAATTTTTGAAACATAGCTAAAAACTTTTGACTACATTTCAGAAAATGTAGATAATAATTTTTAGCTATGAAAAGAAAGCGTAGTCAAAAGTATGGAATTTTTCCCAAAACGTCGCTAATAGTTTTTAGCTATGAAAATAAAACGTAGATAAGAACCATTAACGACGATTAGTGAAAAACATCACCTATAATTTTCAACTATAGAGAGTTGACAACATTTTTTGCAATGAATATAAGTCATTAGCGGTGATTTTGGACAATTTTTTTCATAGCCAAATGTTATTTGTGTTGTAGTGAATGTAGAACATCTAATTCCATAAATTAAATTATATTAAAGAAATAATTAATTATAAAAATTAAATAAAAAGATTGCTCATCATTCTCATAAAATAACAAATATTCAAGAAAAATATATAAAATTTTGAGCAAAATCTAAAGTTATTAATTGATTGCGTAGTCTTACTAATTTAAACTTACAATTTACATCACTTCTCTTGAATTTTGAATGAAACAAAGTTACGTAATATCAAATAGATTTAATTCTAGTTAAATTTAAACTAACTTGGTCAAACTTGTCCATTACTTAAGTTGAAAGAACTATGAATGAGCTATTTTCTATTGGATATTGCTAACCCTTGGCTACGAAGTAAATTTAGTCATAATCAACGAAATGTGATCGTTACAAGGAGACCTCTTAAGACACAACTAATCAGCTGAAAAATATAAAAGCATTTACTTACAGTTGGCAGAATTTATATTTCATAAATAACATTCAACGGCAACTTCTGAAACAAGACATCGATAAGTGCGGAAAAAAACAGGTTATTGAATGTAACTAAGGAAGCAACGGACGAACAGAATCAATTACATGATCTTTAGATTCGGACAAACTAGCAATGACTTTATCAAGTACAAACAAAAGGAATCAGTTCTTTTTTTTTTTAAGAATAGCAGAACAAAAGGAATCAGTTTTTTTTTTTAAGAATAGCAGAACAAAAGGAATCAGTTGCGGAAGCCACTCTGTGGCAATCTTGACTTACCTGTCCGGCTGTCCGAATAGATATATTTTGCATACAAGCTTTTGGAGATCGTTCACTTTTTGCATTTCCCAACTTGAATGGGAGTAGTGAACTACAAGGCAACACGTTCTGGCCTCAATATTACTTTTCTTGGTAGAGTTTGTGTGACTTCCAAATTGTATATTTTTCAAGTTAATAATATACTTACCCACCTGCTATGACAACCACTTTAAAGGAATTGGACTTGAATAGAATTTCTGAATTTCATGCTTTCAAACGCTATAGAGTTGAAGTGTGGCATATTAAAAGGAAAATAAGTTAAAATTTTAACAAAGAAGAAATTTATTTTACCAAATCATAAGATTTATGCTATTAAGTTAATCTTTCCTTACACCCAATTACTAGGGGGATACTTTTGTTTTTAATGGCAGGATTGGTGATTTATTTTTTGGTTTGCTTATTTCTTTTCCTACTAAAAATGATAGACAAAGAAGTTCAAACACTTTTTGATTGATGCAATAAATGTTGTTAACCAACCAAGCAATACGATGCTTCTTTTTACATCAAATTATTTTTGTATTTTATTTTTTACAATATTTATTTTGTTTTAATTACAGGGTAAAATGTGAATAATGCTTTTTTTAATTAGTATGTGTACACTACTTAGATTTCATTTGAAGTTAAGATGAAATTGTGTTGGATGTTAGGATAGTTGTTGCTACTTTGACTTTATATGATAACATCGTGGTTAGTCCTTCGGTGGATTCTAGGGGCTAAAAGGAGGGAAGATATTAACAGATTGCAGATAGCTAGGTTCTTAGAATATCGAGACTCTTACAAGAAACTCATTGGGATTAGTAGAGATTTTAGATAAATATAAAATTTCACATAGCATGCGTCTAATAGATAGTGAACAAGGGCTTAAGCGAAAGAGATAAATGGGTTTAAAATTTAGTATTCAGGGTGTTCTAGGCAATGGAATGGTGTTAGTATCTTGGTTGTCAAAGAATTCATACGCCATGTTGTGAGGGTAAAGAGGACTGATGATAAGATTTTGTCTTTAAGGATTGAGATAAAAGGTGTTGTTTTCAATATGGTATATGCCAACTTAAGTGTAAAGTCTGAGACGAGTTAGATGAGGTGATTCAACAGATTCTCCTAAACAAAAAAGTTATTATATGAGGAGACTTTAATAGCCATATAAGGGCAACCTTAGACATGTATGCTTGTGCTTGTGCTTGTAAGGGATTTTCATACAAAGATATGAATGGCAGTTGATTTACTTTGTTGAAATTTTCGATCGTGTTTGATTTGGTGATGGTCAGCTCATTCTTTAATAAAAAAGAGGAGTACTTGGTAACTTTTAGTAGCAGTATCGCGAAGATGCAAATCGACTACTTCCTTGTAAGACGAAATAATTGACCTAGTTGTAAGGATTGTAAGGTTATACATGACTCAAACATATGTACTTAGCATAGGTTATTGGTCATGGATCTTATAATTAAGGATTATAGAAAGAAGAGGAGTTCTCGGAGGTGTACTAAAATTAGATGGTGAGATCTAAAAAAGGACATTGTGAAACAACTTAAGGATAAAGTAATATTAGAGAAGAACAAAAACTAGAAGGAGATACTAACCAAATATGAGAGGGAGTAGAGCTCTTTTAACAAATGCAGTTAAAGAGGTCTTAGGAGTTTTTAAAGGGCGTAGAGGTTGTAAGAAGGAGTTTTGGTAGTGGAATTAATTTGTACAAAAGAAGGCAAGGATAAAAAAGGCTACTTATAAAGATTTATTAGATAGTAACACGGATGAAAATAAGGTAGCTAATAAATAGAGTTACAAACTGGCAAAGAAAAAGACAAAAAAGGTCTAAGAAGCCAAAAGTAGAACCTACGAGAACTTATATCAATGATTGGAAAATAAGGATGAAGAAAAAGATATATTTAAGATAGTGAGAGCTAAGGAACAAAAAACATTGAATTTGGATCAAGCCCTTCGTATAAATGATGAAGTGATCGTAGATGAAAATGACATCAAGAGAAGATTACAAAGATATTTCTATAGCCTTTTTAATGAAGGAGGAGATGACAACTTTTTCTTGGGTGATCTTAGCACTTTGAGAATTATCGTAACTTCACTTGGTACTAGCAAATCATAAAACAAGAAATTAAAAGAGCTTTGAGGAAGATGGAGAGTGGAAGGGCCAGTAGGACTTGATGAGTTACCCATAGAATTATGAAAGAGCTTAGGAGAGGAAGGTTTTACTTAGTTAACCAAACTTTTTAATATGATCCTCAAGTTTGTCAAAATGTTGGATGAGCAGAGGCTTAGCATACTAATCCCTCTTTATAAAGACAAAAGGCACATCTAAAGCTGTAACATCTATAAAGGCATTAAACCACTCAGTCACATCATAAAAATATAAGAGACGGTGATGGAGAAAATAGTGAGAAAGGGTGCATGTATCTCGGAGAACCAATTTGGTTTCATACTAGGGAGGCTTCCAATAGAAGCTTTACACCACCTTAGATGATTAATGAAATATTATAAGGACATTATATAACTTATATAAGGGTTATTAAGGATATGTATGAAGTTGTTAAAACTAGATTAAGGATGATAGGAGAAGATACAAAGTATTTTCTATTAATATCGAACTACGCTAATGAACCTCATTAAACACCTTCCTATTTGCAATAGTTATGTATGGACTCACCAAGAATATCCAAAGGGATGTACCTTACTATATTATTTGCTAATGATAATGTTTCAGTGGATGAACAAAAGAAGCTGTTAATGTCAAGCTAGAATTTTAGAGGGATATGCTCGAGTCGAAGGGTTTTAAGTTGAGTAAGACTAAGACTGAGCACCTATAATGTAACTTTTCATGTCATAGGATTGCACTCAATGTGGAGATAAAGATTGCTTCTGAAGGTATACTATAGAAAGATTTTTTAAGTATATTGGATCTATCATACAAAACATTGGCGAGATAGTTCACCATATCAAATCATGATGGCTTAAATGGAGTGGCACGTTAAGAGTTTTATGTGAAAAGAAGTTACCACTCAAGCAGAAAGGTAAATTTTATCATTTAGCAATTAGACTAACCAAGGTGTACAGGGCAAAGTTTTGACTCATCAAATAAGTGCATATGCTTAAGTTAATAGTGGAAGAGATGAAGACGCTCCATTAGATGTGTAACATTACGAAAAGAGAAATTGTGTCTTCGCTTGGTACCAGCTGGTATTCAAAATACCGGCCAGTACCATAATTTTTAGAAATTTGAGGACTATTTTGAAAAAAACTATTTTTTTTACCCTAAACCCCCACTCCCGATGCCTGCACGCATCCTTTGCTAATTTGATTTTTTCTCTCCCTCTCAAACTCTCCTCACGCCTCTATCCTCTCTTTATCTCACGCTCTCTTCTTATCTCCACACTCTCTCTCTTGTTCTCCTCTCCATCTTTGGTGGTGCTCCTCCCTTTCTGGCGACAAGATAATCGCGAACCACCGCACCACACGACTGTCATCTTCGAATCTTCCTCCACCACACGAATCGACCACCATCGAGCCTCATCTGGACCTCCATCAGGCTTCAGCCCTCCTTCATGACGACCACCACTGCACCACGCCACCATCGGCTGCTCTCCTCCTATCCTCCACGCATCCGCAGTTGCCAAATTTATAATAATACCAAATCTAAACCCAACCTGACCCAAAAGCCGATTGTGAATTTGTTTGGTTGTGTTTTCACTTTTCAATTGAATTTTTCTGTTGAATTACATTTGTGTTGTGATTGTGAATGGGTTGGACTTGGAAGTTGGAATGAAATTCTGAATGGATTTGTGATTTGCTGATGGTTGGATAATGGATTAGATTTGGAGTTGAATGAAAGGATTTTGGTTCATTGTTGTGGTTCGGTTGATACTTGATGTCTTGATTTATCTTAAACCTTTTGGTCAATGAAACTTTGAAATGCGCGACATGCATCATGCATGATTTAAAAGTTAGAAAGTCTTTGAACTTAACTTAAAACTTTAAAACTAAGAATATAAATTGTAAATAATTTAAAGTAAATAATTAATTGACATATTCTTAAAATTATTGAAATGGTATTTGGATATTGGGTAAATAATTAATTGAGTATAATAATAATTTGGTTAGGGTCCTGTGGAAAAGCTGAAGAGGAAGTTTTGTAATTGTAATTATTTTATAGAAAAGTAAAGGTAAAATCTATATCTCTAAGTTGTATTTAATCTTTATCCCAAAATTTGGCCATCTCATCAAGGGTTGAAGTCTCTTGCATATTCACCTTTATTTATCCCAAATTAGTCCATCTCATGATTTTTGCATATTCAAAATCTTATTTTCTTATTATTCCATTTTTATCTCATTTATAGTACCTTGGTATTATATTTTCGGATAAGTGTGAAAGTTTTTTAGTTCATTTTAATGAAAAAAATTACTCAACTTATGTATTCCATTTCAAGATATTTATTAAAGGCAAGGATTTACAAAGATATGTCGACGACAATAATCATATTCCTGAAAAAAAATAAAGATGAACATGCTAAGTGAAGTTAAGGATGTTTAAGTCAAATTTGAAATTTTGGATTCGTTGAGACATCATCTGAAATCTTTGAACAATACTTTGATTTTAAATTTAGCATGAATTTAATACTCTCCAATAGGAAAGTTTATCTATTTCTGAATTTTACTCTAATTTCATGAATCTTTACTTCTTTAGGTTTAATATAATGAAGTAGAGAAATTATTTATGCTGCATTGCCTCATGAAGGACTTAGCAGTTAGCACTGCTAATTTTGTTGATGAAATTACTAAAGAATTAATTTCTTACAAAACTAATATCTTCATAGAATCATATAATTTGCTTATTTTGTAAGAAGTATTTGAAAGGTGGAGGAATCACTCGATTGAAGAAGCATTTAGTTGGGGTTAAAGGAGATGTAGAACTCTATAAAAAAGTAAGCCATGATGTGAAGTGACAAATGAAAACATTGCTTGAAGAATATCAACATGAGAAAGATAGAAAGGAAAGGTTGAATTTTTAAATTAGTAGTTGTAGTTCTTTTATTGGTTTTCGTGGTGATTGTGAAAATGTTAAAGGTGGTAGTGGTAGTGGTAGTGACAGTGGTAGTATTCCATCCCAGGCTTAGGAAGAAGTGAATGTTACACCTAGATCTGACATGAGCAAAACAAGAAGGCAGGTGACTAGTTTTTTTGCACCATGAACAACTCCTAGATCGTAACCTTCAATTTGTAGTGCAATGCAATCAAGAGATGTGACTCACAATGTCGATATGGCAGTAGCTAGATGGTGGTATGATACATATTCATTATTCAATGCTTTTTAATCTTATTATTATCAATATATGGTAGATGCAATAACCTCTTACAGTTTAAGATACAAAGCTCCCTTGATTGATGATTTAAGAAGTAAACTTTTGAGTAGTTTAGTTTTTGAAATTAAAAGTTATTTGGCAGAAAGAAGAGTGAATTGGGCTACTTTTGGGTGTTCAATCATGCGTGATGGTTGGAAAAATTGGAGACAAGAGCCTATTATTAATTTTTTGGTTTATTCTGTAAATGACTCAATGTTTTTGAAGTCTATTGATGCATCTAACCTGATTAGAAGTACTAATACATTGTTTGAGATATATTTGATGAAGTTGTGAATAAAGTAGACCCAGAAAACATTGTTCAGTTCATTACTGACAATGATGTTACTTATAAAGCAGCAGGAAGAAGGTTACAAAATAAGCATAATTCTTTTTTTTAGACTCTTTGTGCTGCACATTGCATTAACCTAATGTTGTAAAATATAGAGAATCCTAGATATTTTTCTATTATTGATGAGACTATGCAGAAAGCTAAAAAGATGACCAAGTTCATCTATAATCGTGCATAGGTGTTGAATTTAATAAGAAAGGAATTTTACTAATGATAGGAATTTAAGTCGTCCTACTGTGACAAGATTTGCAATAAATTTCTTATCACTTCAGTCTTTTGTTACGATGAAGAAAGAGTTAAGACAAATGTTTACAAACAATAAGCGGGTTGCATCTCAGCATGCTAGGTTTAATGTTAGAGTGGAAGTTTCCAGAATTATACTGGAAGATAGAGAATTTTGGTCTCAATGTCAATTTGTTATCCATGTTTATGAGCCTTTGGTGAGGGTGCTTCGCTTAGCTGATAGTGAAGCAAAGGCAACAATGAGATATTTTTATGATTCCATAGAAAGGGCCAAGGAAGCAATCAAGGTCAATTTGAAACATAGTTCTTGTTTGTACACACCATATCTTGCAATCGTCAATGAGAGATAGGAAAGACAACTTTCTTCTCCATTGTTTTCAGATGGGACGTTTTTGAATCCTAGTGTATGTTTCAAAGTGGATTTTACACATAAAGCTGAAGTTAGTAAATGAATGTTATTCATTATTACAAAAATTGTTGGCCATGACATGATGCAAGGTCTTTTAAGATTACAAATAGAGCTTTATAACCTGTCTTCTGGGGATTTTGGATTGTCAATTGCTATTTGACAAAGAGCAAAACTTTCTCTGGGTATTAGTTGTTCCCTTTTTCTTATTTGTTAAAAATTAATTATCACTTTATTTTATTTGTAACGCTACTTTTTTTTATCTTACAACTTACAGTTTCTTGGTGGGATTAATTTGGAAGTGGTGTTCCAGAATTGTAAAGGTTTGCAATTCAGATTTTAAGTCAATGTGTGAGTGCAACAGGTTGTGAATGGAACTGGAGTATGTTTGAATTCATTCATTCCAAGAAAAGGAATAGAATGGAGCACAAGAGATTGAATGACTTGGTATTCGCTCGTTATAATTTAAAACTTCGAGAAAGGTATGTTATTATATTATTAATATTAATTTCAATATAATCTCTTATAATTTTCTAATAATTAAATTTTATTGTTTACTATGAGTCTTAATAGTACAAGTAGTTCAACAGATCCAATGTCTATTGATAATATCGATCTTTTAGTAGATTGAGTTTATGAGGAACCAGATTTAATAGATGTGAATGACTTGGAAGATAATCTTAGTTGGAAAAGCATTGACATGTCATTTGGTATATTAAATTTGAATGATGATGATGATAAGACTCCTCTCAATGATGAGGATTTTGTACCAAATGATAACTAGAGTTAGTGTAGTTATAGCAGGTATCCTCCCGTAGATGTTTGAATGAAGTTCCAAGTTTTTTTTCTCTTCTTTAAATTTTACGTATATTTGATGTATATGTTAAATTCTATATATGTAATGTAATTGTAAATATTTTTGTTACTTCTATTTGGTTGGTTACTCGTCACAAACTCTTGTCATAAATTATAATAGTTTGAGAGTTGAGGATATTTATTATTCTTTTTATTGGATATTTTGATGTAATTATTATTTATTATATGATGAATTTGTATTCTTTTAAATACTTTGTGTTGTTTTTAATTTTATATTTGTATGATGATAATTGTCTTTTTTCATATTAATTGTGGTTATTATTTATATGTGAAATATCTGAAAAATATTGTTATTTCATATTAATTGTGGTTATTATTTATTATTATGATTTTTGGAAACATGGTTGATGTAAACTTATAAAATATACATTACGACTTTACAATTTGAAAATGAACTGTTTTGCAATTTTTAAAAAAATCGGAGACTATTTCATAACTTTAAAAAATTACTCAAAACAATACCTAGTTTTGACCGGTACTAGTACAATATTGTGCCAGAACTCAATCCAGTACCAAGTCTATGTATAGAGAATTTTGGTCTCAATGTTAATTCAGTAAAAAAACTATTTGTTTGAGTTTATAAATTTTGATTATATTTTTGGTTTTTTTCTTTTTTTGATAAATGTTTTTTTGGTTTTTTTCAAATTTTCAAAAACTATGAAAATCATAAAAAGTAGTTTTTATTTTTATTTTTATTTTAATAATATAATTTACTATCAACTAGATATGTATTATTTAATTATTTAATGCTAATTATTAATAATAATTATAAATAATTTAATCCAATATTATATATTTAATTATTTTATATTAATTGTTAATAAGAATTGTGAATAATTGAATTTAATAACTTAATTCAAATTTTATAATAAATATTAAATTTAAAAATAACTTCAATGTAATTATTATTAATAAATATAGTGTAAATTTAAATATCTTCAAAATATATAAATTTTAAATAAAGTCTAATAATTTAAATATATTTAAAATATTTATTAATTTATAAATAAAATTCAATTATTAAATAAATAATTTATGAAAGTAAATAATCTTTAAATTTTATATAAAAATAAAAACTAAAAACTAAAAATCACAATAGAAAAATATAATTGAAATCAAAATGAATGTTAAAGAAAAATCACCGAAACAAGAGAAGAGAAGCGAGAATGTTTTGACCTCTGATTGCCACAACCCCTGCAAACACAAAAATTGTGTTTTCTTAGTGTTACAAAAATTTGTTGCCATTTTCTAATTTTGGGAAACTAAAAATAGCAACTGCTTAAAGTTGAATATGTTTTCTAGATTGGTTTTAATTTTTTTTAATAACCACGACATAAAACTACAATCAAGCATACCCTTAACAATAAGTTAATATAAAGTTTGAAACTTCAATGCTTTCGTTACAAGGATATAAAGGAAGTGGAATTGGTACAAAACATGCTTAACTATGGTCTTGAACATTTTTCTTGCTTTTTTTTTTTTGGTTCTTCCTGTTGCTAAGCACATTTGGAATAATTTTGGGGTTTTTTTTAAAATCTCGAGAAATTTTAAATGAATTTATTTCGATTGTGAAGTTTCAACTTTGAAGATTTTTAGGTTAAGTTAAAAAAGGTAAATTTGCTTCAATTTCAGTGAATTTTGGCTTATTCTGATTCTGAAAATTTTAGGGATGAAATCCAAATTTTAGTTTTGAGAATTTTGGGCTTTTAAAACTCTAATACCTAAATTTGAATTTTTTAAAATTAGGAATTTACATGAGTTGCATATGTGATTAAAATGGTCCTCTAAATTAAAATAGAAGTATAGGTCAATAAAAATGAGGCGACCTAGCAATTATGTTAATTTAAAGTATATATATATATATATATATATATCTTTTTTTTTTACATTTCTAAATATTAGGGATTAATTAAGGATACAATAATTGGGCCTCTCTAATCACTAAAATGCAGTTCAAGTTTGATGTCGAGTTCAATTTCTTAAATCGTTAAAAATAATGTTATTTTTTTTTTGTAAATCAGTAATAAAATAAATAATAAACTAAAGTATGTATATGACTAGAGAAAGTATGGACACTCATCTCTAAAAAATAATGTTATTTTGTAATAGCTAAATCCTAGAATTTAAATTGAATCAAAGTTTAGGTAATTTGAGTTTGTCTCTTTAATTTCAAGTAAGCCAAACTAATGTTAAGGGTACTTTTCACACATTCCTTTGTGATGATTTAAAGATATATTCAGACATTAAACCAATCAAATTAGAAGTTAATGATGAAAAAGTTTCCAGTTTATAATGATGAAGAATTATCAACTTATGATCGAAACATGAATTAAAGTTTATAAATTGCTTTAAGGCATCTTATATAAGTCCCTTCTTAATCATTTTCTCCAAAATTCAAGCTAAAGCTTCAAAAACACCACAAAAAGGTTACAATAGGACAAATTAACTAATTACATATACCATTATTAAGGTTAAGTGCATCATACCTCCAACGAAGATTTGGCTGGTTCACAGATACACTTGTCGGGATGCTTTTGTCTTGGCGCATGCAGGTCTCCACGCCGACAATATTCCCTATAAGTCTCTCATGACGTGTCTTTGTTATTTAACTTGCCATTAGGTACGAATATCTTAATTTGAGTTCTCTTCACACTGACTTTGCTACATTAAAAAAGAAAAAAAAAAGACCTATCATTGGTGTTTTTTTTGATTACATCAGGTACCCTGGCTTAGTCAGACTAATCCTAAGCTTCTACGACCCCATCCTAAGAATCTAGAGGATGAAAATCTGGAACCTCAAGATCCCTCAGGTTCCTACGTAGCCTATATACTACTGCGTACAAGGAGTCTTCACATACTTGATTGGTCAACTGATGATTGATCACTGGCTTCCCCTGCTCAGCATCAGGTTCCCATTAGCCCTCGGGTTCCCTAGTAACTCCAACTCCTACACTGCCGCTTGAAGCGAGGCGTCCGTAATTGATCCGATCAAGGAGCTGTACCCAGGGGCTAGAGGATCATCAATAGGAACATGCCTATTTTTCCTCATTTGACATGACTCGAACTCAAGACCTCTTATAGAGGAGAGTCTTAAGTGAGGAATCTAGACCTATCATTAGTTTTTGTTCTACGAAATGGATCACAAGTGAAAAAAGAAGTTTCTCTTGCAATCCAATTTAAGGAGTTCCTGAGTTGGGCTTATTGCTCACAGGTTCGACCCGGCCTGCCGCGTCTTTTCTTTCTCCCAATTTTTCATTTCTCTCTTAGGGCTTAATTATGTGAGCGCCAATCACTTACACAGCCACCGATTGTCTTGTTCGCGCCTCATTTCTTCCATTCACTGTGCCCGCAGCTTTGGGTGAATATTGATCGTGAAAGTAAAGATTGTCTGAGTGCAGTGAGTTTGTTTGCTTTTTTTCTTCTTCTTGTTGTTGAAGGCGGGAAATTCAATTCATGCATGTGTGTTTCTTAGATTCAGTTATTTTATTCAAGGAATGATTTTTTCAGTTTTTGGTCCGATGGGTATGCAGTTTGGTTGAAATCAAAGTTGTTTTTATTCTGAGAGTTCATGCCATGATATCCAAATTACAGCGTGATCAAAAACAAAAATCAAGGAAAAAGCAAAATATCCAGGTCCCAGTTGCTGCAAATCCTTCTGATTTTGCATTCATTATAACAAAAACTGCAGTTTCACAGGTATGCCAATATGTTGGCTTCAAGTCGGTGCAAATGTCTGCACTTGAAACCCTAACCCACATAACCACTCTTTACCTCAAAACCCTGGCTAAGACAGCATCAACTTATTCTAATGCATCCAACCGCACCCAATCCAACCTCTTTGACATCATAAATGCTCTACATGATCTCTCCTCTATTCAAGGTTTTGAGGGAGCATCCACTCTCCACAATGGTGAAAATCTGTTGAAGTCTAGTGTACTGAGGGAGCTGTATGTTTTTGTTAATTCCAATGATGAAGTCCCTTTTGCCAAGCCAATTCCGAGGAGGGATTTTGTTGCTGTACCGCGAATTACAGATTCTTTGGGTTCGAAATTGGACAATGCACATGTTCCTAAATGGCTGCCAGGGTTTCCTGATCAGAGCACGTACATAGCACGGGAAGAGACTTCGTGTGATAAGCGAATGAGAGGGGACATGGTACTGTGGGAAAATACTGATTTGGCTAAACATTGTGGTGGAAGGGGAGATGTACTTCTGATCAATACAGAAGAAAGTGGTGATTGTGAAAGTAGCAAAGGCAGGAGTAGGAGTGATTTGGCAATAGAGAGGCCAAGAGTGAGATTTAAGATTCAGCAACTGGGAAACAGAGAGAGGGGATGTGTTGGGCTGGATGTGAGGAATATGCTGTGCACGAGAAGAAAGAGAAAGAATTGCTGGAATGAGAATGGTAATCATTTTGGTGAAGAGATGAGTAGGGTGTGTAAGCAGGGGAGGACGAAGGCCATTGTTTAATCAATTCACAGATGGATGATGGTGATCCTATGGTTGCTTGATCTTTTGTGATGAATAGTAGCTGTGTTTTCTGTTTCTTATTCGTCTATGGTTATAATGAAGAACAATTAAATCTTTGAAGATCCCATTTTGGTCCTTTGGACTTCTTCCTTATCTTTTTTTCTCTCTGTTTTACTTTATTAAACCCAAAATTAAGTCACAACTTTGAAACAGGAACAATGCCTTCTAACTAAACTTTGGTTTGCTTTCAGGTTTTCCGAGAAGTTTCTGATCGGACAGCAATCATTTTCCCCTCTACTAAATTCGTGAATTCTTAACATTTGTATATGCAGGCTTATGCAAATAATGAAGAGTAATATAGAACTGAAGTCTTTTCACTCATCATCTGCATCTTGTTCCTTTTTTTTCTTATGTTAAGGAAATACTCATTTGCTTAGTCCTTCGGAAAGAACCTGAGTAATAGGCTATAGGTGATACGTATGTTCCATAGGATTCTTCTTGGGAGATTGAAACAAATGTATTCTAAGTTGCTCATAAAACCTAAAGGGGTAGCCTCTTAGCTTTTTTTTTTTTTTTTTGGAAGATCAGTAAAAAATTTATAAATAATCAAAAGTTATGTATAGCTAGAGTTTGCCCAAACGACAATCTCTTTTTCAAACCAAACTCTCAAAACATAAAAGTTTCCATCATCATGTAAACCACCATATCAAACCAAGCCAAATCTACACTACGATGGACGTAACATAAGCCTCTTGCCAATAGCTTCCTTTCTTGGAACACACACATTTATCCCATCAACGAATCCAACCTCATCACTAATCTTTTACATGAGTAACAATACATCACAATTTGACTTTTCACCTTTCAAGTCGGAATCTTTATAGTGGAATCCGAGCCGAACTTCTTTATTAACAAGCAGCATCCGTGAGAGAGGGATCTTGGAATCCCCTTGTAGCTTTAGAACCCTGGTTCCATAATCAAAGTTTGGTGGAGTGTGGGGCTTGCCCTTCATCTTATGGTGATCGTTTTGTAACATAGTAAGGGACCGCCCGTTCTTTACCGGAACCTGGACCTGGAGTCAACACCTACAGACAATTCATTAGAAATAAAAAGAAACACAAACATTTTACCTTTTCTCAGTATTTGAGCTGAGGTGTTCCATAACTTGAAAGATCACTCGTGTAGAGAAACTCCCAACATCCAAGGCTTCATCTTTAAAGGTTCGCAAGTTTCTTTCAGTCCACAGGTTATAAACATTAACAGAAAGGGTAGTGAAGAAGGTATTTATGTCACAGGTTCTGGAGGTAGTTGACTGGTTAAACCACAATAAAATGGATTGAAAATTGGTTAGGTGAGGTAGGTGGATTTGAAAGCGGCTTAGGCTTTTGAACCAAACAATTTTTTAGAAAGGGCATTCAAAGAATAAATGTTCAATAGTCTCCAAGTCCGCAACACACAAGGAACACCGATTAGGGGTATAGAGATAAAGTAGTTTGTCCCTTGTTTGCAATTTATTTAGGAAGGCTAACCATAATATGAAGGAACACCTAGGACTATTCCTTTTATGCCATACAATTTTATACCAAGGAACTGTCTGATGTGGAGGTCTCGAGAAGGTGTATGCAGAAGCATTTGTATATTGCTTTGAAGAGCTATCTAGCCATTCTAAATTATCCTCTCTTGAAGAATCTGGGTAGTATTGTAAAGGTTCAAGGTTATTGATAGTCCCAACTGTTGACTCCTGCCAGCACTATTCATTGTTTATGATTACTTCAGACACTCTTGCATTCATAGGAAGTTTAGACCCATTGATCAACCTAGGAATAGAATGAGCTATTAAGATACCTCTTGGATGCCAAGGATCCTGCCATAAGAAAGTATAATTTTCATTTCCAATTCTAAATCTAAATTGATTCCCAATTTGGTCCCTCATATACAAATTTTCCTTCAACTCCACGAACAACAGTTGTTAAGAGAGGTATTCCAGAAAATTTTCCATTTGAGGATAATAGCGTGAACCCACCTGACCCATAAAGCTTCCTTATTATGAAATATAAATCAAATTCTTTTCCCTAGCAACACATTAGTCCAAGTAGACAAGTGTTTAATACCTAGACCTCGCTCTTTTTTTGATCTACAAATATCATTCCATTTTACGTTAACATGAGCTTTTGTTTCCACCTTTCCTGACCATAAAAAATTCCTAAATTTTGTTTCTATTTCCTTAATAATGGAGGAGGGGAGGATGAAATGGCTAGACCAATAGACCTGAAAAGAGGAAAGGATCGAGATAGCTAATTGCACTCTACCAGCATAAGAAAGAAATTTATGGGTCCATTTGTTGACTTTGGAATCAATTTTTTCTAGCAAGGGTAAACAAGCCCACTTGGATGAATATAGCCGTTACTAGCCGTTACTAACTTGCAATCCAAATCACCTGAAATAATTTCTTAACCAATTCTGTGTTTTATTATTATCAAAACATTAAGGAATTTAATTTGTCAACCACCATTGGTCCAACAGCTAACAGCTAACTAGAAGGAAGAGGGCCAACTCTTTCCCAACTCCACCTCTACACATATTCTAGCTTAAACAATTCGGGACATCTTGGTAGTCTGTGTATCTATTAAGAGGAGGACAGATCACCTGTCCAAGTTACCGTGTCTTACGGTGTCCAAGAGTAAGACGACGTCGCATTTGCCGTAAGAATTCATTGCACGCATGCGTAATTATAGAAGCGTACAGGTGAAGATTAAAAAACTTAGAACGGCGCGCGCCGGTACAGAGCCGTATTATCACATCCACTGCACGCCTGTATATTTAAAACGAGGCTTGTATGTATGTACAGTGGATATCATTCAAACATGTTTGTCGTATTTATGAGAAGTCAAAGCAATGTTGTTGTTGATATTACCAGAGCCGTTTTTAATATATTATTATAATTCTATTAAAAACTTGTACTTATTAATAATATTAATTATTATAATTATAAGGATTATTATAATTATCTTATTAGTATTATTATTATTATTATTTTCTTCTTCTTATTATTATTACTATTTTTATTATAATTTAAATGTTTATTATTATAATATTTTTATAAGGATTACGCATGCTTATCTTA
>JAOSBP010000002.1:24636294-24654550 GCA_027563825.1 Erythroxylum mucronatum | reverse complement strand
CAATGGGATTAAGGGTAAAAGTGGAGCTCCTTGGCAGCGAATGAAATGGACGGATAATGTGGTACAGCTTCTTATAGAAGTGGTTGCTTGCGTTGGTGAGGATGGGTCACTGGAGGGCGTTGAGGGACTTAAGAGAAAGTTGGGAGCTTTGCAGAAGAAAGGCAAATGGAAGACAGTGTCGAAGATTATGATTGCTAAGGGATGTCATGCATCTCCACAGTAGTGTGAGGATAAGTTCAATGATTTAAACAAGAGGTAAAAGAGGTTATCTAAATTTTCCTACAATAATTCCTACAATATGGTACTTTAAAAATTATTTAGCATAAATAATTTTATTATAAAATAAAATATAATTAAAATTAATAAAAGTGTTTTTTATTTTTATACTGCCAAACAGTCTACTGTATGAAGTTCTTTTTAAAAAGTTGTTTTTTTAATTGACAGCCAAACAGTCAACTGGCTTTTAAAAAAAGCTTTTCTCAGAAAAGCTCTACTGACAAAAGCTCTACTGATAAAAGCTCAACCAAACGGGCCCTAAATACTTTTGTTTGTAGTATCTGCCCTTTAGTTATTATAGGTATTTTATCTTATTTACTTTTTTCTCTTTCAATTGCATGTTTGTTTTATTTACTTATTACTTTTTTGTTTTTTTGTGTCTATTTATTTACTTATTTTATATTTATTTTGATTTTAAATTTTATTTTTAATATTTTTTTACTTACAATTATTTTTATGTATTTGTTTATTGTTTTTTCTCTTCAAATTGTTTTTAATTTTCTTTTTCCCTTTTTTGTAAACTGTCAAAAGTAGTTTCTTTAATGGTTAAAAATAAGGCTTAAAACTACAAAACCTCACATCTTAACAAAATTTCTACTGGGACATTGTTATTATTATTATTATTGTTTTATTGCTACTTTTTAGTCAAATGTGATAACAAAGATGTTTTAGAAAATTTTAATTGTGTTTTTTAAATCATAAGATGATTTAAATGCAAGTTTGATAAACTCAAAAACTTTATGTTTAAAAGAAGAAATTATTAGTAATTTTATAACTTCAAAAGAAAAATATGAGCTTTAATTTTATCAAGGTTGCCAATTTAAAATTTTATTTTAAAAAGTACTTTTACCTATATTTTTGATTATATTTATTGATAGGAAATTGAATTATTATAAGCTATAATGGCAAGATCTAACCAGAAAGACTATTTTATTATTTTAAACAAAGAAACAATATGAAGGTTAAAAGATGATTCTGGTTTTTTAATAAGGAAATAAACTAATTGTGCTTTAAGTTAGCATTAAATAATGAGAAAAGTTTATTTAACATAATAATTGACAGCTTATAGTAATTTGGAAAAAAAATGTTTTAGTTCAAATTTATATCTTTCCTAAGTTTGTTATCGGCAACTTTTTGTTACTATGTTTTGAGAAAAACAACGTTAAATGAACACAAGCCCACAACGGCCACTCTCCCACGTTAACCTTCCGTTGCTTTTGACTTATGTAAGCGTGGAGGGAGCAGTTATTCCTGTAACCCAATTGACGATATTACCCTCATCAAACCACCCCGTCTCACACGTCACATCCCTTGCTCGTCAAGGAAAGAGAAAGACCCCTCCTATGTCTCTCTCTATTTAACAGACAGTGAGAGAAAAGAAGAGAGAAAACAGGAGAGCGATGATGGAAAATGAGATTGGGAAGAGCAGCAGTGGAGATGGAGGGAAGGGGAGTGGCGGGAACAGGCGCAAGTTGTGGTTGTTCAAGAAGTCGTGGAGATGGAGATGGAGATGGAGGTTTCTGAGGTCTGCATTTAAGTGGAAGAGGCACACCTTGCAGCTTTCTCTTTTGGATGATTTGCTTTTCAAAGTTGTGTCTGTTTTAGAGGCCGTTGTCTTGGTGGCTACTCTCTCTTTCTTCTTTCTTTGTTGTGGCTGTCACATTTGAGAAACCCCCCTTTCCTTTCTAAGTTGTTTCTCTGTTTTTCCTTCCTACTTTTCAGTCCCTTGTGTGCTTCAACTAAGTGACGGTGATCTGTTAAATGAAGTTTGTTTGAATTTAACTCTACAATGAGAGAGTGAGGAATCCAAGGAGTTGTAGAGAGTGAGGATTCTAAGGAGTTGCTGTAACTTAGTGTTTAATCTTCGTTAAACTGACGCCTTGTCTCATTAACTTCTTTATCTCACACTAATGAGAGATGGTCAACTAGAATGCTACACACTTTTTGAGATTCTTATATTGTACTATTACTTACAGAGCCTGTCGATTCATTTTTATTTTTCTCTATTTTAATCTAAAACCATGGTACATTCAGCTAAACGAGCTTGAAACTTGCAATTCCTGTTACATAAATGTTAATAGAAACCATGAGACATGTCCAAGATACACTTTTTTCAGTGGCACCCCAGCCTGACCAAAATCCATTCCAAGCAATACAACTTCCATGTTCCGAATATGCGCCCACCCAAAAATCAATACTTCAATTAACCATAGCGACGATCGCATAATAATTTTCTTGCATTCCAGTTTCTAATTAACTATATGAAATAAAAAAAAAACTTTGATATTTTACTTAAAAATCAAAAGAAAAACTTAGATATCCTACTTAAAATTCATGACAGAAATATACTAGAACAAAACAAAAGCTTTGCTCAAAGGTTAGCTTAAGGTAGCCTAAAAACATGTAGTCAAATGTGTACCTTGATGTATTGCGGTAAATCTAGAATGAAGATGTAGCCACAACGAAGAACTTGCCAAAAAAATCTAGCTGATAGCTTAGTTCAAAGAGTAAAGGGTCTCCGGGAGCTTGCTTACAATAGAAGATAGACTTTACCGAATAGCGCAAGCATACCAATAAAAGAAATTGAGATAAAAGGGACACATAAGATTTAACGTAAAAAACTTTTAACGAATATGAGAAAAAAATCACGGGTAATAATAGAAAACTTTTCACTATATAAAACAAATATTACAAGAGGAAGATCTCACAATCCACACCAAAAATTATACACAAGGTTATGGAAAAGAGATTTTGGAATATGCAAAACGTTAAACATATGCCTCCTTATATAACTTTAATGGAGGCTATTATGTTCTCTCTTTACCAATATGAGATTTAAATCAACAATCTCCTACTTGGAGATTTGATTGAAAACCAATCAATCTCTATATCATTATTTCTATCTTGTCGTTTCTTTGTTGTCTACGTCTCAACCAAGTCATACAAAGATCTACACCATATGAATTTAGCAGTGTTGATTGGCTTTATTAGTGCATCTGCTAGGTTCTCTTTTGTGTGAATTTTCTGTATGTTCACACTTCCATTTTCCACTACTTCACGAACAAAATGATATTGAACTCCTATGTGTTTAGTTTTGGAATAAAAAGCTGGATTCTTTGCAATATATAAGGCACTTTGACTATTACAATACGAAGGGATTTTCTCCTGTCGGTGCCCAAGTTCCTCCAAAAACCTTTTTATCCAAATTGATTCCTTGCAAGCTTGAGTACCTACCATATACTCAACTTCTGTTGTAGATAATGCTACAACTATCTGTAGTTTAGACAACCAGCTCACAGTTCCTCGTGCAATAGTAAACACATAGCCTGTAGTGGATTTTCTTTTATCAAGATTGCCTGCAAAATCAAAATCAACATATCCTTTGACAATAAATTCATATCCTTCATAACATAGAGCAACATTTGAGACCCCTTTAATATATTTTAAGATCCTTTTTACAACCCATCGGTGTTTTCAACCAGGATTCGTCATGTAACGACTAACCACTTCCACTGCATGTGCAATGTTTGGTCTTATGCAAATCATAGCGAGCATTAAACTTCCCACAGCTGATACAAATGGTACTCGAGACATCTCCTTCCTTTCTGCTTCACTGCTAGGGTTTTTACTTAAGGATAACTTAAAGTTAACAGGAAGCGGGGTAGAAATTGACTTACAATCTTGCATATTGAAGCATCACAAGATTTTCTTCAAGTAATTCTTTTGAGAAAGCCAAATCTTCCTGTTATTTCTGTCTCAGTAAGTTTGCATCCTTAGAATCTTGTTTACTGGTTCTAAATCCTTCATTTCAAACTCCCTAGCTAACTGAGCCTTCAAATCTTGAATACAATCTTTGTTGAGGCTTGTAACCAACATGTCATCAACATACAATAATAATACAAAGAAATCATTATTACCAAACCTCTTGAAATATGCACAAGGGTCTGCACTAAATCTGTTGAATCCACGACTCATTATAAAAGGAATCAAATCTTTTGAACCAACATCTTGACGCCTGTTTTAAACCATACGAAGATTTGTTCAACCTGTAAACCAAGTTCTTTTTCCCTGGTTCTTCAAAACCTTTTAGTTGATGCATGTAAATTTCTTCTTTAAGATCTCTATAAAGAAATGCAGTTTTTACATTTAACTTCTCTAAATGTAGATCAAATGTAGCATACATAGCTAGGATAATCCGAATTGTATTGAGACGAGCTACAGGTGAAAATTTTCAATAAAGTCGATACCTTCTTTCTGAGCATATCCCTTTACCACCAACCTTGCATGACACCGCTCCACCTGATCATCACTGTTACGTTTGATCTTATACACCCATTTATTGCCAAAGGGGTTTCTCCCTTGTGGTAATGGCACAAGCTTCTGTGTTTTATTCTTATGAAGAGCTTCTATTTCTTCCTATATTGATGGCATCACTTCTGCCATCCAAAGTGATGCATCTGAGCTATTTGTTGCTTTTTGGAATGTTGATGGTCGACCATCTTCTATTAAGAGACAATATGCAACATTGCCCTCTATAATATAATCAGACTGCAGGTTCAGATTCTCCTTTTGTTGGTTGATTGTGAAACATCTGTAAATATATATTATTTAATTTATTATTAATTAAATATATTTTATTTAATTAATTTAAATTAATTATTACTAAATTATAAATATCATAATTTAATTTAATTTATAAAATTAATTTAATAATTATTAATAAATATAATTAAATTTAAAAATATTTTTAAAGTATATAAATTTCAAATAAAAGTTGATTTAGTAATTAAAAATATATAAAATAGATATTAGTTTATAAATAATAATGTTTAAATTATTTATTTAAAAACTAAAATTTCTATTAATACTTTATTAATAAATATTATATAAAAGATTAAAATAAATTTAAATAAAATAATTTTTTAAATTTTTATTTAATATATAATTATTATTAGTAATAAAAATATTTTTTTATTTTAAAAATAAAAATTAAAAAATCATAATAAAAGTTTAACTAAATAACTAATTAAAAACCTTTGAAAAAAGAAAGAGGGAGGGAAATTTTTAAATTTTTTCTTGAAGATTTTGCTAATAAGTTTATATATTTTTTAAAATTTCCGGTACCGGCCAATATATAATTGGTATTGAATGAAACAGATTGATACTTACTGATATTTACACCCGGTATATAAAACTTTTATTTCATTCCATTCTCCGACCAGTACAATACGTACCGCCTGGTATAGTATGAAATTCAAAATCATAAACCAACGTAACCATTGTTCAGTGAATATTTTTGATATAGTTGACAATTTCTAAAAAACTGTTAAATCTGTTTAACAATGAGATTTTCAATAATTTTTTTACAATATGTGGGCAGGATAGAACCCATCATTGAGTCAAAATTAACTTACCACAGTAAAAACTTACCACAGTACGGACGAATTTCAAAACCATATAACAATTGTCCAGTGGATGAGGTACTATTTAGTCAAAATTTGCTAATCGTTCAATTGTAATTGCTAATAATTTGGAGATACCAATAATTAAATCTAACAAAAGTCTCCAAAGTCCCAATGAAGTGAAAGTGAAAAACAAAACTTGTGTTTGCTCCATGTTTATGTAAAACCCAAATGTCCTTCCATCTTCTTATCCGATCATCCATTTCCCCTCACAGCTACCGTCACTGTCAGAAGCACCTCGACAGAGCGCAATGCATTCTACTATCTCATCTTCTTCTTTTTACACTCTTTTGGAGCCCAACCACAAACCTCTTCTCGGTCACTTTCTTGCAAGAAAGCCTTCTTGCTCGCCTCTCAAGAAAAGGGCTCCTTTAACAACTAGAGCTCTTCTGTCCACCTCTAAAGAAACTGTCTTGAAGGACTTCCATGAAAGCAGAGCTCTCAAGGTATTTAACAAATTTAGATTTTCATTTTATCTCCCCAGGTAAAAGCTTTTCACTTGTGTAGCTAGTTTGATGTTTTATCACTTCTGATTCTTGGTAAACAAGTCTAACTCAATATTTATGTCAAAGTCCGAGTCTTGCTTCTTATTGCTCAAGAACGTATACGCAGCATTACCTATGTAAAATCCAAATGTGAAAAGAAACACGAGCATAAGCAGAGGATGTAAATTTGTATTTATAGAGCATTTGGAAAACTGGCTGACAAATGCTATCTAAAAATTGCGTCAAAGTGACAGCATGAAAGCAAAAAATTGCAGTAAAATAATGGACTTACCATAGACAAACACAGGAGATGCATGAATTTAAACAATTCTCAAAGTGCTCATGATGTAATCGTTGATATATTTTCAGTTTCGTTGGATTGTCAGCCTACAAGTAACAATTAATAATTCTGTGAGCTTAATTTCTTTCCATCAAAGGAAGACTTTCTACGGGATCCATCTGACCTAATCTTTTATTTTGGGTTATCTCTTAGTGGTATCTTTAATGGATTTCCCCTTGTGTTCGTTGCAGATTATTTCAGGTTTGCAGAATTTCAATAGAGACAGTGTTGCTTCTGTTGTCACTGCTGCAGATAAGGTTAACCTGACATTATCTAATCTTATCGTCTACCTTCGTAGATTATCTTCTCTGTGTTCCATCCGACTTAATATAGACACTATATTAATTTCTTTTTCGGCCTCTAGATACTAGCTATTTCTATCTTAAATGTCCCACTAATAGCACCAAGTTCCTGACAAAGATGATGACTAAGAATCTGTTGCATTTTATGGAATTGAATTGCATTGCATAAAGCTCCATTCTGATAAAAGACCTAGATATGCCTAGGAACTTGCAATTGATTAATATCATTATTCATACCCTAGCTTGAGGTTTTCCTTTACAATCCAGAGTTTGCTACAATACATGTATGGAATGAATGAATTTTAAAGGCTATTGCTTCTGTTAGAACTTGAAGGTTTTTGTTAGTGGAGCTAATAGATATATCAGTACTGCTTTAAAGAGCACTATCACTTACTACATCTTCTGTTCAACACAAGACTTGAGTCAGTCATGTCAATTACAATTTGAAATACTGAAAGAAATGGTTTTTATTAATGAATATGCTGGTTATTTGAAGAAATGCGACAGATTCTGTTGACTCTCTTAAAAGACTTGCCTTTTGTGACCCATGTTGTTTAATGTTAATTCTGGAAATGTACAGGGAGGAGCAACACATGTAGATATAGCTTGTGATCCAGAACTAGTGAAGCTTGCCATTAGCTTAACATCTCTTCCTGTAACTTCTCTCTCTGGAAAAAAATTTAGTCATAGTGTGTTTGTCATCATGGTTTTACTACTGCAAAACTTCTTTTCTATTTTCAGGTATGCGTATCTTCCGTGGATCCGGCAGCATTTCCAGCAGCTGTTGAAGCTGGAGCAATGATGGTCTGATCACAAACTCAGTTCCTACATTTTTATCAGTCAATTTTAGAATCTAACCTCTGACATGGATTCTGTCTGAACGAAATACTATGTTTAGTTGAGGTAGATAATTAGAATGCAAAAGCCTTGACAGGCCTTATGATCTATGCAGGTTGAAATTGGAAACTATGACTCATTTTATGACACTGGAATTGTTTTCTCCATGGAGCAGGTATAAGCAATACAATCAGCTTCCGAACAATTATTTCATGATTTTCAATTGAACCTTATAAATCTTTTGTTAATGCAAATAAATGAGTCCTCGAGTTGAATCTACTTGGTTCATCAATATACCCACCCTCACTTTTATCTTCGCCTTGGTGTGATTCAACACAAATACATGATCATGGGGTCGCTCTGTGATTCACTCTGAAGTGTGGAACACGTGTAGGAGGAAAGTAAAACAGACTTGAATGAAAATTGATTCTGCATTGATCTACATACACATTTGGTAGTTAAGAATTTTTAAAGGCCTTGCTCCATTATTTTGCACAAGACCACTGTCATGAGGACAATTCTTTAACTGTCTCCAGTGGCCTGACCACAGTTGCTAGAACAATCCTGCCTGCTTTTGTCAAGACTGAGGAGTCTATAGTTCATCCCGTTAACAGCGTCTATTGTTTCCTGAAAATGAGTTTACGCAGTGTCTATGGATCTCAACCATTCTTATAAGCTTTTTGTTAATACTCCTTTCTTATATATGAGCATGCCGTTGCAGATAATAAATTTAACAAAGGAGACTAAGAGAATAATTCCCTTTGTGACATTATCAGTTACTGTTCCTCACACGCTAAGTCTTCATGACCAGGTAACAAACAGTAATTCAATGGAAAAATATGAGATAAAGTTTGTAGTTCTTTGTATATTTTACATAAAATATCCCGTGTGTATCAAATAGGTCAAGCTGGCAGAACTGCTGGAGCAAGAAGGCGTTGACATTATACAAACTGAAGGAGGGAAATGCTCTAATCCTTCAAAATCTGGTGTTCTCGGTTTGCTTGAGAAGGTATACAGAAAGAATTTGTGTGCATTCACTAGCTTCAATAACCTTCATGGTTGCGAAGAACCATTGAGGATAGATTGTTCAGACTATATGATTATTTTGAAAATTTTGATGATTCTCTTGTTGCTTGAGTTGATGTTTACCATTTGTTTTTTATAGGCAACGCCAACTTTGGCTGCAGCATATTCTATATCAAGAGCTGTGAAGATTCCGGTTTTGTGCTCATCTGGACTTAGCGCAGTTACAGCACCACTGGCTCTCACAGCAGGCGCTGCTGGTGTGGTATGATAAAAGTTTCTCTGAAGTTCTACAATGTGTTCACGATATTCCCAAAATTAAACACAAATAAGCTCCATATCCATTGAACATTACGCAAATTCTGTTAGTTGAGTGAATTATTAACGTCACATTCACCACAGGGGGTTGGCTCTGCGGTTAACAAGCTTGACAACATAGTGGCAATGATCGCTGAGGTTAGAAGTATTGCAGACTCCATGAACGTTGCAGCCAAGAAACACACTACCTATGACAAAAAGACTTTGAAGTTGTAATCTAATACATTATGTTCATTTAGGACTTTGTATCGGAAGTGGACAATGTAGTAAGTAATGTTCAGCAAGGATGTTTTAGCTTTCTCTTTATTTTCCGCTTGATTCATTCCAGTGGGAAAAGGTTAAAACTAGCAAATAGTTATTTTATCTAGTGTATGAGTAATAAGTAACTAATAGGAAGCCATATTCATCTTTGCTAAAAAAGAACTTCAAAGAAATATGGATAGCTTCACCATTGCATTAGAAACCTTGAAACAAGTGTCCTTTTTCCACCACTTTTACGGACTGGTGATGGCAAACTATTCAAAGCTGCATTTGGTGCTTTGGTTTACTACATCTAGTGTGAAAGTAATCATTGTTTGTTGGCTCGTGCTATAGATGTTGAAACTTGCCTTCACAATCTGACAATGCATGTCAGAACAAAAGCAATTGCGTGCAGCTTTCAGCCCCTGCAATCTGCTCTTTTTTGTAATAGATGATGTTTGTATTGATTCAATCCACTGAAGCTCATCTACTTATTGTGTTAACTCTTAGCCATAGATTCTCCTTTTGTAATTAGTCTTTACAATTTGTACTTTGTATCTTGGTTGGATCGGTCGTGCTAGGCTCAAACTCAAACTTAGAACGGTATATGGGCCGATCGGCCTGTTCTTCGACGTTGACCTAATTCCACAGGTATTTACTATATAAACTCATTATCGCATCATGAAAAAGGTACGACTTTAGAACCCTAGTATTCTTTATTCATAGCCACCAAAATCCTCACAAAAAACTAACTTGGGCGTCGGAAGGTTCTGTCTGATTTTGATGGGGTTGAACGCTGTTGCTTGGATCCATGAGATTGGTTGACTTTGGCTGAGAGATACCTGCAAAAGAATAAAGGCACACCGGGGGTTAACTTCCGGTAGGCCCTTTCGGCGCCCAAGTTAGTCTTTTGTGAGGGTTTTGGTGGCTATGAATAAAGAATACTAGGATTCTAAAGTCGTACCTTTTTCATGATGAGGTAATGAGTTTATATAGTAAATACCTGTAGGAATTAGGTCAACGTCGAGGCATATGGGCCGATCGACCCATGTGCCGTTCTGAGTTTGAGCTTGGGCCTAGCACGATCGACCCAACCATATCTTAATACCTTTTAATGAATTTTCTAAACTTTCAAAAAGAAACAATGAAATTTAAGCCAAAATTTAAATTTATCTTTAATTTTTTGTGAGAGCACGTATCATTAAAACAATTATATTAGAAGAATAGGTTTTAGAATTTTCTCTGTATTGATTATACAGACTGATAGATACAAGAATATACATAATTACACATGAATAATTTGGAAACAATCAAACAACAAATACGCAACTAGATGATTACAATCCATGTCAAGTTCTTTAGAATTATGTCATAATACCAATTTTCTAACACTCTGAGAACTACTTTTGTGAGGACATCAACTTCTTATAAACTAGTCGACATATAAGATAAATAAATCTTCCGTTTCTGAATCTTAGTCTTAATAAAATCTATATCAATCCAAACGCATTCATTCTTAGTCTTAATAAAATCTATATCAATCCAAACGCATTCATTTGATCATATTGAATATGATTGTGAACTATTGTAATAGTTGATTTACTATACAATTTCATTCGACTTGTTTACATATTCCTAAGCAATTGCCTTATATTCTGCTTCTGCATTACTTATAGCCGCAAGAGTTTGTTTCTATTGCATGTATCAACTTAAAGTTTCATACAATATAATTTAATGGACTTAGCGTCTTCACTGAACCATCCCAATCAACATATGCAAACCTTCAATCTCTTAATTATCATTCTACCAAAAGATAATGCATTTAGTTGGAGTTCCTTTAAGATATCTAAGTATCTAATCACTTATTGTCTTTTTATGAGAGCATGTAGGAACTAACTATATTTACACTATAAGCAATGTCATGTCTAGTAAGTGATAAATAGACTAGCTTCCCAACTAGACATTTATAATTTTCTTTATTTTTTGGAATATCATCTGTAGATATATTGTTGTAAAACTTGGGTTAATCTTTACCAATAATAACAAATTTACCTTAAGTACTATTGCCGTGGTGAATAGAGTGTGAAAAATTGTACTGAAAAATAACACCGGATAAATTTTCAAGAAAGACTGGAGGGGTTACAAACGGTCCCACTTTAAAATCAATTTCCTAGATAGAATTTTCCTAGACATGTAATTTAATAGCACAATAATTGACTACAACTATACCCGACAGTAGCTATTAAATAGACAAATAAAGAACACCAAAATTTAACTAAGTTCAACCAATTATACCTACTTTCTCGGACACTACTAAATTGATATTTCATTATTTTCAGAAAATAATATAAGTGAAATACTACAAAAGGAGAGAAGAAATCTTTGCTTAAGGAAATATAGGCAATTTTTAGGATGTTTAAGATATGTGAAGGAGTCTTCTTTTTTTTTTTTTTTTTATAACTTAGGAAGACTCCTCCTTCTTTATATTTCTTCAATATAGGAATATGTCATAATGTTAACAATTCTCCACCTTGACATATTTTGTTTTTTCAAATCTCTCACAAAACTAAATTTTAGTAGTCTATTCTTTACAGCGCCCATCTTCAATTTTTAACAATATTGATCAAGTTCAAACAATGTTGGAACTTGACCGCAGTCACCACCTTTATTAACATATCAATAGGATTCTCAGTGATCTTAATCTTTTGGATTGCTACTCAACCTTCTTCTAAAACTTCTTGTACAAAGTGATAACGAACATCGATATGCTTCGTTCTTACATGGTAAATCTGGTTCTTTGCTAAAAAGATTACACTCTGACTATCACAATGCACTTTGATGTGCTTCTATTGAACTCTTAACTCACCAAGCAATTCTTGAAGCCAAATTGCCCCCTTCACAGCCTCTGTCACTGCCATATACTCTGCCTTCGTAGTCGACAAGAGACTGTTGACTATGAAGTAGACCTCCAACTGACTGGTTCCTTTGCAAGAGTAAACACATAGCTAGTAGTTGATCGACGTTTATCTAAGTCACCGACATAGTCAGAATCATAATATCTAACTACACATTGACCGTCTTGCTTATCCCGCTAAAATACCAAACCAACATCTACAGTGTACAGAATGTATTGTAGAATCCATTTCACGGCTTGCCAATGTTCCTTTCCAAGATCATACATATACTTACTCATAACCCCAACTGCCTGTGAAATGTCGGGCCTTGTATACACTATAACATACATCAAACTACCAACCGCATTTGCATACGGTACTTTAATCATGTACTCTCGTTCTGCATCTTTCTTTGGACATAAGGATGTACTGAGCTTTATATGAGAAGCGAGCGAAGTACTAATAAGTTTTGACTTTTCATTCATGCCAAAACGTTACAGTACCTTTTTCAAATATTGCTTTTGAGTCAAACACACTCTCCCCAACTTTTTGTCTCTACTTATCTCCATGCCGAGAATTTTCTTAACTTCACCCAGATCCTTCATTTCAAACTCCTGATTCAACTGAATCTTCAATCTCTCAATTTCTCTTTGATTCTTTGAAACTATCAGCATATTATCAACGTATAGGAGAAGATAGATGTAGGATCCATCTTGTAGCTTGCGAAAATACACAAAGTGATCGTATTTGTTTCTTGTGTAGTTTTTTCCCATCATAAACTTGTCAAATCGCTTGTATCACTACCTCTAAGATTGCTTCAATCTGTACAACGATTTTTCAATGTGGTAACTTAAAAACCTTCAGGCTGAGTCATATAGATTTCCTCCTCTAAGTCTCCATATAAAAACACAGTTTTTACATCCAATTGAACTAGTTCCATATCAAACTATGCTACCGAAGCCAACTAAATTCTAACGGAGGAATGTTTTACAACTGGAGAGAAAATTTCATTATAATCAATTCCCTCCGTCTGAGCATAGCCTTTGGCCACTAGCTTTGCTTCGTAGCGAACATTATCGTTATCAAGAAATCCATCTTTCTGTGCATATACCCATTTGCATCCAATTGCTTTCTTTCCCTTTGGGAGACTAGCTAGCTTCCACATTTGATTCTTATGAAGGGAATGTATTTCTTCATTCATGGCTATCCTCCACTTATCTTCTTCTGAACTTCGGACTGCTTACTTATAAGTGATAGGAATGTCATCAATTTCAATTGGAGATGCATAAGCCACCATATTAACATAACGAGCAAGTACTTGAATGTTCCTTTTTGGGTTTCTCAATGCAATTGGTAATTGTTGCTGTCGAGGTTCTTGGGTCAGAACCTCTTCTTTATCTGGCTCCTCTTATATCATCAAAGTTTCTAAATCTGCTTCATAATTTGCTAGGGTAATAATTTTTCCTTCAAACTCCACCTGTTTTGGAGAACCATCTGTCTGCTTAATATTTTCAGTTGTCACCTTTCTTAACATGGTAGATTTGTCAAAGGTAACATCCCTACTGAAAATTATTTTCTTTGACTCTAGGCACCAAAGACGATATCCTTTCACACTAGAGGTAATCCCTATGAAAATTGCTTTCTTTGCACATGGATCCAACTTTGACTCCTTAACATGATAGTATGCAGTAGAACCAAATACATATAAGGAATCATAATCTATAGCAGGTTTTTCAAACCATTTTTCCAAAGGTGTTTTACCACCAATAGTAGTTGATGGAAGGTGATTGATGAGATGGCAAGCATATGTAATAGCCTCAACCCACAATTCTCTACCCAACCCAATATTAGACAGCATACACTAAACTTTCTCCAGCAATGTCCCGTTCATACGTTCTATCACTCTATTTTATTGTGGTGCATCCCTGACTGTGAAGTGTCTGGCAATACCTTCATCTTCGCAGACTTTTAAAAAATGGATCACTCCTATACTCCCCACTATTATCCGTACGGAGACGCTTAATCCTTCTTCCTGTTTGAGTTTTCACCATTTTCTTCCATTTGAGGAAAACTCCCAGCACTTCATCCTTAGTCTTATAGTATACACCCATACTCTTCGGGAAAAATCATTAACAAAGGTCACATAATAGTGTTTTCCTCCCAAAGAAGTTGTTTTGGAAGGTCCCCCACATATCAAAGTGAACATAATCCAAAATACCCTTCGTATCATAAATTGCAATGTTGAATTTCACTTTTGTCTACTTCCCTTTGACACAATGTTCACAAAAGTCTAATTTGCAGGCTCGAACTCCTTTCAACAATTCTTGATTTACTAATATCTTCAAGGATTTTTCACCTACATGTCCCAAGCACATATGCCACAACCTAGCTGCTTCTAGCTCTTAATCATCATTAGAAGCTACTGTTGTTGTTCCAATAACTACATTACCTTGGTAATAATACAAGTTCTTGTTTCTTCGAATTCCTTTCATTATCACAAGTGCACTAGAGATGACTTTCATTACTCCATTTGCTACATTTATAGTCTATCCCTTTGATTATAAGACTCCCAAAGAAATCAAATTCTTCGTCAAACTTGGCACGTATTTGACATCTGTCAGAGTCCTGATTGTTCCATCGTGATTCTTTAAGCAAATTGAACCAATCCTATTTGTGGTGCAAGGTTTGTCATTTGTTGTGTAGACAACTCCACCTTCTAGCTCTCTAAAATCAGAGAACTAATCTCGATTGGGACACATGTGATGACTATAACCTGAATTAAGCAACCATGGACTATAAGGGCTTATTGAGGATGTAACAACCAATGAAAGATTCGAGTTAGTATCTTCACACTCAGTAATATTCGAATTTGCAACAACCTTTCCTTTATCAGGTTTGTTTTTATTCTTCAGCTTTGGATAATCCTTTTTACAATGCCTTTTTTCCTGACAAAATGCACATTTATCTTTGCTCAATTTGAGCCTCGACTTCGATCTCTCTTTCTTTCCTTTAATTTGGCTCAATGAACGGCCTTTGACTACCAAAGCTTCTGTTGTTCCACTTGTACATTCTTTCTTTGTCTTCCTTCTTAATTCATGACTGTACAAAGCAATTGTAACTTTACTAAGAGACATATCAAGCATTCCATAAAGTAGAGTAGTTTCAAGAAACTCAAACTCCTCGGGAAAGGATCCCAACTACATCAAATCCAGATCTTCAACTTCAATTGTCACATCCAAATTCATTAAATCAGTAACTAACTGATTAAAACTGGTGATGTGATCATTTATAGTGGTACCCAAAATATAAGAGAAACGAAACAGTCTCTTCTTCATTTGGAACTTATTCTAACTGCTTTTCTTTAGAAATTTCTCTTCCAACGCATTCCACAATTTAGATATAGAAGTTTCTTTCGAGAAAGCATACTTTTGCTCTCTGGAAAGACCCGATCGAATTGTACCACATGCCAAACGCTTTATGGTCTTCCAATCTTTCTCCTCAACATCATCTGGTTTCTTTTCTTCAATAGCAATGTTAAGACCTTGCTGAAAAAGAGTTTCTTGAACCTCATTTTGCCACATGCTGAAATGATCCGTACCATAAAAAATTTCTACTGCAAATCTTGCATTTGTCACAGCAATCCTTGCTAAAATAAACGAGGTAGAAGCTGTTGACGTGGTTGGTGCAGTTGTATCTTTGATTTCTATCATCTCTGCTACAATTTCTATTCAATAGCTATCAATGCGGAATGTCAATAGCTTAAGGAAAAATCTTTTCTGATGTGGAAGATCAGACTATGCTGCAGCTATAGAGCATACTAAGAAAAAAACTTTGGCTTTGATACCGATTATTGTGAAAGTCGAGTTAATCTCCACTAATAATAACAAATTCACCTTAAGCACTATTGCCTAGGTGAATAAAGTGTGAACGATTGTACTGAAAAATCACACCAGGTAAATTCCTACAAAAAACTGAAGGAGTCACAAATGGTCCCACTTAAAGGCCAATCTCCTAGACAATTTTCCTAGACATGTAATTTAATAGCACAATAATTCACTACAACTATACCCGACAATAGCTATTAAATAGACAAATAAAGAACACCAGAATTTAACGAAATTTAGTCAATTATGCCTACTTTCTTGGGCATTACTAAATTGATATTTCACTATTTTCAAGAAATACTACAAAAGGAGAGAAGAAATCTTTGCCTTAAGGAAAGATAGGCAATTTTTTGGATATCTAAGATAGGTGAAGGAATCTTCTTTTTATAACTTAAGGAAGACTCCTCCATTTTTATGTTTCTTCAATATGGGAATATGCCATAATGTTAACGTATAACATAGTTTCAGATTCTTTCTAATGGTGTGCTAGTAGGTCGAAAACCAAAATTTCCAGTTCCCCTCAATAGTTATAAGGTATATTTCTTTTGATAAAATAAATGTCGCTTTTACTTCTAGAAATTTCCATCCTAGGGAAATATTGGAGCTTCCTAAGATCTTTAACTTTATTATGATTGAAGTAGCCTTTTTAGGTTTTCAATTTCATAATTATCATCTCTTGTGATAACCATGTAAACAATGCATATAATCATAATTGACCTCTTTTTACCTTCAGATTATATGGAGAACGCGATATGATATACTTATCCTTAGTTGTAGCCAACTTGTTTCATAGCTAAGTTAAATTGAGTAAACTAAACCTCAGGAGACTACTTTAGACCTTATAGGGACTTCTGGAGTTTACACACATATCTTGCTTTCTTACTTACTTTAAATCTAGGAGGTAATTCATGTAGACTTATTCTTCTAAATTCTTATTAGAAAAAGCATTCAATATGTCCATTTGGTGTAATTCTTAATCTATGTTAATTATTAAGGATAATAAAACCCATTTTGAGTTTAATGTTTGTGAATGGTGTAAAGGTTTCTTCATTGTCAAGGCCATAGGTTTGTTTATAATCTTAAGCAACTAACCTTGTCTTGTAACTTTTTGTTTTACCTTCTAAACAAACCTTGATAGTGAATATCTATTTGCAGTTCACTAGTTTCTTTCCTTTAGGCATATTAACAATTACTCAAGTGTTATTGTTATATGGAACGTTCTTTTCTTTTATTATTGCTTCGTTCCATTTTTGATCTTCCCCCGTGTCATGAATGTTAATGGGAATTTTAATGCCATCAAGTTTAGATACAAAGGCCCTATCGGTGTCAAATAAGTGATGGTATGACAAATGATTTGAAATCAGGTGTTTGAGTACACAATCTTACCTCCTTTTCTAATAGTAATAGGGACATCCTGGTCATTGATTATAATAGTACCTTTATGTGGATTGGGTACTAAAGAATCCTCCTTGAGTTATGATGTTTGGCTTTACTGAACAACTTATGGTCTTTAAGATTAAATTAATAATTCGCCCTGTTGCTTTTATGGTTCTCACCTTTGGCTTAGGTCACCTAGAGATAATGGTTATGATGATAGATTTGGTAAGGAAATAGGAGGAGAAATGGAAGGATCCCATTGGTTTCCTTAATTTCTCCTCCTAACAAGAATTATAAGAATAAATAGATTAATCTTCTAGAAAGGTGAAAATGGAGAACACAATTTTTTTTCTTGAGTTGGAGAGAAACCTAGGAAGATACATTTAATGGATTTAGGATCTAGTTTCCTAATTGATTGGTGTTATGAACAAAGATGAAGCACCTAAAAATGGTTGCTTCTAGTTACTTAAGAAGTCGGATGTGAGGAAATCAATTTTGAAGATAACTAATAAGGGGTTGGAAATTTAAAGGATTTTTTTTATAGAAGTTGGTTTACTAGGTGGAAGCAATTAACATACCTGTACCCCAGTATCAGTTAGGAATATGGTTTGTAAACATAAGATATTAAGTAACTTCTAAAATATGACACTTTTCCTTTTTACTTTATTTTTTCGAGGGTATAATTACATGAGCTCTAATGGAAGATCCCATTTTTTATAAGGAAATTTCCTATAATCCCTAAAAAAATATCCTTCCCCCTTATCAGTATGAATTATATAAATACTAGAGTGAGAGAAATTCTTTCATCGTTTAGAGAA
>JAOSBP010000002.1:24618080-24630578 GCA_027563825.1 Erythroxylum mucronatum | reverse complement strand
CAAATTGCATAAAACATAAGCTCACCGCAAGGGACTAATTTAAGCACAAAATCATGAATTAAGAGTCAAAAAGTACAATAAAAGCTATGAAAGTGTAGCCAATTTATATGATAAACTTGGGCTCAATCAATTTTCATTTTTATATATTTATAAAATTAGAATAGTTGTTGAGATTGGATTTATGAATGTTGAGGATTGTGTAAACCCACCTTCAGGTTATTTTTACCTTTGATTCAATAAAAATCTGACTGTTAATGTAAATTGGTTTCATTGTGATTGATTTCTACATTTTTATAAATTGATAATAGACTGAGAGGGTGAATCGATGTAAAATAATTAAATTGGGCTAACGAGAGTTGGGTAATTTAATAAGAACGAGAAATCAATCAAATTGGTAATTGTGTGATGACAGATCTCACATAGGTTCTAGTAGTCTAGTGGAAAACTTCAAATCTAAATAGGGTTTAGATAAATTATGAATTGAGAAATTGCAATTTTCCATAATTTGATTAGGGTTTATAATTTAGGGCTTTTTGTTATAACTCGAGAGAGAGAAACTAACCTTAGGATAGTCTAGGACCAATAATTCGACATTTCATAATTAATTAGGTTAGTGTTGAAGATAGGTAAAAATTTCCCCTTTCTCTCAATTGGTAGCTCCTTAGGTTGGTTTTTGGTGTGTGCATTGCAATTTGCTAATTTATTAAAATTTCATGATTTATCTTAAGTTGAATTGGTTAATTTAATTAATTGATTGAATTGTGTTATTGTTCTAGCTTTGTCATAGTTGAATTTCTGCAATTTGTTTTAGCCTTAAAGTTTAGGATTAGATTAACCCTCCTTATGGGATCGACATCTTAGATACTGCACGAATGACCCGTACGCTTGTGGAATATCAAGGTTAAAATATTAAAAGTACACGTATCAAAAAACTGCGATCAAAGAGCTTTCAACTCCTCCTTGATCTTATTGATTTTCCGCTCGCATACAAAATCTGATGACCCTTAACATCTTGGTTGGTACCCATAGAGATAGTCAAAGCCTTATATGAGTAAAAATATTATTAAACCTGAATGGATTCCTAATTCTTTGAGAATCTAGCAAACTTTAAATTACAATTAGGGTGTGATTAGAAACCATAAAATTATGGAAAAAGACTACAGTTTTTAGGAAATATAGGGAACCAAAGTTCATTCCCTAAAGAACTATCAAGCTTCATTCTTAAAGACCACATGCCTTTTTGTTTATTACAACAATTATAAAAAGATCCCTCCTTCTTAATATCAATCACCTAAATTGAGCTGGATTATTCTTTAAAGTGATATGAATGATTTCTTAAGCAAAAGTCACCCTCAGCTTTGTTAGGATATAACATGTTAATAAACTCACTAAGTATAATATATAGCATGATCATCAAAGCTCCTAATTCCTTTAGTTTTTTCCCGTAAACTAATTCTTTGGAAATAATGATTATAAGTTATATGTGCTTAATTGATTGTACATTTATTCCATAAAACTTAGTGATTAATACTATGAAATGCTTAAGAAACTCATTTTGGTTCATATGTGATTTTAGGTACAATTTGAAAGTTCAAGAGCTAAAATAAGTTAAAAGAAAATTCTTTAAGCCATCATCTTGATGTTCAAACTCATTTGTCTTTATGGAATAAGAGGGAGATGGATTAGGATGAGGATTAGACAAGAAATTGCAAGAAATGAAGCATTCATCATGTAGTGCAAGATGTATGACCCTACATACACTTGCACGGTCACGCTCAATTTCGAAATCTCGTGCTCCCAAACCATGCATCTTCCTAGAACCTTAGTTTTCATAAAAATTAATATTTTGAGTAGCTAAAGAGTCATGAATCATTTTTGGATAAAGAGGAGGGGCAGAACTCTTGATTCTTTAGGATCTATGGAGCTAATCTTCCTTCTTTCGGTTCAGAGCCGAAGAACACATTTGGGCATATCTTTATTGTGTATTGATGTTCTTTCTCTTTTTAGGGATTGATTATGTTATCCTTTGTTTGTTGATTTGGGTATTCATGGATGGATAATTATTATTCTTGTTCTTGTTTAATTGTTTATATATGAACCCAATGCTAGAATACGAAATATAATATATAATAGTTGTGTTTGAGACTTATTTGTGACAAATAATGGTGTTAAATTATTAGGATAACGTAACATAGGTTAAATGACCTGAGCTTGTATGGTTGTTTCCTAGATTAATCTATTTTCCTAGTTCTTAATTTGGTTGTCCTATTGAATCTAAAGAACTTGTTCTAGGTTGTTCGATAGTTAGGTTTAGTTAAAGAGCTTGTTTTAATTAAACATGACCTAAGGGAAACTGGAGTTAACAGAGCTTGTTGCTAACCTACAATTAATAGTTTCTAAGAGAGGTGTGAGAGCAACAACAGAATGAAGTATGTTTATTTGTGTGTAAGTAGAGATTGTACCAAGAACCATATTCCAAACTCATTCATCAATTTTCACATTTTGATGCTTTTTAATTTGATTTATTTGCCTGAGTTCTATTTTATTTTATTATTTGCATCCAACTATACCCCCCCCAATCCTAAACATGGATTTCTTTCATTGCAAAAGTTACATGAACACTCCTTGTGGATACGATCCCTACTCACCGCTTCTATAAATCTTAGTATACAGAGTTAGGTTTATTTTCTGGTGCATTCTACACGCATCAAGAATTTTTGTACCATTGATGAGGAATGCGGTGCTTTAGCTTTTTTTAAATTTCAATTGGTGGTTTTTATATATATTTGTTTATGATATTTTAGTTATTTTTAATCTTTATACATTTGTTAGTTTTGGTGTATGGTAGTAACAAGATCTCTGTATTGAGAACTTCTACAATTTGATCAGGAGATCGAAAGGACACTCCGAAGGTTACGTAGTGAAACCATAATAACTTCAAGAATATAGCAAGGAATTTAATTTGAGGAAGCCGCCATGACCAATCCAAGAACTTTAAGAGAGTTGGTTTCTCCATATTTGACTTAAAGGCCTTTATGCAACACTTTTTTAAATTTTGTTGAAAATGCTACTTTTGAGCTTAAATTTGGCCTAATCCATCTTTTACCCAACTTTCATGGTTTTGTAGGTGAGGACATTCATAAGCATCTCAAGGAGCTCGATGTAGTATATCTTAGTATGAAACCTCTATGGGTGACAGATGAGCAGATTATGTTAAGGGCCTTCCCATTCTCATTGAAGGATGCAACAAAAGATTGACCTTTTGATATACCCATTGAAAGCATTAGCACATGGATCAAAATAAAGAGGTTGTTTTTATAAAAATACTTTCCAGCTTCAAAGACAGCTACATAAGAAAGGAAGTATGTGGCATAAAGTAACACAACATAGAGTCCCTTTACAAGTATTAGGAACGATTCAAGAAGTTGTGTGCCAGTTGTCCTCACCATAACATTTTAGAACAACTCCTTATCCAATATTTCTATAAGGGACTGTTATTTATGGAAAGGAGTTTGGTCGATGTAGCAAGTGGTGATAAGACTCCTATAACGGCTAGGATTCTAATTGAGCGTATGGATACAAACACTCAACAATTTGGCACTCGTAACGATGTTTATTGTATAAACGAGGTAAGTATTTCATCCATTAAACATCATTTGGATGAGCTAACATTTTTTGTTAAAAAAATTACAGTCAGACAGGCACAGGTGAAGGCATGCAGAATGTGTGCAAATACAAGTCATCCGACTGATGGGTGCCCAACATTACAATAGGGAAGCGTGGAATACGTTAATATTAAGAGAGGGAATTTTCCTAACCAGTAGTCCCAAACGTATAACTTAAGTTGGAGAGACCATCCTAACTTGAGTTATGGGTGAAATAAGAATCAGAACTACTTCCTGAATAGGCCGCAAGCAACATAACCATTCTAATCAAGGACACAAGCCTCCTCTACCTCTTGTACGTCATTGGAAGATATAGTTAATTCTCTTGCAACTAATACTTTATAATTCCAATAGGATGTGCAGGAGTTTCAACAGGAGACTAGATCTAACTTTCAGGAGACGAGGTCTAGCATTCAAAACCAAGAAAACTAAATAAGTCAGATGCCAGTGGCTATCAAGCGTTTTGAAGACCAAAAAGGAGGAAAGCTGCCATTACAACCTAAGATAAATGTGAAGAATGTTAGTGCAATCACATTGAGGAGTGGTAGGAAGCTTGATGATCTAAAAGGGATCACACAAAGGATGGCTAGTGAAGAAGAACTCGAGATGGAGCTTAAAGAAGAAAGGGATATGTCTTCTAGCTCAAAGGTAAATGCTAAATTCTCAATTGTTGTAAAAACTAACCCTCTACCTTCCCTAGTAGGTTAATAAAATGAAATAAGGAGGATAAGGATAAGGAGATATTTCGTAAGGTTGAGGTGAATATCCCACTATTCGATGTGATCAAGAAGTGCTGATGTATGTGAAATTCCTCAAGGAATTGGTACGAACAAATGGAAGCTAAGAGGTAATGAAATGATTAGGATGAGTGAAACTATTTTGGCAGTATTTAAAAAGAAAATACCTCCTAAGTGTAAGGACCCATACATGTTTACTATTCCTCACAAAATTGGCAACATTAAGATTAAACAAGTCGTGTTAGATTTAGGAGCATTGATTAATATTATGCCTTGTTCCATATATGCTTCTTTAAATTTGGGGTCATTAAAATAAATTAGTGTTACCATACAATTGGTTGATCGTACTAATGCTTACCCAGATGGGGTGATTAAGGATGTGCTTGTGCAAGTAAATAAACTAATATTTCCTACAGATTTTTATGTGATTGACATGAATGATGAAACTTCTTATAACCTAATACCTATATTACTAAGGAGATCATTTCTTAACACAACCCAAACTAAGATAGATGTTTGTAAGGGTACCCTTACGATGAAATTTGATAAGGAAGTTACTCATTTCAACCTTTTTTATGTTAATAAGCACTCCTATAATGACCATTATGTTTTTTCAATATAGGAAGATTGTAAGCAAAAGCATACAAATAAATAAAAATAGTTTCGACAAAAGAGAAGAATAAAGCTTTTAATGTCTCATTGAAAAGCTTAATCATTGGTTCAAAAGTGTCTCTTTATTATGCTAAATATCAATTGTTTATGCATAAATGTCATCTTTATTGGGTTAATCCTTTTGTGATTACTAATTTCTTTGCCTATGGTGATTGGTGCAGTAGGGATTCAAAGTTTAAAAACAGGGAAGACATTGCATATAAGTGGTCATCGACTCAAGCTTTATCCTAAAGAAGGTCAAGTGGAAAATGCCAAAGTTATGATCCCTGGAGATCAAAATTTTGTAACTTGATGAGGGCAACATGGAGTCGAGCCAACAATATGAAACAAAGCATTATTTGGGAGGCAACCCATGGGAAGTTTATCCATTTTTATTTACATTCTCGTATTTGTTGTTTATGTTAAATACTTCATTTCTTATTTTTGATGTTACTTTGTGGACAATGTAAGTTTTAAATATGGGGGTGGGGATCTTAGTTTTAATGCATGTTTTTAAGCTTGTTTGTTGCTTATGTGTGTTTCTTAGGTATTTTTTAAAAAAAAACAAACAAACATCTTCTCTTTTTCTATTGCTTTTAAGATTATATAGTTATAATTAGAGAGTGAATTGAGTAGAAAAATTCATGGTAACTTAAGCATATACTTTTACTCTTGTGATTAGTCAATATACATTATCTTTAAAAGAGTAGTGACTAGTAGTAGACACAAGCCAGTGAGATTTTGAGCCTTTATAAAATGACACATCCATAAGTCTCATTGTATTTTATTTATGTGTGACATTCATGACATATACATCCTAACTTTGCTTTGAATTTCTATTCAGGACCACATTTTTATCGCTTGTATTAACATGAAAATGATATAGGCACTCTTTGTTTTATGAGCTACGTAGCCAAATAGCCTACTTATTGATATGATTTTTCCTTTTGTGAAGTCCCCTTAAACTTTACTTGCCTTTTCTTTTTGTGCTAATCACATTACATGCCTTAAACCTAACCAAATGTCCCACCTAAGCCTTAAATATAGTGGAGCATTTTTTGATTATTGATGATTATGGATGCACAAGAGTATAAGTATGAGGATGTGTATACATGTAGGTTGATTATAATTATCGAAATCTCATTTTAAGCCTTGTCAATGAATTCCAATGTTAATGTAGCTTCTTTCAATTTTTGTTGAAAAGAAAAAAAAACAAAAAAGAATATAAAAGGAAGAAAAGAAAAAAGAAAAAAGAAAAGAAAAAAGTATTTAAATAAAAGTATCAAAGAGGAAATGCAATTGTCTTGAAAAGTTACTCATGATTAGTTTCTCCTCCTAAGGTTGTATGGAATGGCTGATTTGAGTATTTGCATATGAGGTAAATGTTGTTTTGAAGGATCACCACTCATAGGTATTATGTATTGTTTACCATCAATTGTATGAGTGATTCCTTCTAATTCCTTACGCTTTATGAGGTTTTTAGTGTGAGAGCTTGAATATGAGATGTGAAACATAGTTTTCGCATTCATCATAGCTGATGGTACCTAGTTTTGAATGAATGTTAGTTTTTGTGCTTGATGCTACATTAAATTACTTTCTTCATTAGCTTTGATGGCTTTTGCGCTACATTATCCAAATACCTCTCACCGTAACCGTTGCCCACATTAAAGCCTTAGAAAAGTCCTTTGATTCATGATTATGCATGTGAATCCTAATGGTGGAGATATGAAATGATATGCAAAGTCATGGAATGTCATGATCATGAATGGTAGTTGAGTGTACCTATGGATCAATGCTATTTACACACATTTTGCCCAAATCTACCACTAGATTGCTCAATTTTTGAAGAGAATGATTGTTGATTGGTCATGATTAGAGGCAATGAATGTTGAGTTCTTGCTATGGTTTTAAAAGTTATTTCTTTTTTTCTTATGACTATCCATTCTTGAGAAAAATGGAAAATGAGTAAGTGTTTTAGGTTGTAACTTTATTTTGTTGTTTAACCCGTGGATGGTCAAAAGCTAAGTGTGGAGAAACTTGATATGTGCTTAATTGATTGTAAATTTATTCCATAACATTTAGTGATTAATACTATGAAATGCTTAAGAAACTCATTTTGGTTCATATGTGGTTTTAGGTACAATTTGGAAGTTCAAGAGCTAGAGTGAGTTAAAAGCACATTCTTTGAGTCATTCTCTTGATGTTCAAACTCATTGGTCTTTGTGGAACAAGAAGGAGATGGATTAAGGTGAGAATTGCACAAGAAATTGGAAAAAATGAAGCATTCACTATGTTGTATAAGATGCACAGTCGTGTATACACTTGCACGGCCGTGCAGCTAACCGTGCATCTTCCCAAAACCATATTTTTTCCATATAAATTGACATTTTGAGTGGCTAAAGAGGCATGAATCATTTTTGGAAAAAGAGGAGGGTAGAACTTTTGATTCTTTGGGATCTATGAAGGACTAATCTTCCTTCTTCCGATTCGGAGGTGAAATCGAAGTCGAAGAACACATTTGGGCGTATCTTTATTATGTATTGTTATTCTTTCTCTCTCTTAGGATTATTTATGTTATCTTTAGCTTATTGATATGGGTATTCATGTATGGATAATTAATACTCATTCTCGTTTAATTGTTTATGTATGAACCTAATGCCAAAATATGAAATATAATATGCAATAGTTGTGTTTTAGATTCATTTGTGGCAACTAATGGTGTTGAATGATTAGACATAACATAACATAGGTTAAATAACTTGAGTTGTAGTGGTTGTTGCCTAGATTAATCCATTATCCTAGTTCTTAATGCGACTATCCTATTAAATCTATAGAGCTTGTTCTAGGTTGTTCAATAGCTAGGTTTAGTTAAAGAGTTTGTTTTAATTAAACACGAATTAAGGGAAAACCATGGTTAACATAGCTTATTGTTAACCTACAATTAATAGTTTTTAAAAGAGGTATGAGAAAAAAAGAAATTAAAGTATGTTTATTTGTGTGTAGGCTTAGATTGAACTTATAACCAGATTCCAAACTCATTCATCAATTTTCACATTTTGATGCTTTTTAGTTTAATAGTTTAATTTTACTTTATTTTGTTATTTGCATCTAACCAAACACCCCTCATATCCTAAACACTAATTTCTTTCATTACAAAAGCTACAAAAACACTCCCTATGGATACGATCCCTATTCACTGCAGTTATAAATGTTAGTGTGAAGAGTTAGGTTTATTTTCTAGTGCATTCGACACACATCTATAGGCATAAACATAGATGATATGAAAAAATTACTTTCTCTATTTAGTTGGCTTCAAGGTGAATAAACTACTCATTAATTATTTATTTTAAAACTTCAACCATTGTCCTAGTTTAATGTAATCACTATTCTACCATAGGAATGGTTTTGATGGTTGCTTATCACTTTCTAATGCTTTATGGATAAGTTTAAATTCTTACATTTATCTTCCTTTATCTTGATTTCCAAAATTCCATGCATAAAATATTTAACAATGCCTAAAAAATCTTATAGAGCCAATTACTTTTTGGAGCAATTTAGCCCTCTAATGTTATATGCTAAAATAGTTATACATGTGAGGGAAATTTAAAAATCTTTTTCTTTATATTGAATCTCCTTTAAACTATATCCTTGAAATAATTTCTTGAGGCTGATTCTTCAAGCTCTTCTACTACTATTTGGTGCCTTGCTTCTTTCATTAAGGAATTATATTTTGTTGCAATCTGATTTAGGGCTTTAGTAACCTCTTTTTCTTATAAGAAAGTCACTTTTAGCTTAAGAACCTCTTATTTATCATTCAATTTTGGTTTAGGAGCTAGCTTTAAGCTATCTTCTTTTTCTAGAGAGTCTTCATCTTTAACTTCTTTATCAGATATTTTCGTAGTTATGCCATCTTTTTTTTATCAATTCCCTTAGGTTTATCTAGGTCTCCATTCTTATTGTCACCATGATCCAAATTAGTGAGTTGTTGGAATTTACATGTGGAAAACTTCCTCCCGATTGGTTACTGAGTTTTATTTGGTTTGGGTTAAAATGGCCTTGAGGAATAAGAGACAAAAACTGAATCTTTAAATAAGGCTCTGTTATCATTTGCACTTATAAGAGGGATTTGTTTAGGGAAATTTTTTTATGTATCCATTAAAATACAAACACGCACAAAACTAACCCATTTTAGACTAACTCTAACTTCATTGAGATAAAGGGGCTTACCTAGGAAACTAGCTAAGTGATTGATCCCCCTGGTTGTCTAATATTCCTGTGAAATATTATAGATGTTCACTTACAAAGGGACCCGCTTCATTTTGATCTTATGAAGTTGTAAACTAGAATTTTGTTTATAAGAATAAACTAGAGTTCTTCCATTGTTACGAGAATAAATTAGAGTTTTATTTATTGTTAGGCATATTGAGCAAACTCAAGGTCGCCTTAACTCAAACATATTTAACCTTATAACGAGTCCTACTTAACTAAATACACGTTATTTGGATAAGCAATCTCATGATCACATGAATTTAGAGACATGATTAAGAATAGTGTATAAGATATGTTTTGATATGAGTTGTCACTTGACAGATCTAGGAGTCACATAAGATGTGATTGACAAAGTTATTATATAGCTAATTTAAGTTTAATTAGTGTATTGAGCAAATTCAAAATCAACTAAATTTTAATAAGATTCTAACCTACAAAAGATATTAGAGTAATATTTCTAGAATAGTAAGATATTATTTTAAATAAAATCATAAGAGTATCCTAATAAATGATTAAAGCATTAGTCTTATTTGATTGTTATGACATATAACCTATTACTTGCTTTTCTTATATTTATTTTATTCTGAGCAAAAATTACCTTTGTTTAGTATAGTTGATACTAAGATCTAATAAACCAAATTAATTCAACAAATGTTAGGTTTGAGTTATGTATCCATTATTTGATTTTGTAGTGATCTTTGTTTAGGATATTGTAACAAATTTTTAGAGATATGTTAACATTATATAGATGAAAAATGTAAAGAAATTTTGAGTTGATTTATGTCCTATAAACTTTAGTGGGAACATATAAGATAAACATCAACATCATGATAGCATAATTAAAATAGTTGCATGAAATAGAGCTAAAAGGTATAATACCTTAATGGAATTATTCTATTCAAATTTAAGCTACTAAAAGCACAAACATGGAATATAATTAAAGGCATTGGTTTGGATATGATAATAGTTGTCATTAGAGGATTTATTGATTGCATGATTTTTCTTGTCAATATATAATATGATAGAGATGATATATATTTCTAATTCATGCTTTTAAGTATTTGGTACTGAATTTGAATTCAAAATTACTATAATGTTCAAACCATTATAAGAAATATGTCATTGAGTAAAATTATTTGATCATAGCTTATAAAAAATGCTTATATTTATTGTATTAATGGAGATTTATGATTAAAATAAATAGTAAGGGAGACTAATGCTTAAATAAACATTAATAGAGCGTAAAAATTACTAGTTTGCATTATTTTTTTCCTTATGAACAAAATGATTAATCTCATTGAATATTGTCTAGAGATATTTAAACAAATGTATACGTGCTTGTTATAAAACAATTGACCCTATATGAGAATTCTATTTAGAACATTACTTATATGTCTATAAATTTCTCATTGTGAAGATTATATAAGTGGTCCTTTGAATCAAGATCTAAAAAGTATCTCATATAGGGATTGTTATGTTTTAATACTACTTATCATCTATTCTAGTCAAGGATAGCCCATCGATAGTCATTAAATATAATATAAGCTACATAGAGATAGCTGATAGATCAATTTAGGACTTCTCACCCTAAAGTGATTAAGAAGAATGTTATGTTGTTCTTGATTAAGAAGAATGTTGTTCTAATCGAAATATCGTATGATGAAATGATTGAATTATACAAAAAAATACATGCATAGAAAAGTTAGTCAAAATTACTTTGACATTCTTAAATATTTGGATGATCATGATGCGTTATCAGACGTCAATCTTGTTATATGGATATAAATTGTTTAATTTGATAATTAAAGATAAATTAAAATAATTTAATTTATTTAATTTTAATATAATTTAGAGTCATAATTTATATCTATTGCCAACAAATTTAGGAAACTAATGGGTCATACACAAATAATGGTTGAGGAGGAAAAAAAAGTGATTTAATCAAGTTGAACTTAATTATAAAGTTTGAGAAACTTTATGATTAAATGTGAGATATTTAATAAATAACGATAAATATATATGATATTAGATTTTATTTGATGCAATTAATATTTAAATAAAATTAGTTATAATTCTATATAAATTTTAATTAGAATTATAATTTTATTTCAATTAAATTACCAATATGTTTAAACTCTATTATGAATATGCTTAGGTTCTAAAGGAGCTAGCACTTCTTGTTTATCTACCACTTATAGAGTTATCTTAACAAGTTCATGTGAATACCGTTAGACTTTGACCATATATGCAGCTACAGTGGTTAAATCAACCAAATTTAAAAGTGATATAAGGAAAACAACAAGAAAAGGATCAACTTACGTAATCAAGTACAAATTTATGATTCATATTTTATTGTGTTTATGCATTTGATCATATTAGGAATTTTAAGTGATCTTGACATATAAATTCAACCAAATTTAAAAGTGATATTAGGAATTTTAAGTTAATTAAAATATCATTTAAAATGACATATAAATTCAAGTAAAAAGTTAAATAAGTTCTTAAAAATGAAGTACAATAAAACTTAGTCCATGTTTTAAAATTTAAAACTTGATATTGTCACTTAAATTGATAAACATTCAATTTAAATGATAACTTATATACAAGTAATTAAAGGTTTAATTATAAAAAGATTTTAAAATTTACCCAATTTTACAATACTAGCCCAAACTTTAAAAAGTAATACAAAAATTTTACTAATTTAAATGATACCTTATATATAAGTAATTAAAGGTTTAATTATAAAAAGATTTTAAATTTTACCCAATTTTACAATACTAGCCCAAACTTTAAAAAGTAGTACTAAAATGTTCTAACTTTTAATTTCTAACAAAAAAACTGACGTTAAATTCTTAGTTAATATAGATGACGAAACGAGGCATGAAAGGTTAGAATGTTTACCACGTGGTTGCTATATATTATATTTATCTCATGTGTGAGTTTTATTATTATAATTATTTTAGGTTTTTTGATATTTTTAATTTATTCAATATCAAATTGATACATAGAACAAATATATTATGTGAAAATTATGTGACAAAATATTTGTAGGAAAAATTGGTAAAGATGAAGTGTTAGCCCCAAATTTTTTTTTTTTTAATGATAAATCATGATTAGCCTAATAAATTAAATTAGGTTAGCATTAATTAAGTAAGATTATGTTAGTAAGATGACAT
>JAOSBP010000002.1:24574417-24595179 GCA_027563825.1 Erythroxylum mucronatum | reverse complement strand
GGTCACTCACTGAGTTCGCAAAACTCACCCAAAATTTGCAAATATTTTTCAGGACTCAGAAGAATACCCTGTTAGGCTAACGGGAGTATGTCTACAGCATTCAAATGAAGAATAGAAGTCGGGATCAGTCCACGTCTACATTAGTGTCATCCTACTGTTATCCATTTATGTATTCCGCAATTTCTGAAAAATAATGTTTTGTAGATATAGTGGGCCCCAAATGGGCTATAGAAATTCTATTAATTGTAATGTATTCACTGAAATATTTATAAATAAAATTGATTGAATGTATTGTTGTGACTGAAAATGTTTACAAATGAAAGTGGACCCAACTTGGTTTTTGGCTTATGAGCTTTTGAGTGTTTCAAAAAAAAAGATTTATACTGAGTTTTCTGATTGATGTAGCACGCTACCCTCGCGGGGCACGGACTCGGATATCACCATCGATGTCGGGTTCGGGTCACGCGAGATTGGGGTGTTACACTGAGTGACATCTTGGTTATGCTTCTTGACCATCCTTCGTCCCCAAATGGCTACTGGGACCCTTTCCACATCCTTCACTGTCGCAGGTAACTGACTAGATGTGGGTGTGCCTTCCAAAACAGAACTACGCAGTTGAGACACATGGAAAGTCGGATGAATGGATACTCCCTCCGGAAATCCCAGAGTATACACTACCTTATTCACCTTCTTTATGATAGGGAAGGGTCCATAATAGAGGGTAGCTAGTTTTTGGTTGACCCTTCTTTGAACCGAGTGTTGTCTGTAGGATTGGAGCTTCACAAATACCCACAGTCCTTCTTCAAATTCCCTGTCCGAACGCTTCTTGTCAGCCTGTAACTTCATCCTCTGCTTTGCTCTGTTTAGGTAAAATTTAACAATTTGTAACGTTGCGTCCCTCTCCTGGAGCATTTGATCCATTCCAGAGTCCTTGGAATCTCCAACCATATATGGTATGTACAGAGGTGGTGGATACCCGTAAGGACCTCAAAGGGGGTCGCGTCTAAGGTTGAGTGGTACGAAGTGTTATACCACCATTCCGCTATGGTTAGCCACCTCGTCCACTTCTGGGGTGCATCACAACAAAAGCACCTCAGATACGTTTCAAGTGTTTTATTCATTGCCTCTGACTGCCCATCCATCTGCGGTTGATACGCAACGGAAGGGTGTAACATAACGTTCTGTAACCGAAACATCTCCCGCCAAAATTTACTTAAAAATAGGGGGTCTCTATCAGTAATAATTCTCTCAGGCATTCCATGTAGTTTAAATACATAATCCATGAAGACCTGCGCCACCTCCGGAGCTGTATAAGGATGTTTAATGGCCACAAAGTGCACATACTTACTGAACCTATCCACAACTACAAAGATCGATGATTTCCCATGAGAAGGTGGCAATCCTTCTATGAAGTCCATTGTGACTTCCTTCCAACACCCCTCTGGCACCTGTAAAGGCTATAATCGCCCTGGAGAAGCTGCATGATCATACTTATTCCTTTGACAGACTGTGCCGCTCTTGATATGGTTTCTTACATCCTTCGCTAGATGCTTCCAGTGAAAGAAACTCCCAAGACCCTTGTCACTGCTCACTACAATTCTTCCCTTCCACCTTAACATTCCTTGTTTCCATTCGTAATTTCCCATCGGATTCTCTGCAGCTTCCAGCCTCCGGATAAGATCCTTGATCGTCTTCTCTTTCTCCCAACCTTCTCGAATGTCATCCAACATGGTTGCTTGGATTTGTGATATAACGATTGTAAGCAGTTGAAGGCTGGAGACTCGCGATAGTGCATCTGCCGCTAAATTCTCCTTTCCACTTTTGTAGGTAACCTCAAAATCGTACCCAATCAGTTTCGGTAACAAGTTTTGTTAGAAGGGTGTGGAAATCCTTTGCTCCAAAAGATATTTCAAGCTACGGTGATCAATTTGTACGCGAAAGGACCTGTCACTCAAATAATGGTGCCACTGTTTTACTGCTTTGATTATGGCCAAGAATTCCTTTTCATACGTCGACAGCCCATGGTGTTTAGGAGCCAATGTCTTGCTCATGTATGCTATGGGTCGACTTTCCTGCTGTAAGACAGCTCCAATCCCTTTGTCACAAGCATCTGCCTCAATCACAAATATTTTAGAAAAGTCAGGTAATGCCAGTACCGGAGCGGTCATCAACCGTTACTTTAATTGTTTGAAAGCCTCTTGTTGTTCCTCCTTCCAATCCCAACTCCCCGCTTCATGTTTCTTCAACATCGCATTGGGAGGTTTCGCCAATACTCCATAGTGATTAATGAATCTTCTGTAATAGCCAGTCAACCTTAGGAACCCTCAGAGCTCCTTCAACGTACGAGGTTGAGGCCACTGTTGAATCGTCTCTAACTTCTTAGTGTTTGTAGCTACACCCTTCACAGAGATTGAATGCCCCAAGTAATCGACTTGTCTCACCCCAAACGTACATTTACTATCCCTCACAAATAATTGTGTTGGCGCAACACCTCCAGAACCAGCCGAAGATGCTTCAGATGTTACTGGAAGTCAAAGCTGTACACAAGCAGGTCATCAAAAAAGACAAGCAGAAATTGTCGAAGGAAGGGTTTAAATACTTCATTCATGAGACTCTAGAATGTTAAGGGCGCGTTTGTGAGGCCGAATGGCATCACCAAAAACTCAAATTGTCCCTCGTGAGTTCTGAAGGCGGTTTTCGATATATCCTCTTCCTTCATCCGTATTTGATGGTATCTCGACCATAGATCCAACTTCGAGTACCAACTAGAACCCTTCAATTCCTCCAACAATTCTTCTATAAGTGGAATCGGAAATTTACTCTTAACCGTATGTTTGTTTAATTCCCTATAGTCGATGCACATCATCCAAGAGTGATCTTTCTTCCTCACTAAAATTACTGGCGACACGTAGGGGCTGACGCTCTTTTTTATGAACCCTTATTCCACCAATTCTTGCACCGCCTTCTCTATCGCGTCCTTCTGTTCCCCCGAGTAGCGACATGGCCTGACATTGATGGACTCCACTCCGGGTTTGAGGTGTATTGCATGATCGCATGCTCTATTCGGTGGCAATTTCTTTGGTTCCAAGAAAATCTCCCCAAACTCAGCTAACAGTCCTTCCAATTCATCTTGGTTCTGCGCATCTTCGTTTATTTCCAGCCTTTGCATTTGGAGTTCTATTGGATCTGTCAACCTCAACATAAATAACATACCTTGGCTGGCATTCTGGATTGCTCAGTGGAAGTGCTTGCCCGATACTTCTTTGGTTGGCATTTCCTATTTCCCCGTTAGCTTCACTGTCTTTCTTTGGAACTCCATTGTTCGCTCCTTGAAGTTACACAGTACATCATTCAACGTAATCAACCACTGAACTCCAAGCAACATGTCATAGCCTCCCAATTTGATGATCAAGGCTTCAGTCACAAACTGTACTCCGTGCATTTTCCACACAAAATTTCTGCATACCTGCTTGCATTCTAACTTCAATCCTCCGCCCACAGTAATGCTTATGGGTTTGATGTCGTCCACCTCCACCTTCTCCTTCCGTATCACTCCTTCGTATAGAAAGTTGTACGTGCTTTCGTTGTCCACCAATATGTGGAGAAGCCTTTCTCAGTGACTTCCCAAAACCCGCAATTGTTTATAATCGGTTTGATCCTTTAAACCCCACATAGCTTCCAGAGAGACATTAGGATTGAGGGGAGCTCTGCCTTCGGGTTCTTCATTCTCCATGTCCTCATCCTCCACCATATAGAGTTGGAATTGTCTCTTCCGACATCGATGGCCCTGAGTATACTTCTCATCACACTAGAAGCGCAAGCCCTGGGCTTTTTTCTCGTCGAACTCCTTACTGCTGGATGTCCGACTACTACAGGGGCCCTTGTAGGCAGTATGTCGGCTGCCTTGACTTCCTGGGGTAGGTAATAATCCCGCCTCCGGTTGCTGTTTTGGAAGAAATGTGGTGGGGTTGGCCCCCTTGTAGTGGCTGGATCCTACTTCATCTACACTCCCTGTTCTACCACTCTTGCCGAAGTACACAAGAACGCTGGCCACCATGATTGCCTCTTGTTTGCGTGCCCACGTATATGCTTGGTATAACGTTTGTGGGTCCATCATTTTGACCGTTGATCCCAGCTCCGATTTAAGCCTTTTAAGAAAAAATCCTACTAAGTATTCCTCAAGCAAGCTAAGTTTATTAGAATACCTCTCAAACAAAGCGCAGTACTCCAACACTGATCCTTCCTGTCGAAGCTCCTTTAAATCGCCGATTGGATCCTCAAAAATATTCTCATCAAAGCGTTGTTGGACCAGAGAAATGAACTCCTCCCACTTCATGTCGTTGCTCTCTTTCCGGTTCCATATAGTCAGCTGGTACCATTCGAGAGCTACGCCCTCCATGTGAAGAGAAGCAAGTCTTATCTTCATATCCTCGGGTGTTTGCTCCATCGTAAAAAATTGGTCACACCGGTAACTCCAGCTTCTCACCCCAATGCCGTCAAACGTTAGGAAATTTGTCTTATTGGCCTTCACCAGCATCGTACCCCTTCCTCCATCTCTAACACTTCTTACCAACGTCTCATACTCTTCCTTATCCATCTTGTGCATGAGCTCCTGAAACATGGTTTTGATCTCATTGATTTCCTTTTCATGTTGAAACTAAGCCTCCATCATACTTTTGATACTTTCTTCCAACCGATGAGCTTCAGCGCCTCGTGTACTCTCTGCCATATCTAGTCCGAGAAACGTAAGCTTTGATACCAGATGTTATAATAATTACGCTTCTTCCTTAGGAACGTCAGTAATTCCTTGTAAGGAATTATCAGTCACACAGAATGAGAGAGACGCACACGAAAGAGAGAGAGAGAGAAGCAGGGAATCATTCATTCATTGCTTGTCCTTCGTATTCAGTTACAACGTATACATCTGGAATCATTCTTTCATTGCTTGTCCTTCATATTCAGTTACAACGTATATATCTACACTACATAGAACATTCCAGACTATATCACGTGAGTCTGTTAAGAAACCGTTCCTTCAAACGCATCATTTAACTCGTCTTCTACATCTCCCTCGTCTTCTTCCAGCGTTCATGCATTCATGTTTTCATCACAATTAAACTCCACTAATTCGAATCATTGCTTGCACATTAAAGCTTCCCTGAAATCAATGTCTACATTCGCGTCCACAGCTTCAAACGTAAAGCATATTCTTTCAAGAACTGATATGAGAATCAGGAGATTTAAGCATCAGACTGTCCATAGCAAACTTTGAACTGGAAAATTCCAAAGAGCACTTCCCCAAATGTCACAATTGCAGGGAACAGAACCCCTCAAATCAAATATGATTTGTCTGATATAATAGGTACTGGGAAAAAAGAACAAAATCTAATAAACAAAAACGACTTCAACAACTCTTATACAAAGTCCAAAAATAGACTCAATTTCCAGGCTTACTGTGACTCATCATCAGATGAAACGAGTTACATAAATATGTTAGGCCTTGATGCCTTGTATGTCGTCTTCAGCTTCCTCGTTGGTGGCCTAACCTTCCTGAACACCAATGGGAACTTAATCTTGGAGTTGTGAAATTGTTTGGTGCTTTCCCTCTTGCATAACTTAGCAGGGACTGTTGCAGTCTTGATTATCTGAATGCAAGGACACCTAACTCTGTGTCGAGAAGCCATCTCATTGTACATTTGCTCAATAGCACCATTGAGAGTGGTGTCTCGGTACTCCTTGTACATATTGTGGTAACCAGTTCGGCTTTGGTAACGCAGCCAGATACCGTAGTTCTTGATCTTTGTTGGGTTCTTCTCAAAAATCTGCAATGTTAAAATGTAAATGTGTCAAAAGACCAAAGAACACAACTACAAAATCTTTAGGAAACAAGAATCTGCAGGCAACAGACATGAAATCATCAAAAACATATGCAATACAGTAATTACATAAATGCATTCATAAACCACCACATGTTTCAGACAAGATAGACAATGCAGAACCAGAAAAATCATTAGAAATCTGCTAACTGTATAATCAATTTATAATGTCTCATATAGAAGTTCTACGCAACCATCAGAGTAAGTACATTAATTTTTCAAATACACTTCACATAAGTAGTGATTGAAGGCCATACAAACTGCATGAAATAATTGAAACAAGCAAAACATCAATATACACATTTTACATAAGCACAACTCTCGGTTAACTAATAACAAGTTCAGATAAATGAACAGATCCCCTATTCAATATATTTATTCTTCAAAACTACAATTGTACAAATAAAAACGTAGTTGCTCCAGTGTTCCCCAGAGTAACATTAAGGGTAAGTAACAGGGAGATAGACAAAAAGCAACGCAACTAATTTAGCTTCAAGGGAACAAGTCATGCGGACATTAAAGAGTGCACCAACCAGATAATGAAGCATTTCAACTCATGTTTAGGATTCATAGTCATTTTTTCAAAGCACATGATTAAAACATAAATAGTTAAACAGAAACTAATAACAAAGACACGTGGAAACATTTAGGCATAAATCAGAGAGTGCAGTCGGTGGGCAAGAGAGTACAGTGTACCGATGTTTAACACGAGACGTGAAGGAGGAAGTGTACTATCAATTAGCACAAGAAACTGAGGAGTAGCAAAGAATCTTAAAATATAACCGATGGAATTCACAAAATCAATGGACAAAAGACCAGACCAAATATGTTTCGCAGGAAAAAAAACCAACTTTAATAGACTAAACTCAAAAGGCATTTATACCTCATTGATAGAAAGGACTTGCCCGTTGCTCTTCTTAACTTTCTTCAGCTTCCTCAGAAAATACCTGAAACAGAACAACAAAAGTGACATTAACAAAAAGTCACAAACAAAAACTATGAAATACAATATCTACCATTAAATTAAGGATGCATTTGATCCCACAACTACTGACCAAAACTTGGACTTGGCTCGAACTTCGTTAGTGGCCCAAAGCTTCATGCGATAGATCTTAGGATGCTCATCGCTCTCAGTCGGCACCGCCCTTCCGACAACCTGGTATTGGTGAAACTGCACCAACCCAAATGAAAAGAACAAACCATTGGAAACCAAGCAGCATTAACAACATATCTCCAAACCAAAATTCACAAGAGTTGCCAAACCTCGAAATTAACAGGCCACACTTACCCTGAAGGAAACCATGTTCTCTCTTCCCAGGGAAGACGCGAGAAAAACCCGACGAATACAAACCTAGTTTAGGGCGAGAAGAAATGATTTGCTTCGTTTATATATGTCGAACAAACCCTAGAGTAGATTTGACCCTTGATTTCGGGCCGGGGTTATGATTATCTTGGGTTTCGTCGAACTCTTCCATTACTTCTTCACAGTTTGTGTTCCGTTCCTGCTCAGCCCAGTATACGATACCAAGTATTTAAAGATCTGAACTCAAGTCCACCTGTATTTCTTTCACACGCTCTCTTCTCCCACTATAAAAATCACATAAAATTATGGGATATTATGAGTGAAATGTCAAGTAGCTAATAGCTATTTATAACAAGAACAAATAGCTTTTCCATCATCAAAATATATATATTGAATATTTATTGCATAAAATCGAAATCTAACTAGAGAGAGATAGCATATATTTCGTTAAAATAAATGTAGTCATAGCAAAAAATTATTAAGATTTAGTATGAAAAATTAAAATTATAATAAATAAATAATAGTTTATTACAATTTAATAGTTCTACATTGGTAATAAAAAAGATAGATGTAATATTTATAGGCTTTTAGACTCTCTCACCCTTTAAGTTAGCTTTTGGGGTTGAGCTCTCTAATAAGACCTGTAATGTATTAGAGATAACACTACTCTTCCAAGTCTTAGGGCCACGGGTGGTAATGCCAACATTATAGTATTCACTCGGGACTAAAAAAGGTTTAGAGCACAGTTAGCCACAGATGCTCAGGCTGTGAAGCATAGCAAAATGTTACGATCTAATTATCCTAAATTAGTAATAAAAGAAGATTGATGTGAAATTTATAGTCTTGTAGACTCTCCCGTAAGATTTGACGAAGCCAATATAACAAAATTGTGTAAATTCTTTATAATATAAATTCAATGTCCTTTTCGAGCAAACCATGTACATATGTAGAAACCATCGAATTATAAAGGGAATTACCAAACATCACGAAACCAAAAGCCAAAAATAAAAGGATTTAATCCCATGCAGGAATTTGTGGCTACACACGTAACACATACTCGTGGTCCTTTCTTGAACCAAGAAAAGGGCTTCAAATCCTTTGTCCCTCTTTTGTTGGTCTTATTTTGTCCCTTTTTTTATCTGAGTCATCCATTCACGTGAGGAAAGAGTTAGAGGATCACTCCCAAAAAAAAAACAAAAGCCCTTTATGATACGAAGGCATGTCTTCACAGTAATCTTTGGTCGAGTTGAGCGTACGTCAAACAGTTTTGCCCACAGGACAGAATATCCTTGTCATTGACTCTTAAAAAGAAGTACATGATCCGGAACATAAAGTTGACGTCCTAAAACTCGGAGACCTTGTAATAGAATTTAGAGGAAACAATTGGATGGCGGTGACGTGTCGCCAAAGAAGCATCGGTAAATAGATAAAATAATGTCGTTGCAATCGTTATATAATATTATTGTCAACACGCATCGTTTCAATTTTTGTAATAGAAATAACCACTAAAGACACGTGTAGGAAGTGCAGCGGTGAGGCACTCTTTATAACAAACTTCTAAGATATGGGAAGAAACTAGAGGCGAGAAGTTGAACTCAGAAGGATCGAAGAAATCATCAAAAGCAGTTTGGAAGTTGAAGAAAGGAATGAAAGGTTGCTGATAGAAAATCACAACTGAACAAATAAACATGAGAGAACTAAAGACGATGTTTAATCAGTTTATGCAAAAATGTGAAGGAACGATGAGAAGGGAAATGAGGGCCCCGTGACCAAACCGTTGATTGAAGGCGAGAATTACATAGTGCCTACACATTCAGCCAAATAGAATTCAAGGGAAGGCTGTACAAAAACAAAATTTCACCTGAACCACACCCCTAATTAACCTGAAGGTTGGGATTGCAGCGATGCACTTGTAAAATTTTGCCACAACATACTTTAAACATAACAAAATAGTTAAACTAGAACGACACATTTTAAAACCAAACATGGCCTGAACATTCTCAAGTTCGGATCACAGATACAGTAAGAGTATTTTAGTCCGAGGTCGTTTACCAAATTTTAGCAATGCAATTAGATCAACTCATCTTCTTTACCACTTCTCTAGGCCAACAAATTGCACTGGTAAAAGTTGACTGACGTGAGAGTCCTTCCCACAAAGGCAACTTTTGTCTTCAAACTAATTCCACCCACGTTTCTATCACATTCCAAATACGATACCAATGTACATTCAATTCTCCAAGATTACCAGCTGTGATCTCCCTTCGATAGGCCATTCAATTCTCCAAGATTACCAGCTGTGAGCTCCCTTCGATAGGCCAAGAGTAACAGCGATCAATGCAAGAATAGACTGAACAAATAGACAAAAAAGAGAAAAAAAAAAGTCAGCACAAGTAAATCAATGACTAGAAAAAACATATAATTTAGATAAAAACAAAACACCTCGTGATACAAAATCTCCATTCTTTTTGTACACGACCGGAAACTAACCGAAAAGGAAACTGGCATGACAGTCCTATGGTTTGATTTCTTTGGCAATGCTAACCAAATAAAGCAGCTTCATTGGTAATAATATTCATCATTAGTATAGATATATCCACTACAGAAAAGGAAAAGCCAGCATATTCAAGCCTTAGGCGTATTTTAACCAATTTGTCATACAATGCTATGACAGACCCCGATTCTAAGGCTATGTTTGATAGGGTAGTTAGTAATGGAATGGAATGCAATGCAATATTATTCCATCATTTGGAAAGAGAGTTTATAATAGAATGAAATGGAATATGATAGAAGGGAAGGGTTTCACATTACATTTTATTCCATTCTAAACAGTAAAATGAGTTACCTCCGAGTTAGGGGGTTTAGAATGGAATGTAAAATGATAAATATGTACTACCTAATATACCCTTAATAATTTTTTATAATATCAATTATACCCTCAACCTTAATAACAAGTAGCAAAATAATACATCTCATTATTCAATCAAGGGTAGCATAGTCTTTTTTTTGGGGAAATAATAGTCATTCATTATTATTATACATACATTATATTTCATTCCATCCATCTTCCAAATAATATTTCACTATATTACATTATGAACTCTTCCATCCCTCCGAAACAACAATTTTCTAATATTACATCCATTTACATTGCATTCCATTATAAATCATTTTATTCCATTTAAAATCTTACCTCCAACCAAGCATAACTTAAGACAAGCAATTATGTATCCAAAGTATTCACATGACAACTGACCCACTAGAGTAAGGTAATGCCATATGAATTCAAAAGTAAAGCGAAACCACATACGTTTCCAAGCATAAGAAATTTGCCTTAAAACAATCTAGAAAATGAATGAGAGACATGTGCTTATGAGAAAAATTAAGCACAATATACTTAGAGCTAGTTAATATAAATCTATTATCTGAAAGGATGCCTGGGATCATAAATTAAACAACCATAATAGTATGACTTTTTTCGTGCATTGGAAAATATAATCACTCACAGCTATTGTGCAGGCAACATATCCAGGTTTCTCTCTGTAATCAACTCGTACACAAAGAAGAACGAAGGCCCCAACATACCAAGGAATGCCACCTAAAAAGAAACCAAAGAAAAACCTGAAAAAGAAAGAAGGAGAAACCTTCAATTATAATTGTTAAAGTTAAAAAGGAAAGTAAATGAAACTATACAACAACAACATCCGGAGAGAATCCTGCTAAAATGCAGAGTCTGGGAAGATCTAGTAATACGCAGCCTTATCCCTACCTGGTAGAGAAGTTGTTTCCGATAGACCCACAGGTAATGCAAAATATTGATAATACAAAATATAAATACATACGAAAAAATAAAAATATATAAAAAAATAAAAAATGTAAATGTAGTACATAATACCCTACATATAGAATATGGGAAAGATTAACAATAAAAGATACAATAAGTAAATAAATACACAAACTAGAAAAAAAAAAAGACAAGTACACGAATAAATCAAACTCACCATCACAAGAAAGTAATTAGGTTAAATAAGAAACTGTTTAGGCTAAATAATTAGGAGGGAAGTACTACGTAATCAAACTATTAAAGCTTAACTATAAAACGAAAGGCTCAACGGAAAATGTTTAACAGACCTAAGAGAACAAGAATGACCTCTCTAAGAGAGATCCTTAATCCTTATCTTAGTACACCAAAACTTTCTATTGCCTGCCTCGGTAATTTCTAACAGAGCCATATCATTCTTGAAACTATAGTTAAGCTTATTCAAAGTGAAGTTTTTAGATATGTTAAGACTATTTTCATTTTTAAGAGTAGTAGGTAATATCTGATGAACATAGGAGAAATAAGACCCCACATTGCTCCCGTGTGTAATATTATTACCATACAAATTAAGATGGTTTTAACTAATGGCCTTGGTAAAATGCATCATAAAGCAGTTGCCCTCGAGTAGGCTTCTTAAGGAATCACCCATCTAAACAACATATGAAACACTACCAAGATAATTTTAAAACTTAACACACACAAACAGAAAAAGAGGGGCATTTTGTGGTTAGGAAGTGAAAGGCAATTTTTTAATAGAAATTTTATAGGTAATTGGAGAACCAACCAAGTTTATCACGTAAAAACAAGGATTGAAGATTTTAGTCATTTGAGATTTTTCTAATTGATACTTCCAAGATCTTTTTCCACACTATCACTTAAGGACTTAATTGGCCTTGATTCTTCAAAGTTCAAACATAAGGAAATTATTTATTCATTCATGCACTGAGACATTCATTGTTAGGGAGAGTGAATTGGTAACTCTTGACAACATAAGTCATGTTTCATAACTAACTAAGCTATCCTATGCCAGATTTACCCCAAAAGTGCTACTATGGTGATTGCCATTTTGATCACAATTGTTAAATCCAACATGATCACTCATAATATCAAAAGGTACGACAATGTTCATTTGTCCCTTGCCTCAAAAAATTAGCTCAAAAGAAATACCAAGCATGAAAACACTATGACAGCACAAGATAATGTCCAGCAAGAACCATTTTTGTTGTGTTCACTTTTTCATTAGTTTTTCTGTTAGCTGATGTACTACTAGATTTAGAATTACGATTCCTTTTGATTGATTAATCTTGTTCATCTAATTCCGAACATGTCATGGAACCTCAGAAAGTAAAGAATGGAATGCAAGAGGTAAAATCACAAACTTACAAGAACCATCCCATGCCTATACCACAGAACGGAAGTCTGCCTTCTCTTGGAGGTGGTCTGGTGTCACAAACCGCATAACCTTGGTGAATAACATAAACAACCCTAAACACATAAGTTTCCAATCTAATTAAGCAAGCATATCAAGCACTTGATATCAATAACAAGAAAACCCTAAACCTCAATCACACGCACAGAAATCTCAGAATTTGTCCATCATCCAAATTCGAAATAAGATGGAGCAAAAGAAAATGAAACAATATCCTACTAATCTTAATAGAACAACTAATTTGAGAACGAATTTCAACTTCATAAATCATTTAAATTCATTCATATCGAAAAACGCACACTAATTATTGAAAGAGCGCTTTCGTAAAATGGTAAGAACCTGTTGCGATGGTCTGGTAACCATGGGGATAGTATTGGGGAATGGAAGTAGCGCCCGGTGGGACAACCGGCTGCGGGAAACCAACCACCTGCGGCGGCGGAGGTGGTGGATAATAGTTGGCAACGCCTTGAAACGTGCCGTAATAGTTTTGTCCCTGCGAATTGCCTGTCATCAAATCCCTACTCTTCCCATCTTCAGCCATTTTTTGTTTTCTCAAATTGGTGCCTTCAGTTCGGTGTAGAAATCAGGAAATTTCAAATTTTAATTTTATATTCTACCTTCGTCTTCCTGTTCCTCTTCATAAATTTTTCAAAGCGAAGGAAGTCGACGATTGGCGGTGACTTTAAAGCATGTCTGTCTGCGGGCGAATTTTGCTGCCCGTACCCGATTCCTGCGTTTGCGGATTCATAATTGTAATAAATACATATAATTAAAGGAGAGGAGAGCATCTTACCAAAAAAAAAAAAAAAAAGGAGAGCAGAGCAAATACCTCAAATGCCAAACATTGGTATAATAATAATAATAATAATAATGTAGTTAGCGGGGAATAATTGGTATTTTGGTTTTTTTAATTATTACTTTATTATTCTAAATTTATGTTTTTAAACTAGGCATTATATTATTGTTAGAAATTTTTAAAAATAAACCAAACCAAATAAAGATATTCTGTTATATTCATCATTTATTCTATTATTAAAAAATCATCATTTTATTTCTTATCTATTCTTGCGGGTGAACAAAGCACCTTATTAATATCTCGGATAATTATATGCTTTGCAGTTGAGCCTTTTAATCAATCAACCACTCACTCTCAGGGACGAATCTAATTTTTTTTTTAAATGAGAGCAAAATTTTAATAGAGATAAAATTTTATTTTTAATGAAGGCAAAATTTTAATGGGAGTAAAATTTTATTTTTTTACAAGGACAAAACTTAAAATAATAATTTTTTTTATAAGAAATTTGTTAGAGACAGTGGAGACAAGTGCCCCCACTTATCTTCAATATAGATCCGCCCCTACTCCTGTTTCTTTCTCCCCAAATGGAGTAAATGGCTGTCAGAAAAGCAGGCTTAATAATTATACCATTCCACTGACCATGTTGAGTACACCTTATGATTAGATTCAAAGTCTCCATCCACTCAAAAGTGTACCTAGGTAGTTGTAACATAACCATAAGTCTGCTCCAAATTGCTTTACTATAGTTACATTAACAAAAGAGGTGGCTTTTGCTCTAAGTTTAAATTATACTTTATTAAATATGTCCAATATTTTAAAAATAGAAAAATACAAAATATACAATGTACTTCAAGTAGAATATTTTCACAAACTTAAATAATTATTGCAAAAACATTGTCAAATTTTTTGATCTTACAGAAGAACAAGTCTATTATACACAATTTATGTTATGTAAGGGACAATTAGTCAAGATTATTGGTGCAATCTATGTTTTATGAATCATATTATTAAGTACTAACTTTTTTTAATTTGTCTCACGCTTTGTAAAAGTTTATCATTTTATTCCTTTTCAATATAAGAATATTTTTTTATTCTTTTTAGTTCTTGATTTTTTTTCAATTTTGTACTATTTCTTTTATGAACTAAATCTAGTAGTACGAGCACTATATAGTTTCATTATAGTTTTAACACCTCATAAACTATGAAATCTTTTCATACTTAACTCTTTTAAGTTTTAAAAGCATTTGTTGCATTAAAATTATTTTTTCAAGACCTTTGTTTTTAACTAAAAGTAAAATCTTCTAATATCTATATGTATAAGAAGTATCAAATATGAATTTCTTTTACTACTCATAAAAGAGATCTTAATTGTTTTGATACCATAGCTCTCTCACAATTCAGAGATGAAATTATCTCAATTTTTACTAATTTAAGTTGATTTTTTAATTTTCAATTTCTAATATTGCTTCTTCTTTCTTTAATTTTAGATTTATGATCTTATGATTATAATGCATCTAGTTTACACTACTATGTTATGTAATCTATTAAGAACTAAATATTTAATTTATCTTTTTAAATATCTAATGTGCTTTATACTTGTTTCATACAAACTTTGAATCATAATCTTACTAAATTCTTCTTAATAATTCTACATGTTATTGCATTCTCTCTTTTATTTAGAAATTAAAATATATTGAAAGAGTAAAATCTCCTGAAAGAGGTACAAGATAAGAGTTATAGTTCTTACAAGTCTAGCAGAACAAAATCAAATTAATTATAAATATAAATTGAGATTGACACTTACAGTAAAGGAAATTGGTTAACTTTTGCTACAGCTTCTAACAAAAGACCTTAGTAAAAGGAATATGAAAGATAGCTAATGGAGAAATTGATTAGTCATGAGGAAATATGTCTAAGCGATCCTTAGGTTAAATTGTTATATTTACAGTAACTTTAATGTTATTATGATTTTTGGCTCTTTTGTTACTTTTCATACTCTTGTTACAGTAATATAAAATATTACAAGGGTATTCCCTAATTTACAGATATATTCACGTAAAAAAGGTGTGATATATATATTAAATTTGCTCCCTTATCATGCATTTCAATTCTTATAAGAGTTGATGTTTCAATAAGGCCTTATTCTGAAACGTTCTCCAATTCCTTTCTCTCCAATATCTTTCTCTCTATAAGGCGTATATCACATTTCCAAATGAGATTTTATAGATAAGAAAATCTCCTTTGCTCATATATGCCTTTGACTAATTAAATTGGTGATCTTTTGCTAATTCAACAGAGGAGAAGTGATAATATAGTGCTCTTGTGTATTTCCCTAGATGTATGAGGACAGTTTGCATTGGAAAAAGAGGTGGTTAATTAATTCAAGCACTTTTTGCGTGCATAAAATACAAAAATTTTGTAAGTTGAGGTTAGGCACAAATCTATATCTTATGGTTAACCTCCTTTTTATAGTAAGTCATAAAATGAAAGACATCTTTGGACTAGCTTGCAAGAAGTAAACTGTTATGGCCAATTTACTTTTAGAGTCTGGGTTCTTAAGAGCATATTGTATAATTCATTTGTGAAGATCCCTAAGGCCTTTCTAAACCAGTATAATGTTATCTCTGTTAGGGATAAACAAAAATTTAGGACATATTCTATAAATTCTGACCACTCCCTTCGATTGAAGTATCTCTAGTTGCTTATTAGGACATCTCCCACTTTAACATCATTTATAATGGAAATCTTGAGGCATGAGAGCTCACTAATTTTACATGGAGGGTTGCAGTTACTCTAATTATCATATGAAAATCAAATAGAAGAACCATTTCTAATCTTATGTTTGAATTCCAGTCTAACTTGCTCCTTTAACTTAAGAATGTGTAGCATCGTCCATAAAAGTTGGTTAATAGCTGAATATTCCAAAAATTGCCCTTCCTTAAGTATTATAGATGGATCCGTAGAGAGCTTGTTTATCAATGAGGATTCTTCATATCTTCTTGATCATTAGAATTTTGTTTGAGGTACTAATGGAATTAATTCCTAACCCCCTTCTTCCTTTGGCAAACATACATCTCTCCATTTCACTTTAGCCATTACTCAACTTGATGTATCTCATGACCATGGGAATTTCTTTATTATCTTCTTAATTTTTTTGATCAAACTCTTTGGAAACACTAAGTGAGGAGACCAATGTAAATGAATGATATTGAGCACTAAGTTAAAAAGTTATATTCTAATTATACATAAAAGGGTTATGTCACACCACTTGCTAATTCATCTACGTATTCTTTTAATCAAGGGTTGAAAATCATTGGAAATTTATCTTTTGGAAGATATTAGAATACTGGGATATATATATGGTGGCTTTATGATCTTAGGTCGTCCTATCAAATTAGAAAGTTAATTAAAATTATTATTTAGCTCATATTAAAACAAATAATAAGCTCTCATCTTTGTTTATGGAGAGACTAAATAGTTCTTTAAAGGTATGAATAACATATATTAAAGCACCTACTAAGCTTACATTAGCCTTGAAGAGGAGTAGTGATTCATCAATAAAAGATAATTTGTGAATTTTCTTTTAATTCATTGTGATACTTGAAGCTCCTTTCTTGACCAATTATATGAATAAATTAATCTAGTAAGGACTTTTATACATAGTGTAAACGTGTATGGGGAAATGGAATCTCCTTACCTCAATCTTTTTAGACCTTTGATGAGTTTAGTTGGCTTTTCTTTCACTAATATGTTATAGGAGATAGTTGTGATATATTATCCAATCTAAGATATAAATTTTGCTAAAAAACTAAAAACTCACAATGTATTCAGTATGAAGCTCCACTCAATGGTGTCAAATACCTTGTGAAATTCAATATTAATTGCATAGGTTTTGTTAAAGTATCATATATTACAAATTTTGAATAATTCTTAAGCTAGTATGATGTTATCCCCAATTTGTCTTCCTTTAAGAAAAACCCCTTCTAATGGATTGATATAAGGTTTTTAAATAGCTTTTAGCCTAGCAATTATGAGCTTGAAATGACTTTATAGATTATGTGGCAACATTAAGTGGGTTTGAACTCCTTTAGGAAAGTTGGATTAGGAATATTAGGGATGAGACTGATAAAAATCTTATTGAGTTCCTTTAGCATCTTGCCTTTTTTTAAGAACTCTAATATAACTTTAGTGATATGGTTCTTAGTATGAAACCAAAACTTTGAAAAAAAAAGGATTAAGGCCATTAGGTAAAGAGCTTTGTTAAGTTTGAGGTTAAATAAGGCTTTCTCCATATTTGCAACATTGAAGGGCCTAAGCTAGGATTCCCCCTCCTAGTTAGTAATATGTTCTTTAATAAAATATTATAGAACTTTCACAGAGGAATAAATGTTTGAAGGAGCGCTAACTATGTTTGTGAAGTAAGTGAATTTCTCTATGCATATTTTTGTCTAAGATTAAGTATATTGTCCATTTTCCTTTCTAGGATAAGCAATTTTGTTATGATTTCCCCTTGTTGAATAGCCACTACATTCTTGATCTTTTCTTTAAAAAAGGAAAAGTTTAGTCATATTGCTTAGATGTTATAAAAGGATACATTTTCTTTATTGTGTTTGTTTATATTTATTGGAGATTATTAAAGGTTATCTTGAACTCTAATTGGCTTTACCTTAGCATTAATCTAATTAGCTTTACCTTAGCATTAATGACATCATGATGAGTATTGCTATAACTTTTGAGATCGATTAGCTTGAGTTCTTCCTTAACTTTTATTTATGCCTTTGGAAATCATAACTTGATCCCTTAGTTATTACTTTTTCAAATTCCTTAGCTTTAACTAAGAAATTATTGAATCTAAATTATTTTTCCCTTTAGTGATTTGAGATCAAGTTGTGAACTACAATAGGGGTGTGATATGAGAACATAGGGTTATTGAAAGATGCCTTGCTTTTTTGGGAAATATGTTAGCCATTATGAATTGACCAGAGCTTTATCAAGCTTCTTTCTTAAAGAGCATCTCCCATTTTACTTATTTTTCTAGGTATAAAATTTCCTATTCATATTTAAATAAGTAATTTTTTCATGTGTCACATAATTACATATATCTTAAGAGTAGTTTTTAAGGTATGTTCTCCCTACCTATAAAGGATGAATTATGCTGTTAAAAATCTCCAAAAATAATCTTAAGGGTGTTATAATGAAATTAATTTCCTTTAGCTTATTGCATAAGGACATCATTTGAAATGCAAGATTAAAAGAATAAATGAACATGAACTAGAGAGTAATAATTTCTTGCAAAATTCTTATAGATTAGTGGATAAACTAATCAAAGATAATTGATTAAAGAACCTTAATTTTGTTAAGTTCAAAAGTTAAAAAAATAATACGCCATCATAATGAGAATAATGATTAGAAATAATGGACTGGTGCTTCTTTAAGAAGCTTAAGTTCTTCAATTTTCTTCTTTAAGCTTATTTTCTAAAAGACTAATAAGGAAAGGTTTGATATCTTGTAAGTAATCATGTATCACTTGCTGGTTATTGGGACTTTTGAGCCTTCTAACATTCCATAAGAGTATTAACATAAAGAGGAAGTGGTTTTAAAGCTGTTTCCCATATGTTTCCTATTTGACTTCCTTATGGTAGTAAGTTTGAAATCGTTACCTATGATACTTGTTTCTTATTGATCATTTGCTTGTTCATTTAGGGAGTTGATAAGATTAGTAGTTCGCATTATATATTTTGCTTGTCTTTGGGGTTGTAAAGCAAATTCAGTTGCTTTGGTCTTATTCTCATTGAGCTCTAGATTGGAAAGAACCTATACATCCTTTTAGTTAAGTTACTATCTTCCTTCCCTTTGTTATAATCATATTTTCCATACTTATTATCGAATTATTCTACTTAAAACTTTGTTTATTATTAATGGTATTTTCATTTCCTTTTAGTAATTCAATTTGCATTAGTTCATAGTATTCCTATCTCAAAAACTTCTTTCTCGTAGTTATCCATTTTTCCCTTCAGTGATTAAGGTTTGATCATCATTGATATGTAACTGTGACAAAATCCTTAAAGAGTTTTTCATCTTCTCCTAGCCTCATTGGTGGGATAGTCTCTTCCAAATCTTGTTGTATATAAACTATATCATGTATTCTTTAACTACTATATACTAAGCGTGAATGGGATGACGAAGAAGAATTATAATCTAACCATCCAATTCATTCAACGGCTATCGTCCTCATCTTCTTGCTTCACTCTACAATCTCTTCCCATTAAATTGTCTCAATCATGTCAGAGCTTCATTTATTTGAAAGACCATGAGATTCACTCTCCAATACACTTCCTATTAAATAGTCTTAATCATGTCAAAGCTTCATTTAATTGAGATACATTTAATTGAGATACATCTCAAAGATAAATTACTGAAATTCTCTAAATTTCTACCCTTTCTATCCCTCCCTCTCTCAAAGTTTTAGCCTTCCAGGAGATATTTTCTTTGTCATTCTTAATAAACAACCCAAAAAGACAACAACGATCTCTGTTGGAACCCATTACCGGATATCCAACCTCTTACGAAAAATCAAACTAAACCTGAGTATATCTGTTGGATCCCGAAGCCGGAACCCAACTACTTAATCCAAAACCCTCATATTTATATATGATTATAAACTCAATTAAAGTCCTCCAAACAAATCTTGTAAGATTCATTTGAATTTTCGTCAATAAAAATTAATCTGCTTCGGGCCCATAATTAAATCCGATTTCTAAGCTAATACGAAATTTCATGACTCTAGGTCAAATAAAAATAAAACCGTCTCAATCGGATCTCTTAAAGATCACGAAAACGAAATTTCGTGCATAACCAGAATTTCAGTCAACACCAACACATATCATCCGCAAAGTCCAACTAAAATCCGACACTCTTATTTTACCAAAAAGGGATAGAAAATTTCACTAGCAAACTAATGCTTCAAAAATCGAGAGAATCGGAAGTCAATTGCAAAAGTTATAGGAGGAAAATCGGAAATGACCAAATGAATAGTAAATGGCCAACTTCCGACCCTCATAACTTTTTACTCCTAACTCCGAACCGGACATATCATACCTCGTTGGAAAGATAAAAAGACCCTCTACATCTTTCGTGAAGGATGGAAAATCCGATTATCGCTCTAAAGGGGCGAAAACCCTTCCGAAGGTTCAGCCCAAAATGCCACATGAATAGTAATCCGAGAATTTAAAATGCTTAGTGGCAGCAATTTTCAATTGTTCATAACTTTTTCATCTTAAGTCTAAAAACGACCCATTTTATACCATTTTAAAGATCTTAATACGCTCTACAATCTTCCAGAAGACCTCTTAATCCAAATCAACCGTTTATGAGGTCTAAAACCTAAGCGAAGTTGCTGCCAAATTTATGAAAAATTTGACAGCACCTCCCCTAAAAGTGCTCTAGCCAACTCTTCAATTTTACTCATCCAAACTACAAACCTGCATAAAATCACTTCAATCTTCCTTATATTCAATCATCCAACTACAATCATCCCAAAC
>JAOSBP010000002.1:24527135-24541459 GCA_027563825.1 Erythroxylum mucronatum | reverse complement strand
TAAGTAATTACCATTGTAAAAGAGGTGGGAAAGAGTTTCAAATTGGTTTTTGCAGATGCAACAAGTTGGAAACCTATCAAGAAAGGTTAATCTTCTAATGTAGTGAGCCTACTTTAGCAACTTGCCATATGAAAAAAAAGATACATTTGGGAGATAGCTTTTCCTCCAGACAATGCAGTACCAAACAAGTTTTTGCCCCTAGTTGTGAACAAATATTTACATTAATGGTTTATGAATTTTCTTGATAGATATATGAGACAAAATTCGGAGTCATTCACTTAAGTATCAAGGATATAATCAAGCAAAATGTGCAAAAGATCAACTAGGTAGTTGGACTAATGATTGGAGATTATTAGAACTTTAAACTTAAAACTAGCAGAGAAATTATTCATAATTCTAGGTGTTAAGTGTGAACTACTTAGTGATCCCAATTTGCTCCAATTATCATTACATAGAGAAAGTTAATGATCCAAAATTGTTTATTATGCTTTACATTTCCATATTTAAATCATCATCTATTCTCTTACCCAATATCAAAATTAGTTTGAATACTAGTGTCAATAGCTTGATTTTATTCATATTAGAAGAATCGAGATGTTATTCACAAAATATTTAGATAAAGATAAAAAATTTTAAAATAAATATTAAAACACATGTTAGTAATAACAAATTGAAATGTTTGCCTATAATTACTTTGAGTTATCTATAAACATTCATCCATCTTCTTATTTCATGCATTATGTAAAACCCCGAACCTTTTCTTTCATTGAATATAAATTTTTATTTTCAATGAATGGTATTTTTAGATGAATAGTAAATTTAGGTAAATAGTGATTTTTGGAGGACCCAATCCTGAAATATTGAAAAATATCTGAAATAAGTATTAGAGTTTAATGATATTAAAACGGATAAAAAAAAAGTCCGATTGGATAAATTTTGAAAGTTCTGAAAGTTTAACACTAAAATGCTCCTTTTGGAAAATAATAGGTATTGATGATTTTAAACCATTTAAAAAAAAATTAAAGCATCCAATCAATAAGTATTGACCATAATTAGAACATTTCATGGTCAATTTGATAATAACATGGTTATGATATATTTTTGGAATGTAATTCGGTTAGTTGGTGAGTTAAACTTATTAAAGGGTAATATGGTCTTTTTACAAGAAGTTAGTGGATTAATGAATCATTAGTGATGGCCAATGATGAGATGACATGTGTACAATCAATGGAGAGCATAAAAAGACAAAAGACAAATTAGCTTCATTTGATAGAATAAACGTGAGAGACCAAAAACAAAAGGAAAGAAGAGAAGTAAGGGCGATATTCAACCAAGGAGAAGAGGAAGAAGGGGGCTGTCATTTTTTATAGGTTTTGATGGTGATTTGGAGAAATCTTCACCAAGTAAACGTGCTCATCAATTATCCAAAAGATTGAAGGAGAAAGTGGTAAGTTTTTGTAGCTTAAGCTTTTAAATTTTTGGGTTTTTGTGTGGGATAGATGTATTTAATATAAATGGTGGTTTTTGACTTGCCATGGAGATGATGATAAGCATGGAAACACTTACGAGTTGAAAACAATAAAGTAAACTAAGAAATCAAAAAAGAGAGGATCGACAATGACTAGGGATTTTAGTGTGATTTGATCCAAAATTTTATTTTGATGTTTCATGATGTTCATAGCATTTTTTTTGATGCTAATGAAGTAGAGAAATGAAAAGGTATTGAATTAGAAAAGTTTGACATAAGATATGTTAAGTTTAGAATTAAAGGTGTTTTTGATATAAAAGTATGGATATGAAGTAATAACCATGTGAATGTGAATAAGGATGGTCATTAAGTATATTTGTGGCATTGGAATTGAAGGAAAAATCTTGTTAATGTGATTAAGGATGGTTATTAAGTGTATTAGTGGCATTAGAATTGCTAAATGAAGTGTTATGTCATTATTTGGAAAAACTTAGTATATGGAGTATATGTGGAAAGTAATGAAGAAGAAATGGTTTATCATGTGCTTGGATAATGCATAATATAGATCTTAGGTGAATTGTGTTGAAAAATTAGAAAGAAAACGAAATGATGATACGTATATGTATAGTGAGGACAATTTGCTTTAAGAGGAAATGTAGTTGTTAGTGTGAGTTGTTGAAGTTTGATTATCGCTATGGTGAATTAATTGGGTGAGATAGTGTTCAGAAGAAACGGATAAGTTAGAATGGGTAAAGTATGATATTTAAGAAAAAATTGAAGATAGACTTAGAAATAGAGAACAATAGGTTAGCTTACGTAAGTAAGCAAAAATACACTTAGCGTATGTGTTACGTGATTAAATACTAATCTTGAATTCGATTAAGTCAAATATATAGTTTTAATGCCTTAGTTCTGAATTTGAAAATAAATATCTAAGAGAAATGCACTTTGTGTAAGTAAAGGAGAGGCATAGAACGTGTGAGTGTGCTTGGCTTTAAGTATGCGAAACAGTGAGTGTATTTTAATTGTTTTCTATGAGTAAATTCTTTGCAAAAGAATTAATGACATGTCATTTTATATTGTATGATTATGATTTTTACGTGAATAATACATTATAAGTGAAAATTGCTAGTATACCATATAAAGAAGTTAGTGTTAGGCACTTAGGCTATGTCATGTAAGAAGTTCATAACAATAACAATGCCACCACTGTTTGCTTTAATAGTAACTTGAGAAAATTGATTTCAGAAAGCATATATGTTTTATTGTTGGATCCCATTTTCAGAATCCAACTCTTAACAAAATACCATCATACTTGAGCGTGGTTCCTTGTATTCTCTTCTTGCTCTGATACCACTCATGTTGGATCTCGTGTCCGGAACCCAATTTTGGATCATGAACTAATCACACTCTTTAATCCATCACTCACAACTCATAGTCATCATTCCCTTTTTCCATACCCTCAAACAAGAGTTTTACAAAGCTATAATGGCCTCTCAAGCCACAATACAACATAGTCCCAAATCTCAAATTACAAAAGTTACAAGAACTACAAAATAGCAAAAGAAACAATTCTTTTAGGCTCTTGATCACTTGATCTCTTAGTTATCACCTGAGGATGGGATAGAGAGGGGGTGAGCTTGAAAGGTCGTGGGTTACAGTTTATAATAAAAAGGTAAGCAAAAACCTTGAAAACATTTTACTTGTCTTAGAAAACTTTCATTGAGTTTATAAAATGCATGTTTCTTAGGCTTTCAGCCAAAATCCATAAGTTGCAAAACATGAATGCTTCAAACTTGATCAAACATATCATGAGCACATAAGCACATCAGAATGGTTCGGGTGGATCCAAAAATAAAACGTACTACACATTTCCACTTAATGGTCCTGTGTAGCCGTGAACTTATGGGAGTCCATGAAGGAGCTCCATACTACTAGCGGGCAGGCGGGAGAAGCCTTTAACTTAGGTCAACGTGCACGTGACTTAACTTAGGAGACCACCACAAACCCACATAACACATATTTCAAAATCTTGTAGACTTGTTGCCCAAAATGACACTTCTTGTAAACTTGCTTTTTATATACTTGATGTATATCTTGAAAACATGATTTCATAAACATGTATCTTTTAAAAAATATCACTTTTATGATCATTTCCTTTTGAAAAACATCACTCAAATCATGTAACAAACATATAGCAGATTTCACAAATCATTCATGAACAATAATGCAGCATTTATGATGCAAATAAAATCAGAAAACCTCTTTGATTTAAAGAAAACAGTAATAGCTCATTTACTCTATTATAAACATGTACCCACCTTGATTTCCTTGCTTAAAAACTTAACTTGCTCAAAATTCTTCTTCTCTTGTTCCTATTGTCTCTCTTAATCCCTTTATACAATAACAAAATCCCACTCAATAGGGTTTTCAATTGAAAATCCCTCAAAGAATAATCACTAAAATTGGTTCCAAAATACTTAAACCCAAACGTTATGTCCACCTGATCCTGGATCTTACTGGCAGGGTGACTTCTTTAGGTAGATTTGTCTGCGGCAGTTAGTGCTGATCTCAACCACCTTGATAAACTGATAAGGAATGGCGTGTAAGAAAAGTAGCAAGTGACTTTCCAAGTCACAAGTCCCTGCATACCACCAGAAAGGGTCTTATTTTCTGAAAACAGCCAACAGTGAGGTGTTTCTAATTGGTATCGACAGTATCGTAATCGATTACCTGACCAAGGATCTCAATGTTTGGGTGTGGGTAATGCCATAGGTGAAACCACCTGGATATGGGCAGACAAGTTAGTCCATTTAATGTCTCACCAAATGAAGGGATCCTTAGCTGAAAAGGGAAGCTCTTCTCTTCCTCTACCTTTTTTCTCTTCTTGAACAATCTCAAAATCTCTCTTGAAGGCTAAGGAAATTGAAACCCTAGCTTTTTTTCTCCTCTTTCTCTCTTTCATTCTTTTTTATGTCTCTCTCTCTTATCTCTTTTCTCATCCATGCATTTTGCTTCTCTAGAATCTTCTCATTCACATTTTCTCTTTTATTTATAAGCAAGACAATACTTCTTCTTCCAATTATGCCCTTAATGAGTCCAAAAAGTCTCTTTTATCCTTCTTTATAGGCTTATGTTCTTTTAAAATTAAGTGTCTTGCCAAAATTACTCTTGCACATTCTGACATAACACTTTTTTCCAGAAAATATCCTTCATTGTCTTAAGTTTCTAATGCCTCCAAACTCATTCAATTTGGTTCAGTGATTCAAAAGATATAATTCAAATATTTTTGGACTACTGTTGTCCATAACAGTATACTATGCACAACTTCCATCCAAAACTTGAAAGTCTTAGGAACCGGATTACAATTCACTTCCTTCAGATACTTTATAGCTCTATGTCTCTAGTTTATCACAAATCAAAAATAATCTTATTTGGAGTTCTACTGATCCCGAAATCATTAAAATACTGAAGTGTGTTCAGTGGAATAATACCAGTTCACGTCCTTTAAGAGCATACTCACTGTACCCGTCCCATACTTTTCACTCAATCTTTTCCATTTCATTTCAGATAGCTTCGATTTTTAGGTGGATATGTAGAGCAAAGTCTTACGAATCCAATGGTTCAAGAATCAAGTTATTTGGAGGTCTAGTGAAGAAGTTATGGTCAAAAGAAACAACCATGTTTATGACCTTAATCATACTGAACCTGTTTCGGGGAAATAGCCATAACTTTCTGTAGAAATTTCTGATTGAGGTGTTCTTTGTATGTTTCGAAAGAGGCTTTTACAAGCTACAACTTTCATGAAGACATCAAAGACAAATTCGTTCATCTGATGGGTCAAAAATAGAACAAACAATATGACATCTTTTTTTAGACGAAGTGGCGTCATCAGATGATACAAGGTTGGGAAAATTGCCATAACTTTTTTTACAGATATCAGATTAAGGCATTTTTTAGATGGTTGGAAAGAGGACTTCAAGAGCTACAACTCTTATGAAAACTTCGAAGACCAATTCCATTATTTAAGGGGTAGAAAATGGATCAAAAGATGACAATGAATTGTAACTGAGACGATGAACAGTAACTGAGACGATACGTATGAACAGTAACTGAGACGATGCTGACATCATACTAATATGATGATGACATCATACTGAGACGAAAGCAAAACTGAGACGATGTTGACGTCATACTAAGACGGAAGCAAAATTGAGACGATATTGACGTCATACTAAGACGATGATGACATCATACTGAGACGGAAGCAAAACTGAGACAGAACAAAATTGAGACGATGCTGACATCATACTAAGACGATGATGACGTCATACTGAGACGGAAGCAAAACTGAGACGGAACAAAACCGAGACAATGTTGATGTCATACTAAGACGATGATGACGTCATACTAAGACGAAACAATGAAAAGGGCATAATTTTTAGCTCAGATGTCCAAAATTTTCACACTATATGCCATTGGAAAGATAAAAGAAAGATATACAACTTTCTAGAAGGCAAATTTGCCAAAATCTATTCATATCAATCCCAAATTTGCCCCCAAATTTTAAAGACGAGTTTTCCATTCATACACCAACATACTGCACCCAATTCTTAACTTCATGACAACTTTTGAGATTCTTAGAGACAGAATTGAAATTCAATGTCTTCATACGAAATATAGTCATATGTTTCTATTTTAATCCAAATAAAGAATCATCTCGTTTAGACAACTAGAGAAAACATTGTGGCTAAAATACTGAACTATACTTAGTGAATATTTTCCAGATCAACTCTTTATTTTAAAATCTTTCCTTACACAACTCATACCAAGATCACTCTTTCTACTTCACTTAAACCTCATTCTCAACTCCAATTCAAATCAGTATCATCCAAAAAGAAAAATAATCCATGATTAATCATGAACACGAATAACAAAACATACATATATGTACATATCCTTCAGCTTGCTACACATATTCAACTTCATTTTTGCTTTCGTTTCACTTCTAACTTTCACCTTAATTCTTCCTATTTCAAAATCTCTTATTCACCAAAAACACCGTAGCAAATCACGAATCTATCCACATTTCTAATTCCCAACTTTACTCTTGTCTATCATTTCTTGGTCCAAGAACATTCATTCATTGGTTCTTTACTCATGACTAATCACCAAAATTTTCCATTCAACAGCTCTAGTCTTTCACGAAAAGTTCGGGGTCCAACATTGGGAATAGAGAATTAACACTATTTTGACTTGACAGTTGGCATAATAGAGGTCCTTTGGAGAGAGTAGATGAAATCCAACATTTAAAACTCATCATTAATCCTAATACAAAGGTGATTAAGCTCATAAGCAACAACCAACAGAGATGGCCCTATCACTACAGTAGAGGAGATGATACAATCATGAATAACCTACCACCTTGCCAAGATTCAAACCAGGATCAAATTTAATAGAATGCAAATGAAGAAAAAGCTTTTACCTTTAAAGCATTCAAAACTTTTCTACAATAGGGACTAACATGTAGTGTAAAGTGGAGAAACCTATTTTGGGATGATGATGTCAACCCCTCATATGCATTCATCCTATAGCTAGGGATAGCTGGGAGGTTAACAGCAAAGAACATAATTAAGTTCACCATTTCCTCAAAACACTGTGAACTATGTTATCAGCATCTTGAAACAATGGACCACATTATGGTCAATTGCAGATACACTTAGAGTATTTAGAGAAGATTATAGGAAATACTCAGCACTAGAAAGGCAATGTAACATCCTGTTTTTCCCATGTTAAGGGTTAGAACCATAGAATAATGAATATGAGAGATACTATTGAGAAATTAAAAAATGCATTTCATGCTCATGCAATTAGCATACATACACGTAACTTTGATAATTACACACATTACAATGATTGTACATGCACTTATTTGACATTTATTGGATATAGTTGATCTTAATTGATTTATAAATGTGATTATGATGCGAATAATGTATGCTTGGTCTTGAAATTTGATTTTGAAAGTATAATTATTGACTTAGAATTTTTGGTAAATTTTGGAATATTCTTTAAAATTATGAGTATTTTTTAACTAGAAAAAATACCAAGTGGCAAGACAATTGATTTATAGTTGTAAAAATAAGTGTCAATTGGCAGTTGGAATAATTGGCAAATGGTATTTGAATTTGTTGAGAATATGATATTGAAAATTGGGTGACAATTAGAGTAAAAATTAGAGACAAATAGACTAGTTATTAAAGGGAACAACAAGGTGGTGACATGTGGCAAGTGATAAGTGTCACTTGCTATGCCGCACACTTACCCACGATTCTTTTAACATTAAAAGACCATTTTAATTATTTTGTTTCTTGCTTTCTTCTTCTCTTCATGGCCTTCTTCATCTTCTTTAAGCTTCTTCACTTCTATGACACTTACCCACCTCCATCAATGTTAAACCTTGTCCTCATTTTTTTCACTTGCTACTCTCGTTTTGATTGTCTTCTTTATTTGTCAAAAACAAACACTTAATCTACCCACCTCCATGTTGATGATCATGTGAGCCATAGAAAGCTAGGATTCCCGTGATTTTGAAGAGTTTGGAGTTTTATCAAGTAAGTATCATATTGTTCTTCATGATTTGTTAGATAAAACATGTATGATGATAGTTAGAGGTTAAATGATCATAAAATGATGTTTTATATATGTTGGAACGTGGGTAAAGAAATGAACACATTGATGTCATGTTTTTGTGTTTATGATGATCAATATTTCATAAGTTGTTGTATAGATGAGTTTGAAATAGAAAGATCATTAAAGAATGGTGTAGGAAAAAGTACATAAAAATTTGATAGATAAATGGATGTTTCATATTCTGTTTTTGGTGTTATGATCAAACAAAGAATATAATTTGTTTATGATTGAAATTGAGCTAAAATGAAAGTAGGAATGAAGAGGAAATAATGAGGACATAAGCTAGAAATGATAGACTAAGCAAAAGAGATGAACTAGGATGGAAATGGTGATGAAGTGTGTTGGAATATGTCAGATGGAGTGTTTTCACTGAACATGCATCTGTATTTTAGCCATATCTTGATTTGTACATATCCAAATGGAATGATTTTAAGTTTAGATTGAACTAGAGGCATATGACTATAATTTTTATAAAGGAATTGAATTTTAATTCTGTCTTTAAGGGTTTCAAATTTTAGCTTGAAGTTGAGTAAAGTGTGCTGTCACGGTTTAGGAATAGTCTGTAGTATTTTAGGTATAACTTGCAGAATACTAAACCAAACTACATGACATTGGTGTCATTAGAAACTTAATACATAAGGAAACATTGTTTTAGAATAATGTATTGCCTAAATACCCTATTTTATTTGTCAAAATGGCTATGCAAGGTTGATCCAAAAATCTGTTTTGAGAAAAGCTGGATTGATGCTTGAATAAGGGATCATCAAGTAGTGCAAGATCGTGAGTGGGAACATCAGGGAGTTGCACGATTATGCACAAACACGATTATGACAGAGAGTAAACATCAGGTAGTGCATGATCGTGCACAAGCACGATCGCGACAGTAAAGGTGCACAGTTGTTTGACAGCTTTCAACACTTTTCACTCTTTTGACCATAACTCCATCTCTAGACCTCCGATTAACTTGATATTTGAACCGCAAGTGCCTCACACATTTTTATTCCTCTACACCAAATTTCATTGTCATCTGAATTTTCATTAGGAAAGGATTGGTGAATGGTTGATTGATGAACTTAGGTAAATCAAGTTTCGCATGATATAATATGTGAATGATCATAAGATGTGAATTAAGGAAATATACTCAGGATTGTCATTGAGCATGAATTATACATGTCATATATACATATGTATATGATTGAGTACTTATGAAAATGTGCAAATTAGTAATGTGAAAATGTGTATGTATTGCATGAATTAGAAGACCAATTAGAGCGACAATATCTAGACATTGTCGAAATGTCGAGGCAATAACTATCTGGAGCATACTGTAACCTATATGGTCTCACCTTAATTTATTGTTTTGTTTAAACTCTAAATTGACCTATTATCTGTTGATTCCAGACATTGAATGTCTGAGGCATTTGATGCGTGAATAATATATTAGAAGTGCTCTTTGTATGTGAATTTGATGAAATATGTGATAATTAACTTAATTGTTGAATGCTGGATCAAAGTTTGATGGTGAATATAAATGTGACTGTAAATGTGAATGTGAAAAGAATTGAGCACAAGTGAATGATTGAATGCATATGATGCATTTCAATACATAAATGCATGATAACATAAAGGTAGTTGTGACCATAGTGACCAGTCTGAAAGAGCTTAAAACTCAGAATATATACAAGAGCCACAAGCTCAGTTGTTAATGTGCTCGGTATCCACAAAGGGATATGGGGCAATATCTGAAACAAGCCCAGCATCCACAAGGGATATGGACCAGTAAAAAGGCACTCGGTCACGACAATAACAATTGGAAGTGAGTCTCATGTGCATTGCATATATAGTTGATATGTATGTTTTAAATGATCGGAATGAACTGTTTGACTGATTTGAATGTGAAATATGGAATAAGTGATCAAAGGGTTATGTGATGCTATATGATTATAGGTGAAATGATGTGCATTATATGATGACATGAATCGTTTGTGAACTTGAAACATGAACTGTATGTGTTATGTATTATGAGCGAGTCATCGATGATGGATAGCTCACTGAGTTTGCAAAACTCATCAAAATTGCAACGTTGACTTTTCAGGTGCGAGGGAGCTGACTTAGCTTCTAAGATAACTTAGAAGAGATCTAGTACTGCTTTTGGATAGAAGAAACGGCTCAAAGGTCGGTCAACTTAGACTTAAAGATTTAGATAGAATTTGATATAGTTCCTCATTCATGTAGCATGTAACATATTTTGTAACAGAGTTGTAGACTTTAATAACTCTTTGATATTGTATATATGGATGAAGTATATAATGATACAATGTATATTCGGTTTTATGAAATGAAAATAAGGAATTTGGTTTTAAATATTGTGACATTTAAGCTTTAAATGATGATGCCATGATTAAGTTAGTGACGTGACTGTTCTAGCATGCCATCTTTATGGGGTACGTACTCAGATATCCTTCAAGATGTCAGGTATGTGTCTTGTGAGAGTGGGTTGATATAGGCAGTGTATACATGGAATGAATTGATAGAATGGGCATTATCTACTAGGATGGAAAATAAAACAGGCTACGAAGTCTTAAAAATTAGCTTGACTGCAATGGTGTACAATCTATGGAAAGAAGGAATAATATACTTTTCAGGAGGGAGGCAAGAAGCCAGGAACAAATTTACCAAACCATTGTTCTCCAATGCAATCTTAACTTATGAGCAAGAGGAATATCGTCTAAACTCTTTAGAAATATGAAGTATATATGGTTACTAGAGCATGACCACTGATCTAGTTGTAACTAGGAAGCCTTGAACCATTGTATCTTTTGTATCTTATCTACTATTGGACCTAGAAAAAGTTGTATATATTTTTTCATCAATGAATTACTTTCTGAAAGAAAAAACTATTTTTCTTTACTTTCAACTATTCTTTTCAGTATTTTAAGGATAATTATAGGCTAGTAACTTTTGTATCTAGATTGGATAGAACTCTAATACATATTTGTATCCTTTTTTAAAAAAATTAAATAAAAGTTTTTATGTTTGCGATTTATATGTGTTAATCTTAATGTTGATTATATATAAGCTATAGCTTATCTATGCTTTTTATTCATATATAGATGTATTCAAAAGAACCTTTATATAAGTTGACTTAGGCACATATATTAATCATTAACTGGGGCCTAGATATATACTTACATGAACCTTCCATTAGCAGGGTAACCTTTAATGAGATTTCAAAGAACATAATCCATTCCAAAATTAGTTTATTTGATAAATATATTAATTAATCAATCTAAGTATAGGTGTTTGTTCATCAATATATGAAGACTAGGAAAGCTCATTGTTCTGAACAATAAAGTTTGGAAAAAAATTTTGATTTATATGTTTATTCATATTGATAATCTCTTTTGATTACTGTGTGAGTATTTTATCAATAGTTCAAAAGTAATTGGTATTTTAATTTACTCTTATTTCATTCAATCAAAAACTCAACTTTTATTTAAAAGTAACTGATGCATTTCGTTATAACTAATTGGGTCGAGGTACACTATACCTACATATCATTGGAATGGCCATGTTAGCCATAACCAAATGCTGATTACTAATAATCTAGAAGATATTTATTTTTACAAAGGTCGAAATTATGTGACTCTTGTTTGAATATCAAATTGTTCCTTAATCTCTATATTAATTGAATGATTGTCCCCATCCTAAGGATGAACAACTTCTTATCCTATTTTGAGCTTAACTTCAGTGCATTTGCCTAGTGAATGGTTTATGGCCAATCTATTAATATTAGAGGAATGCTAAATATATCCAAATGAGTTAACCATATCCTATTGGAGGAATAACAATCAAAGAATAGATAGTTATGACTTTCATATGCTTCTCTACACAACTCACACGTATTCTACATCAAACTTTATCCTATCTTTGATGTTTAGTTATTAGAGCAATACTAGCCATAGCAGGAATAAGATTGATGGTGGAATTATTGAGTCCCAGATTAGCTTTGTCCAATTTAGTGTATGACCTGAATTTTGTAGAAGTTTCTTGCATAAGAAGATTAGACTCAGTACTTGTATCCATTCTACGTAAGATTGACTCCTATCGCCACTTTAGTAGTAGGGAACAATTAGTTCACTTTCTTTAGTCTTACATTAGAACAGTAGAGTTTTATAAATTTTCATTATCAATATGTAACATTTTTTTAAAACATAAGTATCCATTTGATAAATGCCAAAACCACAAAGCTTGAAGCAATTGGCTAATATTTGAATATCTAGCATCTTATTTTCCTTTTATATTGTGTCTAATAGAGATAACAATTAAATTACCATTGAGGACAACTCCAATATTCAATAAATATAAATGAAAAAAAATCTTCATATCTCAACTTGTCTACTGTATTGCATAAAAAATTTAAATAATATCCTAAAATATATCATTGTAAATATAGGCATATAGATACATAAATTTGCATATTAATACCAATACTCAATTTTTTTTCTTTCTTTTTGGTTATTAGTTTTATTAATATTACATTTGCTTTTACATTTCACTTTTGTTGCACTAGTTGAAGGTAGTTATAGTTAGAAAATTCTTTTATGAAGAGTTTTTCTTCCCAATTATTAAGATTAATCATTTTGATTTTGATATATTTGTAATGTGTTATTTAGCGCAAAATTATGAAAGTTTAAAAGTCACAATACAAACAAAAATATATACATATTACCTGAATGCATTCACATACATATATATGATATGACATTACCTTATGTTTATTGTATTATGAATCTTATTTTAATGCATGTATCTTGTATTTATTATTTTGTACTTTTTAGTGATATATAATAGAATTCTTCGTTAATATTTAGTCAAATTTTAAAATCAATGTATATTTTAAGTATACTTTGATTATATAAAAGTATTCATTTAAAAATATTTATGTTATATCTTTGATTTTATTAATTCATTTCTTTAAAATGATAAACTGATTTTATATCTTCATTTTATGAATACTTTTCATAAGAATAATTCATACTTAGTCTTGATTTTATATAAAACATACTTCTAAATAAATATAATATATGATTTATTCTTATCAACGTGTGACATACGTCAAAACATGATGAAAATAACTCTATATATGTACCTGTAGACATAGTTATTGTGTTAAAAATGGACATAATTTGGTTTGTAGCTTAAATTTATATGTCTATTTATTTAAAACTAAGAAAATATTAAAAATATGTTGATTTCATAAATATAAATATAATAATTAATATTATGTCTTAATTTTAAATACATTTATTAAAAATGCAGAACTAAGTTATGCATAATTATTGTATATTAAAAAAGAATATAAGTTATGTTGCGTCTTAAACTACTAATTTTTTATAAATTATTAAACTAAAAGGTGAAAAGATATAAATAAATTTATGTGGTAATTTTTTAAATGCATTTATTTAAAATCATTATTAATGCAACTTAATTTTAAAAATTATGTTTAATAAATATAAAGTAGGTTTGATCACTAGGATGAGTCACATGTTAGATTCTGGTAAAAATAGTTTTGATGTATATATCCCCTTTTAGAGTTCTTAATATTTTCAAACTGTAATAGTTCATTTTTACTATGCTACCTAAATTTTGACTACCCTAAATGTGTAAATTAGTGAATGAATATGCTTTATTTCCCTAAATTATCCTCTAACTTGTATGTGACTTTGCCACTATACAAGATAAAAAATGAAAAATATAAACTATATTTAACTAAAAATAAATAAATGGATCAGGCTTGACATATAAAATAGAAGACCTTAGGGGCGGCTATAGCTCGCTTGTTAGCTATTAAGATTTAAGCAGTTAACTAGTTCTAAACCCCGTGCTTTGCACGAGTTGTTACAATATTAATAAGTATATTAGTTATGATTAATAAATGTATAATTTGAAATGAATTTGCTTATTATTAGTCATAACTTTATCAATTCGTTTATTGTTATGAAGGATAAAACTAATAAAAATCTGGGATTAAATTATATTATTTAATAGCATTAATCAAAACATATTTATTAATAAGAAGAATCATAGTAAGTGGAGAATTAATAATTAAAGCTCAATTTAAAAAGTTAAATTAATTACAATAATTAAAGAACCATAATAA